>WNWK01001149.1:47500-85000 GCA_009830355.1 Cherax destructor | reverse complement strand
AGATAAGTTTATAATAATTTAATAATAAACACAATGAAATATATTTATTTTTCGCGAGGTTCAGAATGATTTTTGCGACATTATTGCATACACAAATTTTCGCTTGCCTTATTCGGCAAGAAAAGCGTTGCTATTTAAGCCAAAATCGCAAGTTTTACCTATTCGACACGACATTATATATATATATATATATATATATATATATATATATATATATATATATATACAGTGGACCCTCGGTTTTCGTTGAAAATTCTTTCCACAATGCTGTTTGAGTGCCGTTACCGAACAAATTTGTTCCCATACGGACAAATGTAAATTAGATTAGTCATTTCAGACCCCCAAAAATACACTTACAAAAGCACTACGAAAATACACTTACATAATTGTTCGAGGGTCCGTGTGTGTGTATATATATATATATATATATATATATATATATATATATATATATATATATATATATATATATATATCAGTATGTATTCAATGGTAGTTGTCTAAATGTGCCTAACTATATTAAGAGGCTAAAGTAATTTGCTTATTAGAATCAAATTAGATTTCGGGTTAGTAGTTGTCGAAGAAGAGGTAAGGCGTTGAATTACTGCGATATACAACAGACGAAGACTTTTGCTTAATAAAAGTGATTACGTGGGAGTACATGTACATGGGAAGGACAGATGACAGGGGACTTGGAAAGTTCACACCTAGGCTATCTGCTGAGAAAAACTGTCTATGCCTGCTACATCTACCTCTATTAAATTAGCAGTTACTATCTTCACTACTCGTATTACTCATACAGCTGTGTATTAGTGGCATTGCTTTTGGTTACTACCAGTTCTGCTATGACTGTCACAACAGTCGACCAACTCTCCTTCGTTGCCTCGTTCTCAATCGTTCGTTCTGATGTAATTACTGAACAAACGACAAAAATCTGTTGACTACAAACTGCCCCATCTGTTGTATGTTCACGTGGGTTCAGCGAGTAGTTCAGTGAGGTAGCGAGTGTACTAGGCAACATAGCACTCCAGTCCACTCTCACCGTACTCTGTACCTTGTTGATCACTGTAACTTATTATAACGTTTATTAACATATAAAATAATATGAGCTGGCCATCAATCTTTATTGATAGATTTATACTAAGCATGTAGGTCCTGGGGGCTCTGGCAACTCCTCCCACTAGGGCACGATATACTTAGTTGAATCCTATTCATGTAAAGTGCTTATGCAGTTGGTTCTTGAATGAGTGTATTGACTTTTCAGTTACAACTTTACCAGCCAGTTTAATCCATTTTGGTACTCGGTTTGCAAAAAAAAGAAAAATAACTTTGCATTTGTTCGTGTTACATCTTCTACCTCGCAGTTTTATTCGACTGATTCGAGTTATGGACTTGTTCAGCACTTCAAACAGTTCTTCGTGTCTGAGTGTATGAAAATCCATTTAATATATTAAACAATTTGTTTCTATCCTATTCCCTACGAGAGTTACATAGGGGCAATGACAGTCGTGGTTCCATCACACACGATGGCCTTCATACATCACGTAAATAAAACGCGTTAAACTGAACTGGGAAACTATAGTGAAGAAGATATCGTCAAATACTCCGCCTTGGATTCAGCAGCTTCGGTGTTGACAAAACTTACTTCCAGCTAAGCTGGAGTTTCTATTACTCGGGATTTACCATCTCTCGGGATGGCCTATACCACACACGAGGGAAATGGAATTTATGAAGATATCATCATAGCTAGAAATATATATATATATATAAATTTTATATTTATTTTATTAACACATCGGCCGTTTTTCACCAAGGTAGGGTGGCCCGAAAAAGAAAAACTTTCACCATCGTTCACTCCATTACTATCTTGCCAGAGGCGTGCTTACACTGCAGTTATAAAACTGCAACATTAACACCCCTCCTTCAGAGTGCCGGCACTATACTTCCCATCTCCAGGACTCGAGTCCGGCCTGCTGGTTTCCCTGAATCCCTTCATAAATATTACCCTGCTCACACTCCAATAGCACGTCAAGTCCTAAAAACCATTTGTCTCCATTCGCTCCTAGCTAACACTTTCACGCATGCTTCCTAGAAGCTCAAGCCCCTCGCAAAGAAAACCTTTATACCCTCCCTACAAACTTTCCTAGGCCGACCTCTACATCGCCTTCCCTCCCCTAAAGATTTATACACTCTCGAAGTCATTCCATTTTGTTCCATCCTCTGTACATGTCCGAACCACCTCAACAACCCCTCCTCAGCTCTCTGGATAATAGTTTTGGTAATCCCGCACCTCCTCCTAATTTGCAAACTACGAATTCTTTGCAATATATTTACACCACACATTGTCCTCAGACACGACACCTCAACTGCCTCCAGCCTTCTCCTTGTTGCAATATTCCCCATCCATACAACGCACCCATATAAGAGCGTTGATACAACTGTACTCTCATACATTCCCCTCTTTGCTTCGATGGACAAAGTTCTTTATTTCCACAGACTCCTCAGTGCACCACTCACCTTTTTACCTCGCCAATTTTATGATTCACCTCATCTTTCATAGACACATCCATATATATATATATATATATATATATATATATATATATATATATATATATATATATATATATATATATATATATTTATTTATACTAAGCATGTAGTCCTGAGTCCTGAGGGCTCTGGCAACTCCTCCCACTAGGGCACGATATACTTAGTTGAATCCTGTTTACTGTGATCTTTTTGCATATATATCAGACATCAGACAGGGAGACTGCCCGTCTCCTAGCTGTGAGTGCACATCACTCTGTGAACTTCCTCCAAACAGTTCCCATTTCGGCCATGGGAACACGCCTCGACCCTAAGACCCTTCGTATTGCAGTGGCTATGCGCCTTGCTGCCCCTATTCACACGGAATATACGTGTATTTGCAGCGATGCGCAAGCCGACCAATATGGTCTACATGGTCTTAACTGTTCTAAAACCAAGGGTTGGCATGCAAGACACAATGAGGTCAACGACATCATAAAGAGAACCCTTGCTACAGCTGGATGCCCAGCCGAGAGAGAGCCCCGATCACTAGCAGCCAACAACGCCCACAACCCAGCAAACCGCCCCGACGGGATCACCATCTATCCTTGGAAGAATGGCAAGCTCTTAGCATGGGATTATACCTGTGTGTCGACACTGGCTGACACCTACATCCATCACAGTGTCGGGCGACAGGGAGGAGCTGCTGACCACAGAGAGGAGTACAAGATCGGCAAGTACAGGGACATAAGCCAACAGTATCAATTTGTCCCAGTGGGATCGGAGACCTTGGGAGCGTGGGGAAAAAATGCAACACGTTTCCTTAAAGAACTGGGTTCCAGACTCATCGACAACACCAGGGACCCAAGGGCAGCCACGTTCATGTTCCAGCGTCTCAGCGTGGCCATCGAGAGGGGAAACGCATGCTGCATACTGGGCTCGCGTCCGGCTTCGGAGGAGCTGGAGGAGATTCATAATCTCTGATATATTGTACCATTGTATTCATGTTCATGTTTGTGTTTTCTGTCAATGTATTCTGTATATTAATAAAGTTTACATATATTATATATAGGGGGTGGTAGGAGAAGAAAATATTCAAACAGCTCTGGGGAGAACCTCGAGTTTTCCCTGAGGTACGTTTATCGTCTTCTCTGAGGATGAGGGTCCCCAATAAAGTTCTAGAGGTGGTACCTCCCGAAAAAAAATATATATATATATATATATATATATATATATATATATATATATATATATATATATATATATGCAACATATGGGAATCTTTATTGAAAAACGATTTGCCACACAGTGGCTTCATCAGTCCAATACAAAGCAGGAAGGTGTAAGGAGAAGAGGAGTTTGAGGTAATCAGTCCCTCAGACTGGAATCGATGCGTTCAGTCCATCACTCTTAAAGGAAGTACAGCATAGGGCCAGAGAAGTGGCTTATATACTGCAGTCAGATGAGTGGAAGCAGGAGGTGGCGGGATCACAGTGAGACCATCCACTAGTGTAAGTAGGTCTTCGTCCAAAGGTTGGACAAGTGCTGAAGACTTCTTTGTATCAAAATCCCATGAGGTTTCTTCAATAAAGATTCCCATATATTGCACAAGTGACTCAATTCTTCAACTTGTCGGTTTTCAAAACCATTTATCACACACACATACATCACACACACACACACACACACACACACACACACACACACACACACACATAAACACGTATGTGAGGAGCTCAACTCAAGGTTTAAGGAAGTATTCACAGTGGAGGCAGGAAGGCAGCTGGGTAGACAGGAAGGGGTGTGTCATCAACAAGGGATGTATCAAGTGCTGGAGGGCATACACACAACTGAGGGGGAGGTGAAGCAGTTACTCAGTGACCTTGATACCTCAAAGGCGATGGGCCCGGACAATATCTCCCCGTGGGTTCTTCGGGAAGGAGCTGAGGTACTGAGTGTGCCACTTACCATAATATTCAACACATCCCTTGAAACTGGGCAGCTACCTGAGATATGGAAAAAGGCCAACATAGTCCCCATCTTTAAAAAAGGAGACAGAAAGGAGGCACTAAACTATAGACCGGTGTCACTTACGTGTATAGTGTGCAAAGTCTTGGAAAAAATCATCAGGAAAAGAATGGTGGAGCATCTGGAGCAGAACAGGATAATCAACGCCAGACAGCACGGATTCAGGGAAGGCAAATCCTGTGTAACAAACCTCCTGGAGTTCTATGATAAAGTAACAGAGGTAAGGCAAGAGAGAGAAGGGTGGGTTGACTGAATTTTCCTGGACTGCAGGAAGGCCTTCGACCAGTTCCTCATATGAGATTAGTATGAAGTTGGAAGACCAAGCGTATATAACAGGAAGGACACTGGAATGGATCAGGGAATATCTCACAGGGAGGCAACAACGGGTCATGGTGCGCGATGAGGTATCACAGTGGGCGCCTGTGACGAGCGGTGTACCGCAGGGGTCAGTCCTAGGACCAGTGCTATTCTTGGTATATGTGAATGACATGACGGACGGGATAGACTCAGAAGTGACTCTGTTCGCAGATGATGTGAAATTAATGAGGAGAATCACATCGGATGAAGACCAAGCAGGACTTCAAAGAGACCTGGACAAGCTTGACGTCTGGTCTAGCAACTGGCTTCTCGAATTTAACCCCACCAAATGCAAAGTCATGAAGATCGGAGAAGGGCAAAGTAGACCGCTGACAGAGTACAGGCTAGGTGGACAAAGGCTACAAATCTCACCAAAGGAGAAAGACCTTGGGGTGAGTATAACGCCAAGCACGTCTCCGGAGGCACACATCAACCAGATAACTGCGGCAGCATATGGGCGACTGGCAAACCTAAGATTAGCGTTCCGTTACCTTAACAAGGAATCGTTCAAGACAATGTACACTGTGTACGTCAGGCCCATACTAGAGTATGCAGCACCAGTCTGGAACCCACACCTGGTCAAGCACGTAAAGAAACTAGAGAAAGTGCAAAGGTTTGGGACAAGGCTAGTTCCACAACTCAGGGGACTGCCCTATGAAGAAAGGTTGAGGGAAATAGGACTAACAACACTGGAGGACAGAAGGGTTAGAGGAGATATGATAACTACATACAAAATACTGCGGGGAATTGACAAGGTAGATAGTGATAGAATGTTCCAGAGAGGGAACACAGAAACAAGGGGACACAACTGGAAGCTGAAGACTCAGATGAGTCAAAGGGATGTTAGGAAGCATTTCTTCAGCCATAGAGTAGTCAGGAAGTGGAATAGTCTAGAGAACGATATAGTGGAGGCGGGAACCATACATAGTTTTAAGACAAGGTATGATAAAGCTCATGGAGCAGGGAGAGCAGAGACCCAGTAGCGGACAGCGAAGAGGCGGGGACAGGAGCTGAGTCTCGACCCTGCAACCACAATTAGGTGAGTACATATATATATATATATATATATATATATATATATATATATATATATATATATATATATATATATATATATATATATATATATATATATTTTAGGTAGTAGGTAGGTAAACAGCAACCGCCCAGGGAGGTACTACCGTCCTGCCAAGTGAGTGTAAAACGAAAGCCTGTAATTGTTTTACATGATGGTAGGATTGCTGGTGTCTTTTTTCTGTCTCATAAACATGCAAGATTTCAGGTACATCTTGCTACTTCTACTACACTTAGGTCACACTACACATTCATGTACAAGCATATATATACACACCCCTCTGGGTTTTCTTCTATTTTCTTACTAGTTCTTGTTCTTATTTCTTCTTATCTCCATGGGGAAGTGGAACAGAATTCTTCCTCCGTAAGCCATGCGTGTCGTAAGAGGCGACTAAAATGCTGGGAGCAAGGGCTAGTAACCCCTTCTAATGTATATATTACTAAATGTAAAATGGGAAACTTTCGTTTTTCATTTTGGGCCACCACTTCTGGAAGTTCCGACTGTTGAAAGAAATATATATATATATATATAATATATATATATATATATATATATATATATATATATATATAGTAGAATGACTTGGAGAGCGTATAAATCTGTAGGGAAGGAAGGCGGGGTAGGGGTCGTCCTAGAAAAGGTTGGAGGGAAGGGTAAAGGAGGTTTTGTGGGCGAGGGCTTGGACTTCCAGCAAGCATGTGTGAGCGTGTTAGATAGGAATGAATGGAGACGAATGGTTTTGGGACATGACGATCTGTTGGAGTGTGAGCAGGGTAACATTTTGTGAAGGGATTCAGGGAAACCAGTTAATTGATTTAGTTGGACTTGAGTCCTGGAAATGGGAAGTACAAGGCCTGCACTTTAAAGGAGGGGTCTGAGAGAGTGACAGCTGGGAGGGACTTATTCTCAGCTGTCGTATCTGAGCTCCTCTGCAAAGACAGTGATTATGTATGACTGTGGTGAAAGTGTTGAATGATGATGAAAGTATTTTCTTTTTTGGGGATTTTCTTTCTTTTTGGGTCACCCTGCCTCGGTGGGAGACGGCCGACTTGTTGAAAAAAAAAAAAATATATATATATATATATGTATGTATATATTACTGTAACCATGAACGAGTGGTATATGATCAATAACAACACTGCGACTAGCCGGAGGATCAAACCCGTGTTGTTTTAGCCTGACTCACGGTGAGCGAAAATTCACAATGCTCTATCCCACTGGACCATCCCATCTGAGGACATACGATGGTGTGGGCGACTCAGAGCTAATTTCATTCTACTTCCGGTTTGGTTTTCGCTCACCATATATATATATATATATATATATATATATATATATATATATATATATATATATATATATAATATATATAGTAGAAAAAGAGAGTAAAATAACAGAATATATACACAAAGTGTATATATTTTTGACAACATGAGCAAGATGAGTGGGTCGTGGGGGGTGGAACTGAGCCAGACATTACATTGAGTTACAGTGTTCCTTGTGTGTAACCACAGTATTTCAGCGAGGCTGAAACACTGTGCTTATTTCACTGGGTGAGGAAAACACTCAGTAAAGCAGAAGAGTTCTGAGTTGATATTTGTGAAAGAAGTTATGGTGTTGTTGAGTGTATTTGTGAGTGTGTAAAGGATGTAAAAAACAAAAACAATTCTCCAGCTGGATGATAAGATGTAGTAGAGAGAAGCATGAAGCTGAGGTCACTATGTTGATGAATGAGACACATGTGCAACACTAGTGTTACACATGTGTCTTATTCATCAACTTGTCGCTACTGTATAATCATTACTTGTTCTGGTCCCTTCTATGTATGTCTCTCCCTAGACCTGGTCGTTCTCATGTGCGTCTCCCTTCATCTTGGTCCCCTCGTCCTGGTCCCTCCCATGTGTCCCCTCGTCCTGGTCCCTCCCATGTGTCCCCTCATCCTGGTCTCTCCCATGTGTCCCCTCGTCCTGGTCCCTCTCATCTGTGCCCCCTCTTCTGGTTCCTCCCCATCCGTGTGTACCCGATTTTATGTGATATACAAATAAACATATGGAGCAATAATGGACTGAGGCTTCGGAAACTTCAGTGGTGTTAGTTGCTAATCCTAGTGTTTACGTCTCTCTGAAGGTTGTATACCATTAAGATATTCCTTTATTCACTCATATATCCTCGCCACTCTGACCTGTGAACACTGTAGTAATAGCCTTGTATATTGTACGTTCTGGATTGTTTCCAGTCCAGGAATATGCTGTATATCGACCGTCTTGTCTGCTATCCATATATCTGTCGTAAATCTCTTAAGTGTAAATAGGTGAGTACAACTAGTCGAGTACAACTAGGTGAGTACAACTAGATGAGTACAACTAGGTACGTTTACATATTAGTGGAGTGAGAGTGTCGGCTGGGACAGGATGTACACACACTGCTCACCGGACGTCACCTTTACTAACTAAGCCACCTGTCAGAAGGCGTGAAGCCCACTAACACTGGCGATAACAACACTGTTATCGCTGATAGCAGAAAGAGAGTATGACTAAGAGCAAGGAAGAGTGAGGTGGGTTTGAGGTATAGAGTGAAAAGAGTGTAGGGCAGTTAAACGTGAGAGAGTGGAGGTGAAGAGGAGCGGAGGCTCTCAGTTGCTCTTTACTGATAACACTTTTTTGTTGTTGTTTTTGTTTTTTGTTTTTTATTGGGGGGAGGAGAGGGAGAGTAAGAAGAGAAGCTGCAGAGGTTAGAGAAGTTTTAGAGGAGGTGTAAAATAATGAAAATGAAAGTGAACACAGGAAAGTGTAAGGTGGTGAGAATAAGAAAAAATCTAGAGAATGAATTTTTTTATTCTAGATTAGACTGGATGAGTATAGAGGCAGTGAATGTTATTACATCTATGGGAATTGAAGTGTCAGCAATTGCATCTGTAAAACATGAGACAAATCAGACAAATAAGTGACACAAAGTAGCAGGAGTGTTGAGTATTCTGTGAAGCAAAGTGTCTCAGTGACGCAAAAAGGAAAATGTATCAGAGTAAAGTGTTGCCAGCAGTTTTGTATAGGTGTGAGGGAGGTATGATCTTTGAAGGTGCAACGAGGAGTCTGGATACAATGGAGATATTTGAGAGTACTATGTGGTGTGAATATCATGCAGAGATAATACAGGAAGCTGCGGAGGGATCGGTGAGATGGTTTGCTCACTTAGAAAGGATTCGGCAAATCAGGTTGATACAGAGTGTGGAAAATTTGGAGTAGATGAAAGTATATGTATGTGAAGTCCCAGAAATTCATGGAAGAAGGATGTGATTAAGAGCCAGATATTTGAGCACCCACCTAGACAAGTGGTTTTAAGGAATTTAATATACTATGAAGGTTAAACTTCAAAACACCATAAAAGCGGGGATTTTTTTTTTTTAGTTTTCTTTTCTCGTTTACATTATATTTAAAATTCTCTACAATCCGATAAGACAACAATATTTTTTTTTTTTTTTTTAAACTCCAATTTGGTAAAATTGGCAATAAAATTGACAAATTTGTCCTCAAAATTAATACAAAAATACTTCCTATTAAAACACAAGAGCATTTAAAGTTTGAAGCCGATTAGAAAAGGCATTTTCCGGTAACTGACTATTCCATCGATTCCAAGATTTGTAAATGTTTCAGAAAAACGTCAAATTTTCAGTTACTCAGACTAAACTTACACGTTATCATCTTTCATATATAATACATCATCAGTAATATTTTGAAGTCGATCGGAAGAAGTATTCTTTAGTTATTATATTAAAGAATATCACGATATTTTTAATAAAATTGATGAACTGTGGCTTATGGCAACAACAGCAGGGTGAGCCTTTCTGTTCAGGGAGCCACACTACTGATGAAAGTTTGAAGCCGATCAGATACGTCATTCTCCAGCTATGGCGCAGATTCCAACGATGCCAATTAATTTTACTGTTTTACTAAATCATCAAATTTGCCTTCACGCCAGGATAGTACCCAGGTACTATCATGGGTACTATCCTGGGTACTACCCTGGGTACTATCCTAGGTACTATCCTAAGTACTCTCCTAGGTACTATCCTGGGTACTGTTCTAGGTACTACCCAGGGTACTATCCTGGGTACTATCCTAGGTACTATCCTAAGTACTCTCCTAGGTACTCTCCTAGGTACTATCCTGGGTACTGTCCTAGGTACTATCCAGGGTACTACCCTAGGTACTATCCTAAGTACTCTCATGGGTACTATCCTGGGTACTATCCTAGGTAATATCCTGGATACTGTCCTAGGTACTATACTGGATACCATGCTGGGTACTATCCTGGGTACCATGTTGGGTACTATCCTGGGTACCATGCTGGTACTATCCTGGGTACTATCCTAGGTACTATCCTGGGTACTGTCCTAAGTATTATCTTGGGTACTATCCTGGGTACTGTCCTGGGTACTATCTTGGGTACTATCGTGGCCCCAAGATGCACCAGCCATTAAATACTGAAGTCTTTCAGAAGAGGTAAACTGAAATTCATTTAAAGTGATTATGGGGAATACAAATTTATCACTAATCTATACATAAAATGGTCAACTCTGCTCCTACACGTTGGAATTTCACTCTACCGTCGATAAATTAGAAAGCAATTTTTTTCAACGTCTGAAGCTCCGCCACTGAGGATTTTGGATGTTATCCCAGCCATTCCAGGATGCTGGGAATGTTATCCGTCATTCCAGGATGCTGGGAATGTTATCCGTCATTCCAGGATGCTGGGAATGTTATCCGTCATTCCAGGATGCTGGGAATGTTATCCGTCATTCCAGGATGCTGGGAATGTTATCCGTCATTCCAGGATGCTGGGAATGTTATCCGTCATTCCAGGATGCTGGGAATGTTATCCCATCCATTCCAGGATGCTGGGAATGTTATCCCATCCATTCCAGGATGCTGGGAATGTTATCCCATCCATTCCAGGATGCTGGGAATGTTATCATTCCATTCCAGAATGCTGGGAATGTTATCATTCCATTCCAGGATGCTGGGAATGTTATCCCAGCCATTACATTATGCTGGGAATGTTATCCCAGCCATTACATTATGCTGGGAATGTTATCTCATCCATTCCAGGATGCTCGGAATGTTATCCCAGCCATTCCAGGATGCTGGGAATGTTATCATTCCATTCCAGGATGCTGGGAATGTTATCATTCCATTCCAAGATGCTGGGAATGTTATCATTCCATCCCAGGATGCTGGGAATGTTATCATTCCATTCCAGGATGCTGGGAATGTTATCCCATCCATTCCAGGATGCTGCGAATGTTATCATTCCATTCCAGGATGCTGGGAATGTTATTATTCCATTCCAGGATGCTGGGAATGTTATCATTCCATTCCAGGATGCTGGGAATGTTATCCCATCCATTCCAGGATGCTGCGAATGTTATCATTCCATTCCAGGATGCTGGGAATGTTATCATTCCATTCCAGGATGCTGGGAATGGTTCAACAACTCTGGTCATAGGTCAAGTGAACATGCCAATTATACATAATTGGTATGTTCAAAATTTCAACAAGCGTTGAAATTTTGAAGCCGATTAGATAAAAAAAAAAAAGAGGAAAATAAAATAGACAACCTCTTAAGTTACCCCTTCGAAAATAGCTAATAACTCAGGATAACTCAAGAAAGACAAGATGTGTGGACTATTTCCTTTTTAATCCTTCGGTCTTCTTTTCCAGGATGTGACCTAGAGCCAATATCCTGGTACCTGTTTACTGCCAAGTGAAAAGGGGCAACAGGTGCGAGGAAACGTGCCCAACATCTCCACCCGCCCTTAGCTCGAACCCCAGCCATTCCGTTGTGAGCACTAAGCGCTACCACTGAGATACGAGCCACCTAATAATCTTATTCTCGTTTATTGCGTCATCGTCATTCTTAGTTTCCTCAGCAGTGTGCTGCCTCTCTTACACACGCAGCTGTTAGCTGTTTGTAGTTAACAGCAGCAGCGAGCTGGGTGTTGCTGTTAGCTGCTTGTGACCGAGTTAACAGCAGCAGCGAGCTGGGTGTTGCTGCAAACTGGCATGGTGCCAGATAAGTGGAAAATGGCAAATGTAATACCTATTTTCAAAGCAGGTGACAGGTCCTTAGCTTCGAACTATAGACCAATAAGCCTAACCTCCATAGTGGGAAAATTTATGGAATCAATAATTGCCGAGGCAATTCGCAGCCATCTTGAAAAACATAAATTAATCAACGAATCTCAGCACGGTTTTACAAAAGGGCGTTCCTGCCTTACAAATTTAATAATTTTTTCACTAAGGTATTTGAGGAGGTAGATCATGGTAATGAATATGATATTGTGTATATGGACTTCAGTAAGGCTTTTGATATAGAGTTCCACATCAGAGGCTATTGAGGAAAATTAAGGCACACGGAATAGGAGGAGAAATTTTTTCCTGGATAGAGGCATGGTTGACAAATAGGCAGCAGAGAGTTTGCATAAATGGAGATAAATCAGAGTGGCGAAGCGTCACGAGCGGTGTTCCACAGGGGTCGGTATTGGGCCCCTTGTTGTTCACAATCTACATAAACGACATAGATGAGGGAATAAATAGTGACATAAGCAAGTTTGCCGATGACACCAAAATAGGCCGTCCAATTCATTCAAATGAGGACATTAGAGCACTCCAGGAAGATTTGAATAGACTGATGCAGTGGTCGGAGAAGTGGCAGATGCAGTTTAATATAGATAAATGCAAAGTTCTAAATATTGGACAGGACAATAACCATGCCACATATAAACTAAATAATGTAGATCTTAATACTACTGATTGCTAAAAGGATTTAGGAGTTCTGGTTAGCAGTAATCTAAAACCAAGACAGCAGTGCATAAGTGTTCGCAATAAAGCGAACAGAATCCTTGGCTTCATATCAAGAAGCATAAATAATAGAAGTCCTCAGGTTGTTCTTCAACTCTATATATCCTTGGTTAGGCCTCATTTAGATTATGCTGCACAGTTCTGGTCACCGTATTACAGAATGGATATAAATTGTCTGGAAAACGTACAAAGGAGGATGACTAAGTTGATCCCTTGTATCAGAAATCTTGCCTATGAGGATAGACTGAGGGCCCTGAATCTGCACTCTCTAGAAAGGCGTAGAATTAGGGGGGATATGATTGAGGTGTATAAATGGAAAACAGGAATAAATAAAGGGGATGTAAATAGCGTGCTAAAAATATCTAGTATTGACAGGACACGCAGCAATGGCTTTAAGTTGGATAAATTCAGATTCAGGAAGGATATAGGAAAGCATTGGTTTGGTAATAGAGTTGTCGATGAGTGGAACAAACTCCCGATTACAGTTATAGAGGCTAAAACGTTGTGTAGTTTTAAAAATAGGCTAGATAAATATATGAGTGGGTGCGGGTGGGTGTGAGTTGGTCCTGACTAGCTTGTGCTACTAGGTCAGATGCCGTGCTCCTTCCTTAAGTGAATGTAACCTGACCTGGCTGGGTCGGGACATTGGCTTAAGCCGGTGGGAGACTTGGACCTGCCTCGCATGGGCCAGTAGGCCTGCTGCAGTGTTCCTTCTTTCTTATGTTAGCTGCTTGTGACCGAGTTAACAGCAGCAGCGAGCTGGGTGTTGCTGTTAGCTGTTTGTGACCGAGTTAACAGCAGCAGCGAGCTGGGAGTTGCTGTTAGCTGTTTGTGACCGAGTTAACAGCAGCAGCGAGCTGGGTGTTGCTGTTAGCTGTTTGTGACCGAGTTAACAGCAGCAGCGAGCTGGGTGTTGCTGTTAGCTGTTTGTGACCGAGTTAACAGCAGCAGCGAGCTGGGTGTTGCTGTTAGCTGCTTGTGACCGAGTTAACAGCAGCAGCGAGCTGGGGTGTATATGCAGTAGCAATAGAAGTAGCCTAGAACACTTGCGCACATGTGTCAGACAACCACACTTGTGCAGGTGGCTAGGTCAAAGACCCTTAGTCAAGTGTCTAATGGAATTAGTCAACCATACATACATATTGACAAGAAAATATACACTACTGTGGGATTAAAGTACATATTCTTGACTAGTGGCGAATATATAACATGTAGTCTTTATGACCCTCGTGTAGTCGATAGACTAAAACTCATTAACCAACCATTCAACATACTGATAGATCGTAGCCACATCAACATAAGATAGATAAAGCTAATTTTTGACATCCACGTACGCTCATGGAATAAGGATATGATAATCTATCCTCTCTCTGTCCTTCATTCATCATGGTGCTCTTTTTAAAAATATTCATAATAAGAAACAAATGCATTGATATCCAAGTGATAATGCAAATGTCGTGTACAAATAATACAAGCGTTGAGGTAGAATATAAATTTCAAACAATACCTAGCTGTAACTGCCTAGCTGTAACTGCCTAGCTGTAACTGCCTAGCTGTAACTAGAATGGAGCTGAGGATACATGATTATAACATCATCATTAACAGTGAATTAATAAGAGTTTATATCACCTAGGAAGACTGTTTATACAACACCCAAAAACATCAAAGATTGTCTGCTTCAGTCAGGTCGACAAGAATGATTTACCATAGTCTCTCATTATCACGTCAAAACACAAATCTTAGCAGAACATTTTATAAATTTCAATAAAACGAACAAAACAAAAATGTTCACAGTGTATTTAAGAAGCCCGGGAAACACCACTTTCTATCGACTTTTCATCCACAAGTGACCTACCTGTTGGAGGCACAGGTAGGCGCTAATATAATCACCAGAAATAGAAGAGTCCCTTCCACACTCACTACAGTACACACACTGGCTGGCTCACTCCTCTCTCACTGCTAGCTGGCTCTAGTTGACTAATCGTCATTCATTCTCTCTATTTTAAACTATATGAAGCCAATCAAGTATGAAATATATAAAAACAGGGGCACAAAGCCAGTCACTTATCTCTGAAACAGAAAAGTATTTATCGCCAAATTCCTGTATCAAAGAGCAGGAATGCTGGTACAGGTACACTGTGCCTCCAGAAGAATAAATATACAAGAGCATTTATGCCTACAGCCGTATATTTCAATGTATATACGTCGAAAGTTTACTTTGATTACTGTTTTAGCGATTAAATGTTTCTTGATTAATGGTGACCAGTGACAGGCAGCCATTAATTAATGCCTACGAGATACCTAGGCTTTAAATTCAATTAACTAAACGATCATTAAATTCACGAAGCTGCAGATAAACCATAAAAAAAGTGAGGACCAAGGATTAAAAAAAAAGAAATTACGTAATATTATTTTTTTACATCAAAAATTCTAATGTAAGAAAAGAGGCACCTTAGTTGTGGTAAAGCTTGACAGGAAGTAAGCTATGGTAACAGTCAGAGCTGTGATAAGGTGGGAGTGCAAGCCTGGGAGACACGAGTCTCCTGAGTACATCTACAACCAAGTGGTGTCTACGTCGAGGTAAGTGCTACAAGAAGACTATATTCAGATTATTAGTACCTCACTCTTACTTAACCAGGATAAACCGTATAGCCAGTTAATGACGCCACTTTCCTTTTGGGGTCCTCTATCGCAGGATGCAACCCAACACAATAAGCCAACACCCAAGTACCTATTTACTGCTTGGTAAATAGGTGTAAAGAAAAATACCAGCTTCTCCACCCGCCCCAGGATCAAACCCGGCGGTACTTCGGTTGTGAACTGAAGGCGTTACCACAAAGCCAATATTATGATTGTGCTGTGTAAGAGATACGACCATGTATGTCCGTCTTTGTTCATTTGCGTATGCGAATTGGGGATGAGAATGTCTTTAAAATGATATTAACAAAAATAGAAATTCAAATATACACGGAAAGCTAAAAGAAAAGGTAATTTAGGAATCGGTATTTATTGCCCCTTTCGTTTATTAACACACACACACACACACGGGGCCAGGAACTGAGTCTTGACCCCTGCAACCACAATTAGGTGAGTACACACACACACACACACACACACACTGTTACGCAGTGTGTTGCAGTAAAATTTATATAAAAAAAATAATACTTTATAGCTCCGGTATTATTCTGAATCCGGACGCGTATTATTCGTGTCAGTCTGGCAGAGTGGTCAGGACAGGAGCAGATGAGGTGTGTTTAGACAGTAGGTTACACACAGCAGGGGAAGCAAGATGTTGCGGTGTATGTGGTGTTGGGTAGGTGTTTTTAGTGTATACCATAGGTGTTTTTGCCTGCTGGTAACTAGTCATAGAGCCTCCCTGTTTATAAATGTATATATAAATTTCGTGTCACTAGTAGCAGTGTGCTAATGTGAACTGGAGTGTGGTGTATTTTTGGAGTAGATTGTAAGTTGTATATAAGTTACTTATTAATTATATATATTTTTGTATAGGTGAGTTTTTGTATCCTTCCTAACACTATATTATTTGCACTCATGCTTCATAATTTGTATGAGTACATGTTGGCCCTAGAGTTGCTGTTTTTTTTCAGTGTAATTTAAATGCCCCTAGACAGCAGATTGAGCAGCCATTTAGGATCCAGGACCATTTTATTTAAGTTACAATATCGACGTGGTAACATGGTGGCTGCAGGGAAGAATTATCAAAGTTTGAATGCTAATTCACATTAGAAACCTGGAGAGTTTTTACAGGAAGGATATATTAACAGTAACTTTCTTTCAGGAGTAATACAATTATTTTTCTGCCTTATTTTTGTGTGTGCACATTTAGTTTAGGGAGTTATTTAGTAATAATAATTCTCTGTGCATATATTAATAAGTGATTTCTACTGTAATAGGCAAGTGCTATTAATTTCTAAGATGTCTGTAAGCAGTGGAGATTCTAGTGGTGACAGGGGTCTGGGAGGAGATCCTGGATCAAACCCCACTGTTAATACTGAGAGTAATGAAGTAGAGATATTAAGACTAAAATTATCTCTAATTATGGAAGAAAACGCTCTGAGAAGGATTGAATGTATGTACTAAAATCCAGGAAGATAAAGAGTTGGAAATATTTAGGGCTAAAACGAGAGAGAAAGAACGACAGTTTTCTGCTACACAACATGTAACAGGTAACAAGGCAGACATATTTAATTTGGAACATGCTGTAAAGTTTGTCCCAAAAATTTTTGAGAATGATCCTGATAACTTTTTCACATTGTTTGAAAAAATAGCAAAATCCCAGAAGTGGCCAGAGTAACTGGGCCACATTAGTAAGAACCCAGTTAATTGGTAAAGAGTTACAAGCTGTTAGTTCTCTAGAGGAACATGAATTTTCAGAGAGGTATAGGCAGAAATTTAGAAGGTTAAGGTTACAGAAAGGACAATCCTTGGTGGAGTATGGAAAGGAGATGTCGCTGCTGACGAAGTGGTGCCGCTCCAAGGATGTTGTAGGTGATTATGAAGGTGTTTTGACTTTAATTTTGCTAGATCTTTTGAACAGTGTACCTCCTGACCTTAAGGCATATCTCACGAAAATCGTAATGACACGATTGCAAACAAACCATACCACGGGTGGGGATCGAACCCGCGGTCAGAGAGTCTCAAAACTCCAAACTGTCGCGTAAGCCAATGGGCCAGCTAGGGTTCGAACCCCACCCGTGGTATGGTTTTTTAAGGCATATCTTTAGGAAAAAGATTTTGATAATTTTAACCATGCTCTAGAGTTGGGTGAAAGGTTTTTAGCCAACCAAAAAGTTGAAAGTAGTTATCTCCCAGGCCATGTTAACAATTTTTCTCCAAAAACTAGGAGGAGTAAGAAATTTCACATGTTTAAGCCAAAATTTTTCCAGCCTCAATCCAAAGAGTTTTCAGCCAACTAACCACCAGAATCCTGGTTCCCCGGGATTAAAGTCTATTTCTCAGTTACCTGCTCAAGGAAGTGGTAAGTCAGTTTCAGGTGCAGCAAAACAGGGAACAGGTAGGAAAAACACAGTTCCCCAAGGACAGAGGACCCAGCTTACTCCAAATGGGCATGGGACTTTTAAATCCAATTTTTGTACTTACTGTAAAAAAAAGGGCCACAGGCAGCAAATTTGCAAAAATATGCTTAGTGACCAGGCTGCTGCACAGGCTTCTCAAGTACGCCAGTTACACACACTGTAGCCAGTATTCAAGTTTTACCGCAGAGTAGACCAGGTAAGCCAGCTGTTTTAGACCCTCGGATGAAGGTCTTTTCAAGAAAGTCCACAGTGGCTTTACATCAAAATGAAGGTAGGGTAGAAGACGTTATGTCTTTAAGGGACAGATGTAGCACATTCTCTCTTTTGCGCAAGGATGTATTACCAGTGTCAGAAGATACATACACTGGATTAGATATTATATTGAAAGGAATAACCGGATCTACTATTAGGACTCCAGTGCATAGGTTGTGGGCTACTGTGCCTGAGCTGTTTCCAGTGTGTGCTGTAACTAGGCAAATGTCATTGGGAAAAGCTTCTGTGCCTCTCTTTGATTCTTCTGATGCTGGAGAATATTTGGGTTTGGGAAATTTATTCCTGGAGTCTAGCCTGCAGGAGACTCAGGGTAGTGATGAACCTGCCCAGGTGGGACCCAGTTTGAGTGGGGGTCTGGGAGCTGGCATAGGAGTGGCGACTCCTACTCGTGAGCAGCTGATTCAGGCCCAGCGGTGTGATGACACCCTGAAAGTTATTTGATCATCGGCAGTTAGCGAGGGGGAAGCCTCCCAACTAATTAAATGTTTTTTTTTTTTACACAGAAGATGTGTTAATGAGAAAGACTCTATCTGATGAAGTATCTTCTGATGGCGCAAGAGAGGCAGTTTACCAAGTGGTTGTGCCAGAGACATTTAGGTGTCAAGTTTTAAGTTTGGCCCATGATGTTCCCATGGGAGGACATTTTTACTGACCTCAGATATGGGAGTCAGTGAGTAAGTATATAGAATCATGTCCTAGTTGCCAAAGGGTATTAAAACCTAATCAGGGTATTAAGCTTGCCCCCCTTAAACCAATCGCAGCAGTTGGAGAACCTTTTAGCAGGCTAGTTGTTGATTGTGTGGGTCCACTACCCAAAACTAAAATGGGTAACCAGTACTTACTCACCATTATTTGTTCTACAACCAGGTTCCCCGAGGCCATCCCACTACGTAAAATTACTGCACGTATGGTTTTTGAGAGCATTGGTGAAATTTTTTACTCAAGTTGGGATCCCTAAGGAAATTCAAACAGATCAGGGGTCAAATTTACATCTAAACATTTTCGCACAGTCTTGGGAGAATTTAACATTAAAATGACGACCTCCACAGCCTATCACCCGGAAAATCAAGGGGTGGTGGAGCGGTTTCACCAGTCTCTCAAGACCATGATACGTGCTTATTGTACCCAGTACCAGAAGGACTGAGATGAGGGTTTTCCCTTGCTTTTATTTGCCATGAGGGACAGCAATCAGGAATCATTAGGCTATAGTCCTTTTGAACTGATCTATGGTCACCAAGTAAGGGGGCCACTGACTGTTTTGAAGGAACACTGGCTAGGTGGTGATCGTGATGTTTCCCCCTCTGAGTCTTTTCTCACTTTCAGAGACCGTTTGGCTCATATGAAGTGCCTGGCATCTGAGAACCTGCACAACAGCCAGATCAAGATGAAGAGACTATTTGACTGCAAGGCAGTGCCCCGTACTTTTGACGTTGGAGAGGAGGTGCTAGCATTGGTGCCTAGTAATGCCTTAAAAGCAAAGCACAGTGGGCCGTACAAAGTGGTGAAAAAGGTCACTGATCAAAATTACAGAATTTACACCCCTGGGAGGCGGAAGTCTGAACGTGATGTGCATATAAACCGACTAAAACGATACCATCAAAGATCTGGTATGGCGAGTGTTAATACAGTAGGTGATCCAGGGGTGGACGCTGATTTGCAGGAAACCACAGATGTACATCTTAGTAACAGGGCGTTGTTAAAGGACCCTGCACAATGTATGTTAGGCCTTAGTAAAGAACGGGTTGCAGAGATGTTTCAACTTCTCCTGAATTTTGAGGATTTATTTGGAGATACCACTTAGGTAAGCAATTTAAAGGGGAAGCTGAACCAATTCGGCAGGTCACTTATAGAATGAACCCACAAAAGAAAGCAAGTATGGAGGAGGTGAAATTCCTACTTGACAATAATTTAATAGTACTGAGCGAGAGTGAGTGGGCATCTCCCTGCTTAATGGTTCCCAAACCAGATAGCACAATGAGGATGTGCACTGACTACCACAAGGTTAATTTAATAACTAAGGCTGACTGTTTTCCTCTTCCTAGAATGGATGATGTCATTGATGCAGTGGGGGAGCTAAATATGTAAGTAAATTAGACCTGATGAAGGGTTATTATCAGATTCCTTTAACCTCCACGTGCCAGTGACATCTCTGCTTTTGTAACGCCAGATGGGCTTTTTCAGTACAAAGTTCTCCCATTCGGGCTTCGTAACGCTCCCTCCTATTTTCAACGCAGGAAGTCATACGTGGCTTAGCTGGAGTGAGGTGTTATATTGATGACCTTACTGTTTTTAGTAACAGCTGAGAGAACTTTTTTCTAGGCTCACTGATGCTCAGCTCACAGTTAATCTAGCGAAAAGTGTTTTTGGACAAGCCCAGGTAACTTTTCTAGGACATATAATTGGCCAGGGGAAAGTGGCCACAGTGAATGCCAAGGTTGAGGCTATAGACAATTTCCCTGTATCAAAGAACCGCAAAGAGGTTATACGTTTCATGGGCATGGTAACAATTTACAGAAAGTTTTGTCCAAATTTGTCAAAGGTAATATCTCCACTCACAGACCTTATTAGTCCCAAGCGAAAATTTGTGTGGGATATGAAGTGTCAACGGGCTTTTGAACATGTAAAAACTCTGCTTACTAGTGCTCCTGTGTTGACTAGTTCCAATTTTGAACTGCCATTTTGTCTACAGGTAGACGCTGGTGATACTGGTGTTGGTGCTGTGTTATTACAAGAAGTAGCAGGACAATTATTGCCAGTCAGCTACTTGTCTGCGAAACTCAAAAAACATCAGAGAAACTATGCCATCATAGAAAAGGGGGTTCTTGCTTTAGTATTGTCTGTGCAACATTTTTCTGTTTATTAAAACTGCAATATAATCCTAACTCTCACCTGAGGATAAAAGTCTTTTGATAATTGATAATTGTTAACTTATTTTATGAAGAAAATATATTTTTATATTTATCTTTAAAAGTTATTTGGAAACAAAGAACTGTCCTGTTAACAGTAATTTTTTAATATAGATGTTACAGAAATAGAGGTTACACAGAATATACACACCGAGAGGTGAAAATTAGACACATGTGCAACCCAGTATAAATTCAAGAACATAACTGGAAGACAGAAGAAGTATATACAAAAGATGATGTGAGAATTTATTGAGTTCAAGAAATCCCACAGGGCCGTTGTAACAAGCAGCGGAAATCATGAGTCAGCACATAATTATTGATAGATTTACAGTAATTTGATAGAATTAGAGTGTTAAGAATTAACAATAGAATTAAAAAAATTAGTGTTAGGCTTTTAAAATATGTTTACACTAGGTAGAAATGAGTAGGGATATTAGATAAGCGGTGGTCCGTAGTTAAAAAGAAGGACGCTGGTAGCCATCTTGAGAAGGAGCAGTGCCGTCAGCACCTCCCTACAAGTTTTTATTGAGTCCCACACGGTGTCCCAACGTTACCTGACACTCAACAACTTACTTCAGAGGCCTCCCAACGAATCGTGTATACGAGTCTCTGCAGCCAGATCCGTTTGTGACACTATATACTGTATTTTGCCCCTAGTCACGTGGCCACTAATACTGGGTGGGAAATTGGGGATAGTTAACTTACGGTGAATAAGCAGTCAACGTCCAACAATCAGGTAATTTGTGAATGACGTTTACTGCAGGGTTTACAAGTTTACTCCTGAAAGTGTTGTACCACTTGTGAGACTGAGACGTTTGGAGTCTTGGAGGACAGTGTCAACAGTCCTTGCTAGAGAGCATCTCACGAGGAGGCAAACATTACACATTTTTACAGCTGAAGTAATCAGTCCCTCAGCCTTGATGAAGAGTACCGTAGTCTTGAAGAGTCTGACTCTTCACGTCTACAGTGCTCTTCAAGGCTGAGGGACTGATTATACTTTTACTGTCTTCCAATTATGTCCTCAAATTTATATTGATAAAGCCCCTGGGTGGCGAAACGTCTACAATAAAGACACCCAGATGTTGCACATGTGTCTAATTTTCATCTTGTCGTTACTGTCTACCATTCTTGTACACAGTGAGGTGTATTTCTCTCTGCGTATATATGCTGAAAGTTAACTTTAATTCCTGTTTTAGTGATTAAATTAATCTTTTCCGGTGGTGAAAAAATCACGTACAGCATTCATGATCTTAGTGTGGTCAATAGGCTTTAAACCCCATTAACCAAAAAGGGTATGTGATCTAGTGATTCCAATACAAGAAGTGTGTAACATAAAGACGATGTAACAATGGTTTAAATTCAGCCATTTTACTACATAATGATCATGGAAAAAAGGGCAGACACCACTCCCACGAGCCCTCCTAGGGCGGGGAAGGTGCCAGATCCGGAGCTTGCTATAACCTGCAGTTCACAAGACTGCCATTCCCACCAGCCCTCCTGGGGCGGGAAGATGGCAGACCAGAGGCCTAGCTTCTCCCTACGAGCCCTGTGAGGGCGGGGACTGGGGCTAGGCCTGGGGACACTTGGTCCCAGAAGATGAGGAGGTACTTGTACCTCCTCCCATGGGAGACATAGGTCTCAGACACTCCCAGACAGGGAGCCAAGGCCGGGTCACCATCTGGAAGAGACCTGGGCCGGGAGAGTACCGGCGAATCAAGAAGATGATCATGGAAAACATTGGCTGAAGTGGGTTCAGATTTATTCCCATTACAACCCCACCATTCTGTATATAAACTTTTTTATTAAATAGAAAATACAAATCTGTTGCTGCAAATGATAGCAGTTTATGAACTTATTGTCTATAAATATTTTGAATATGATTAATATTCTTAAATGAAATATCTATACATACATATAAAGGGAGTGATAATGTTATTTCTAACAGTATTCTTCCTAATCTAAAAGGACAAAAATGGAAAACTGAGGCCGGTCATCCTTGGATTACAATACCTGGAGTCTACCTGGAGAGAATTCCAGGGGTCAACGCCCCCGCGGCCCGGTCTGTGACCAGGCCTCTTGTTGGACCAGAGCCTGATCAACCAGGCTGTTACTGCTGGCCGCACGCAGTCCAACGTACGAACCACAGCCCGGCTGTGATCATGGAAAAATAGAGGCGTCTTACTGCATAGGAATTTTCAGTGTTGATATATGGGTCTACAGTTTAGAGAACTAACGTTTAACTTTTCTCTTATTGTTTTTTTTTTCAGGTTTTGTTGGCAAGATATGGTAAAAGACGAAAGATATTAAGTTTACGCCTGAATTTTTCTTCTTGTGTTCTTCCTCTAACGTTTCGATTTTCTTTCGCTCATAACTCGAGAATCCCTTATCCCATCGAATTAAAATTTTGAACTCTTATGTACAGTAGCGAGAACCAGATTCTGGAACAATTGACATATGCAGGTGCCCTATGACCAAAGTTATTGAATCCATCCCCAGCATCCTGGAATGGCTCAGATAACTTTCAAAACATTCTGTGACGAAGCTTCACACGTTCAAGAAACTTGAGTCCTAATTCGACGAAGGCGGAGAGAAATTCAAGTGAGCGCAGAGTTGACCATTTTATGTGTAGAGTTGTGTAATAGCTTGACTCCCTTTAATAAGAGTTGTGTAATAGCTTGACTCCCTTTAATAAGAGTTGTGTAATAGCTTGACTCCCTTTTAATTCATCACGATCAAAATATGTGTCTTCCTCTTTTGAATGATTTTATTATTTAAGGCTGATACATCTAAAGGACAGGATAGTGTTCATTCAGTTTAGTTTGTTTGGCCCAGTAATAACTAGGTGATATAATAACTAGGTGATATAATAACTAGGTGATATAATAACTAGGTGATATAATAACTAGGTGATATAATAACTAGGTGATATAATAACTAGGTGATATAATAACTAGGTGATATAATAACTAGGTGATATAATAACTAGGTGATATAATAACTAGGTGATATAATAACTAGGTGATATAATAACTAGGTGATATAATAACTAGGTGATATAATAACTAGGTGATATAATAACTAGGTGATATAATAACTAGGTGATATAATAACTAGGTGATATAATAACTAGGTGATATAATAACTAGGTGATATAATAACTAGGTGTAGGTTATTAGAACAAATGACATGTGCAGGTGCTCTCTACTCAGCTTTATGCAGATTATTCCCGAAATTGGTTTCCAATATATTAGTAAGTTTATTTAAGTACAGGTACACATAAGTACAGTTATCCTACATAGTGTAAATTACTTAAGATAACCCAAAAAGGTCAGACAGACAGTGACTTATTTCCACCGATGTAAAGGTCTTATTTTGAACATCTTCACAATTTGGATATTAAAAATTGTAATGCCCTTGTATTAAAAATGCATACACACATGTATACATATTTATATAGTATTTTGTTGCATTAGAATTTCAAGAGCACTGCGTCTTTCTTGCATCCCGCAACGACCGAAATTAATCTAGCTAAATTTGTAATTTTATTAATGAAATAATAAATTAAATGACGTGAAAACACCTCAAGGGACATTGTAAGACTTTTCGAAGATGATAATTAGAAGAAAAAAATTGCCTCCAGTAATATTTATTAATATAACAAGAATTAAGCTGTTTATCTTAAATTCCTGTATTCGTTTTCTTTGTTGAATAATCATAGAGAACGTGTTATTGTTTTATACTGTATAATAAAGACCTGAGACCTGGAGAGTTAAGATAAGATTTGTTTTGATTTTTAACCCTGAGCGTTAGCTACTCAGGATAACCTAAGAAAGTCAGTGTCATCGAGAGACTGTCTATAATATTTCCATTGTGGTTCTTCTATCGTGTCCCCCAGGATGCGACCCACACTAGTCGACTAACACCCAGGTACCTTTTTACCGATAAGTGAACAGGGACAACAGGTGTAAGGAAACATGTCCATTTCCACCAGTGCCGGGGATTAAACCACGGACACTCAGTTGTTGTTGTTGTTGTAGGTTCGCCGGTACATCCGGCCCGGGTCTTCTCCAAATGGTGACCCGGCATTGGCCCCCTGGGTAGAGGGTGTCGGTCATCTTTCTTCTTTCTTGGGGCCCCCCGGGTGGGGGTTGACTTCTTCTTCTCTCTTGCTGTGGCTCCCCATAGTGGGGAGTGTCTTTTGACGTCGCATCTTCATCAACAGGCGTCTTCATCAGCAGATCTTGGTACTTCGGACTCTTGTTGTCCCAGCAGACGTGTCTTGACATGGGTAGAAGCTAGGCATCAGGCTGTGGTTCTACCTACATAGGAAGAAGAAGGATGGGGGGATAAGAAAGAAGGAAGTGAGATAAAGAATAGCTGTAGTGGGTAGTCTTGGTCGTCGTCGGGGTTCTCCGGCGTCGTCATCGAGGGAACGGGTGGGTGGCTAGGAGTGGAGCAGTACTCACCTAATTGTGGTTGCAGGGGTCGAGACTCAGCTCCTGGCCCCGGTGTCTCCAAGTCATGGGTGGCCAGGTAAACCAGCCAGGTCAGATCCCCAGGTGCCATCGGGAAGTGCCTGCGGCGGACACTCAGTGTGTGAGGCAACTGTGTTCCCAGCCCAGTTAGCTGATGGAGGAATGAGCCTTCGCTCCTATTTGCGCCGAATGACCCACACGGGTTTAGCGATTCAGAGAATAAATAAATACAAGTAAATAAATTAGTAATATACATAATTCCTATTAATTGTTGCAGGAATATTTTTATGATCTTCAGTTTAAGATTTATAGGAATTTGCCTTTGACACAAGTACTCCTTATGGTTATAATCATAACCATGATTCCAAGGTACCATCCATCACCTCCCTGGCGTCCACATATCATAAGGAACTCAACAGAAATAAGAAACTTTGAATTTTTGGGGTTATCCTAATTAATTACACATGTAACTATGTATAATAATTGTACTTATGTATACCTGTATGTCAATAAACTTATTAACAAGGACCCCAATGGAAATAAGTCACTTCGACTTTTTTTGGGTTATCCTGGGTGGTTCTCTACACATATGCTGCTATGTATGATAATCTATGTAACTGTGTATACCTGAATAAACTTACTTAAAGAGGTGGAGGGGGTAAGCCGGTGGAAGTTCTCGGTCAGATGACCAAAAGCTCCAACTGTGGGTCATCATATTAATAAGACCCGCATCACGAAACATTTGTTTGTTTCGTGACTAACCTAATACGTACCATCAGCCTCAGAAGGCAGTAGCTGCTGGGCCCAAGCTACTACATAACTGCTTGATTTGTGACCTTTGTGTTAGTGGGCACCATCCACCACCTCCCTGGCGCCACTACCTCCCTGGCGCCCAGATATCACAAGCAACTCAACGGAAATAAGTAACTTTGTCTGAGTTTTTGGTGTTATCTTAGGTAATTACACATGTAACTATGTATGATAATTGTACTTATGTTTACCTGTATCTCAATAAACTTATTAACTGTGCCTGAAATTCTGTGCTTCCTACGGACTTTCTGATTATTGTATATTATATAAATACAGTTATAGGAAATAATCTAAATCTAACAAATAAAAAGCTTTATTTCTATAAAGTTGCGTACTGTACACTATACAGTTTAGGGTAATTTACATGTATTTGTTTTATTAGAAAACGTTTCAGTCCTGGGACCTTGATCAAGGTCCCAGGACCGAAAAGTTTTCTAATAATTTAACATGTATAAACTACTTTTGAGACAGCACCTTCTTACGGAAGTCTGTATGGAATATTAACATCACAGGAGGTTCAGAAATATTTCCTCACTTTCCCTTCGCACATCTGTGCATTTGTTTTAATTTTGTCTCCTTCACAGGACGTCCAGATATGTCCAATAAACTACCTTCTATAATGAAGTAAAAATATGCAATCTTCAAAAGTTTGTGTTTCAGATGATCGTTTTCTATTACGTTTATGACAAATAACGGATACAAATAATCGGTAACTTTAATAATTTTAAATATAAATAATCTGAAATAAGACTGATTTGAATTGCTTACCTTAAAGGATAAATAACGCGTTATCACCCATAGAAATGTGTACATATCTTAGTGTATATATACAGTGAGGTGTATATCTCTCAGTGTTTATAAAAGGAGAAGTGTGTATCTTTCAGTGTATATACGACGGAAGAGTTTACCTTAATCTCTAGTTTGTATAATAAAATATCAATGATATTAGTTTACACGTGGAGTGAAGCCTTAATGATCCTCGTGCGGGAATTGGCTAAGTAAAGACAGTGTATAACATACACTTAGGATTTGCTTTATTCCTTATTTTACTACATATATATATGGCGTTAGTACATCATGCCAGTATTATACTTAACATATATACAGTATGTTAAGTAGACTTCGCCTTTATAAGTGTATTCAGGTACAGGTACTTATTATGTGAACAAATCACCTGCAGGAGGCTTACAGGGCATGCCTGGAGAAGGTTTCGAGGGTCAACGCCCCCGCAGCTCAGTCTGAGACCAGGGTTCGTGGTTGATCAGGATCTGATCAACCAGGCTGTTACTGCTGACTGCATTACCTGAATTATTACCTGCAAGTAATTTGGGTGTGGTAAGTGGGACTTAAGTCACAGTATGTCGCAGGACTGTAACTCCCTCGATGCCCACTTCATCACACAAAAAGCTAGACTTGACATTAAAATGATTACAATATTAAACATTAATACCAATAATGGTAAATAAATTATAAAATAATGTGGACTGTATATGATTAGGCTTGCTGGGTATACAAAAGAAATTCGTATTACCACTTACCATTTAATTACTGTAGATGCATCACACCACAACACCTGCCTGACACCTAGACCCTACACTGGCCAGTTAGAGATCTAAATACAAGGACTAATGGTGTACTTCCCTATGAGTGATGTTCATATCTCTTATCTTCCGCCATCCACATGTAATTCTTGAGGTCCCGCAAATTTCCTGTCCCAATTCTTTAGCAGGGAACATTAACATGGGTTCCTAATTAAAAATTCAGGCCGAAACCCCCCAATTTGGCTCGGAAGATGCCGGATTATTAGCAGAATTTTCCACGACAACCAGTGTTCATAAATTACAAATGGCGTCTTCTATTTTTCTGTCCTTGTTGCCGAATTGTAAGGGTTTTCCACACTATTTATCCCAATTCTTCAGCAGGAACATGTCAGCAATTTCTAAATTACGGATTGAAGCAGATATACACCAATTGATCTTCGAGAACGCCTGATTACATTTTTCATTTCAGACCATTCTTCACACATTAAATTCAATATGGCGTCCTCTGTTGCGTCACTCCCCCGGCTGTTCTGCATACCCCGTCACTCAAAATTTCTAGAAGGGTCCAAATAGCATCACATTTTAATGCACAATTATTATATTATTCATTTATATGTTCTACATTTAGGAAATTATGCAAAAAAATTCCACAGGTACTCATAAATACAGTTATATAAGTTTTCATACATAGCAGCATATGTGTAGATTACCTAGGTCCCTAGGATAACCCAAGAAATTCAGACAAAGTGACTTTCAATTATTATTATTATTTTCAATAATGCCATTATCATATCTGAAGACTTGTGTCATGCAACTATTATATATTGTACTAGTATCATGCCTTCACCCCATCTGACAGTTGTATCATAGGGCGTTGACCGCGGGGTCAACGCCCCCGCGGCCCGGTCTGTGACCAGGTCTCGCGGTGGATCAGGGCCTAATCAACCAGGCTGTTACTGCTGACCGCACGCAAACTGACATATGAACCCCAGCACGGCTGGACAGGTACTGACTTTAGGTGCCTGTCCAGAGCCTTTTTGAAGACAGCCAGGGGCCTATTGGTAATCCTCCTTATGTATGCTGGGAGGCAGTTGATCAGTCTTGGGCCCCTGACACTTACTGTGTTGTCTCTTATTGTGCTAGTGGCGCCCCTGCTTTTCATTTGGGGGAATGTTGCATCGCCTGCGGAGTCTTTTGCTTTCGTTGGGAGTAATTTTCGTGTGCAGATTTGGTACTAATCCCTCTAAAATTTTCCAAGTATATATAATCATGTATCTTTCCCGCCTGCATTCCAGGGAATACAAGTCGATGAACTTTAACCGTTCTCAGTAATTTAGGTGTTTTATTGTACTTATATGTGCCATGAAGGTTCTCGGCACATTTTTCAGGTCATCAATTTCACATGCTTTGAAAGGAGCTGTTAGTGTGCAGCAA
Organism: Cherax destructor; assembly: GCA_009830355.1. Lineage (NCBI taxonomy): Eukaryota > Metazoa > Arthropoda > Malacostraca > Decapoda > Parastacidae > Cherax > Cherax destructor. Next base: position 55,658 of record WNWK01001149.1, on the reverse strand, counting down.
TCTTCCAGCCTAGATAGAACAAGCGATCTAAAGTGTCATCACAGGCTTTGCATCCCTAATTTTGAAGGTTCTCTTTATCCATCCTATCATTTTTCTAACAGATGCGGTAGAAACATTGTTGTTGTCTTTGAAAGTGAGATCTCTGACATTATCATTCCCAGGTCCTTTACATTAGTTTTTCGCTCTATTGTGTGGTTGAAATTTATTTTATACTCTGATATAGTTTTAATTTCCTCACGTTTTCCATATCTGAGTAGTTGAAATTTCTCTTCATTGAACTTCAAATTGTTTTCTGCTGCCCATTTAAAGATTTGGTTGATTTCCGCCTTGAGTCTTGCAGTGTCTTCAGTGGAAGACACTGTCATGCAAATTTTGGTGTCATCTGCAAAGAAAGACACGGTGCTGTGGCTTACATCCCTGTCTATGTCAGATATGAGGATGAGAGTGAGTACTGTGCCTTGTGGAACAGAACTTTTCACCGTATTCACCTCAGACTTTACTCTGTTTACTATTACTCTTTGTGTTATATTTGTTAGGAAGTCATAGATCCATCTACCAACTTTTCCTGTTATTCCTTTATCACACATTTTGTGCGCTATTACACCATGGTCACACTTGTCGAAGTCTTTCACAAAGTCTCTGTATACTACATCTGTGTTTTGTTTGTCTTCTAGAGCATCCAAGACCTTGTCATAGTACTAGGTCCAGTAGTTGGGACAGGCAGGAGCGACCTGCTCTAAACCCGTGCTGCCCTGGGTTGTGTAACTGATGGGCATCTAGATGAGTGGCGATCTCGCTTCTTTGAAACCTTTCAAAGATTTTTATAATATGGGACGTTAGTGCTATCGGTAGAAGAAACTGAAATCTTTGAAATGACTGTAATATCCTAATGTAATTGTGTCTTCTGGTTTTCATCAAGAACCATTGATCCTACACAGATAAATTTTCTGCTGGTATATAAAAAAATAGTTACTCAGGAGGTAAAACAATAGAATAATGGAAATAAGAAAAGTAGAAAAACAAATAAGAATCAGAGGGAGAAATCAAGAAAAAATTATTTTTCCTTAATGAGATTTGTGGAATTTTTTTACATAATTTCCTAAATGTAGAACATATAAATGAATAATATAATAATTGCTATTTGGACCCTTCGAGAAATTTCGAGACAGGGGAAAGGCAGAACAGCCAGGGGAGTGACGAATTTAACGTGTGAACACTGGACTGAATTGTGCAATGTAATCAGGAATTCTCGAAGGTCAGTTGGTATATATCGGCCTTAATCCATAATTTAGAAATTACTGACACGTTCCTGCTGAAGAATTGGGATAGTGTGGAAAATCCTTACAATTCGGCAACAAGGACAGAAAAATGGAGGACGCCATTTGTAATTTGTGAACACTGGTCATGGGAAATTCTGCTAATAATCCGGCGTCTTCGTGGCCAAACTGGGGTTTTTCATCCTGAATTTGTAATTAGGAACCCGTGTTAATGTCTCCTGCTGAAGAACTGGGACAGGAAATTTGCGGGACCTCAAGAATTACGTGTGGATGGTGGAAGATTAGGGATACAAACATCACTCACACGGAAAAAAATATCCTTATGTTTATAATTATCATAATTCATCCCATAAAACGGGTTGCAAAGGCATATATCAAGTGGCAGGAGCCAAACATAATGGAATAAGTACCAAACAGATAAATACCTTAATAAAAGTAGCCTAAATAACAAAAAAGACACAATACCGTGACTGGAACAATACACACACAACCCGCACATATAAAAAGAGAGGAGCTTACGACGACGTTTCGGCCCGACTTGGACCATTTACAAAGTCACACAAAGTCCTGTCCTCTTCAGTACTTCGGAGAAACTGGCCGATCTCTTTCTGACAGACTCAAGGAGCACAAAAATAGTGTTAGGCTTGCCGACACTAATAATGTTCTTTTCTGTCATGTCAGAGATCACAGTCATCCTATTGATTGGTCTTCTGCTAAAACTGTCTACCCTACGTCCAACTTTCATAGTCGCCGCCTGGTTGAATCCTCCCTTATACACAACTTTCCCTGTATGAATCTTAGCCCTGGCTTTGTCTCTGTTGATGTTTTACTCTCCCATTACATTGTTAAATGCTCCCAACTTCAGAACACCCGTGACTTAACCTGATTCCTTCCCCTTTCATCTCTTCCCCCTTCTCCTTTTTCTCCTATGGGTTTTCTTTTCTTTTCTTTCTTTTCTTTTGCCTTGTATTTGTCCTTCTTTATTTTATTCGCCTTTTCCTCCCTCTGTGTTCTCGTCCTACCCATGCGGGCCGCCAGCTTCTTTGCAGTGCTCCTTTCCTAGAATATGACTGTCTCCACTACTACTACTACCACTTCCACTACTACCTCCATTATTACCCCACTCTCTTGTACCCTCCCCTGTCTGCCTGCCTATATATACTCCTTCCACCTGTTCTGTGTTAGTGTGATTTTGTAAATGGTCCAAGTCGGGCCGAAACGTCGTCGTAAGCTCCTCTATTTTTATATGTGCGGGTTGTGTGTGTAAAAGTAGCCTAGTTAATAATGGGAAAGTCAAGCAAAAGAGGGATTGTCTCTTTTGCAAGGGTATTATTTCTCCAAGAATTGTATTGCTTATGATTCACGGGATGTTAAGGTGGAAAGATTAGAAGAACTTGATAGATGTATCAGATGTTTAGGCAGCCATAATGTAAAGGATTGTTATGCCAAACTAAATAATTGCTATCAATGCCACAAAGGAAGGCATCATGTAGTAATGTGTAAGAGTTTGTATAATGATAATAATTATGATGATAATGACAATCATGATAATAATGATGTTAACACTGAAACAACAGTTAATAATGTAAAAATTGCAGCTAATGTTTATGAGGATGGCATAGCTGAAGTAGCCTTACTTGTGGTAAATGTAAAAATTCGGGATAAAAGGCGTAAATAAAAAAATGTAACTGCATCACTGGACCAAGGATCTCAACGCACATTCATAAAACGTAGTTGCCTTATTGGTATGAAAGTGCAAAAAGGGGATCCTACAAATCTAAAATTATCTGGTTTTCTGTCAGATAAAAAAGGCCCAGTTGTACGACACTGTGTATGTAAATGTCGGCTTGGCCAATGAGAGAAAATGTATCACTGCAGTTATAGTTGATAGGCTCCCACAGAAAATCTCTACAATAGGGCTTAGTGAAGCTACTGACAGGCTTTCACAAAATGGTGTGGAATTGGCAGCTTCTTGTGTAGGTGATGGCTTGGTTGTGCCGGTAAGTCTTCTAATAGGGAGTGATTATTATGTTACATTTGTGAAGGGTATGGTAAGGAAATGTGGCGTCACTCTTCTAAAAACAGCAGAGGCCATGTAATATATGGTAAGCTTCCTCGCTTTAATAATTAATAACTAAATGGAACAGTAAATATTTGTTATTCTTATAATCTAATAATTGTGTTATGTCTAATAAATGGGTTAAGAATCTTGCTTGCTGAAGTTTCCAAATGTTTTGATCCACTAGGCTTAGTGTCACCCCCTTACAATAAGAGGGAAATTGTTAATACAAGAAGCAGGGAAATTGTTAATACAAGAAGCAGGGAAATTGTTAATACAAGAAGCAGGGAAATTGTTAATACAAGAAGCAGGGAAATTGTTAATACAAGAAGCAGGGAAATTGTTAATACAAGAAGCAGGGAAATTGTTAATACAAGAAGCAGGGAAATTGTTAATACAAGAAGCAGGGAAATTGTTAATACAAGAAGCATAGAAACTTAAATGTGTTTGGGATGAAGTCCTACCTAAAGAATTGATTAAAATGTGGGAAGAGTTAATAGGTGATTATGTAAATATACCAATGTTGGAATTCCCATGTAATGTAGCAAGTCAAGATGGTGATAATATATTACACATTTTTTTGGGATGCTTCAAAATTGGCTTATGGAGCAGTTACTTATATTCAATGTAATAATTATATTTCTCTTGTTATGTCTAAGGCTAAAGTGGCTCCAATTAAAGTGCGTACATTGCCTCAGTTGGAACTAACAGCCATTTACATTGGTGCCAAATTAGCTAATTATGTAAGAGATAAAGTGCAGGAGATAAATATTAGCAACACTGTGATTTGGTCTGATAATGAGGTGTCCTTACAATGGATTTGTGATGATAACAGTAAGATTGTGTACGTTCAAAACAGAGTCGCTGAAAATAATCAAATGCAAGACAAATATAAGAGTTTGGGTCAACTTTTATTGACATTTGGTCATATACCTGGTGACGAGACTCAGCTGTGTTTCATGCCACGAGGCTAAGATTAAATTGTTGTTAAAAGGAAAATTTGTAAAAGGTTCAATAATAGATAAATTAGGGCTATAATTAGATGATGATGTAATTAAGTGTAGAGAAAGGTTACAAAATGAACTGTGTATGTAATGTACCCTATCTTTATACCAAAAGCCCATTCTCTGGTAATTTTAATTATAAATGTGTGTAAAAATTGTAAAGCAAGGTGGAATACAAAAACAATTTTAATTAAATCGTTTATCAACGACCATCCCCCGGCCACAGTGTGGAAATTTTTTACATATTTTCCTAAATGGAGAACATATAAATGAATAATATAATTGCATATTAAAATGTGATGCTATTTGGACTATTCGAGAAATTTCAAGTGAGGGGGGAGGCAGAACAGCCGGGGGAGTGATGCGGCAGAGGACACCATAATGAATTTAACTGTGAACACTGGACCGAATTGTTCATTGTAATCAGGCGTTCTCGAAGGTTAATTGGTGTGTATCGGCCTCAATCCGTAATTTAGAAATTGCTGACATGTTCCTGATGGAGAATTGGGATAGTGTGGGAAAACCCTTACAATTCGGCAACAAGGGCAGAAAAATGGAGGACACTAATTGTAATTTGTGGGCACTGGTTGTCATGGGAAATTCTGCTAATAATCTGGCGTCCTCCAAGCCAAATTAGGAACCCATGTTAATGTCTCCTGCTGAAGAATTGAGACAGGAAATTTGCGGGACTTCAAGAATTATGTGTGGATGGCGAAATATGAGAGATACGAACATCACTCACAGGGAAGTGCACCATTAGTCCTTGGATTTAGATCTCTAGCTGGCCAGTGTTGGGTCTAGGTGTCAGGCAGGTGTTGTGGTGTGATTCATCTACAGTAATTTAATGGTAAGTGGTATTACGAATTTCTTTTGTGTACCCATCAAGCCTAATCATATACAGTCCACAACTTTAATTTACCAGAGTAGCTGGTTTTAATATTGTAATTATTAATTTAATGTGACGTCTAGCTTTTTTTTGTGAGAGTGGTGAAGAAGTGGGCATCGAGGGAGTGACAGTTCAGCGACCTACTGTGACTTAAGTGCCACTTATCTCACCCAAATTACTTGCCTGTAATAATTCAGGTAATACCCTGTAAATCTCATGCAGGTAATTTACTCACATAATAATAATAATGCACAAGACTGAAAGAAAAAAACTTTGTTCATCTCATACATGTGGATTACACCCACTGCTTCATTGAGGACGTGACGGCACCAGCGTGTCCTCAGTCAATCAGAATAACCTCTCAGGCAGCAGCCAAGTAATAGGTCGATCACCATGCCCAGCCCTTTTAGGGCAGGGTAGGTGCCAAGGCTGGAGCTTGCTACCATCTGCAGCTCGTAAGCCTGCCCTTCCCGTTAGGGAAGGTGGCAGACCACAGAGGCCTAGCATCTATCTACCTCCATGCCTCGTGCTGGTAGGGGAATATGGCTAGGCCTGGGGCCAGTTGGTCCCGCCGATGAGGGGTATCCCCTCCCATGGGAGACATAGGTCTCTGACACTCCCACGCCAGGGAGCCGGAGCCGGGTCGCCATCTGGTAAAGACCCGGGCCGGGAGAATTCCCGGTGAATCAACACCTCCTCCTCCTCCTCCAAGTAATAATTTTAAACGGATAATTATGTAATTAAGGTCGCGTAAAGAGGCATTTCTGATGAATAATAAAATAGCATCCAGAATTGTGAAAATTCTGTGGATCATCTGTATGAATGACCCCTATCAGGACACACCTGTCATATCTCTTTGACGAATATTGTAACCAGCTGGCTACGTCACAAGTATTCTGACGCTGTCAGTGTGTGAAGGTGAGGAGAAGGTTCATTGAGTAAAGATAGAACCGTTATTAGCTCTGTTCTGGCTATACTTACGGATGTTAATGCAAATAGATGTTTTATATTTAGTGGTTGCAGTTAAGAACGTATACGGTAATCGCTAGTGTTCATGAATGGTAGACAGTACCGACAAGATGAAAATTAGACACATGTACAACATCTGTGTGTCTTTATTGTAGACGTTTCGCCATCCAGTGGCTTTATCAATACAAATTCTAGGACAAAACTTGAAGACATTAGAACTATATACAAAAGATGAGGTAATTAGTCCCTCAGTCTTGGAGTTGGTGTCAACAGCACCTAGTGATTACCTCATCTTTTGTATATAGTTCTACTGTCTTCAAGTTATGTCCTAGAATCTGTATTGATAAAGCCACTGGATGGCGAAACGTCTACAATAAAGACACACGATGTTGTCATGTGTCTAATTTCATCTTGTCGACTGTCTACCATTCATGAACACTAGCATTACCGTATACGTTCTTAACTGCAACCACTAAATATAAAACATCTATTTGCATTAACATCCGTAAGTATAGCCAGATGGCGAAACGTCTACAATAAAGATACCCAGATGTTGCACATGTGTCTAATTTTCATCAATCACTAGTGGTAATGCTCTAACCTATGAAATAGGATGATTTATTTACAGTAGATTTTATAGTCTTATTTAGGTATATATGAATTTAGTCTTTATGTCTGACAAACACATTATACAGTATGTAACACAAAATGTGCAGATCCCTAAAATTACATGACAACTGATGGTATATGTTATGAAAGATCAACATAAATCTTGCTACAAATACAGCATTTCTTTTAAGTAAACAATTCCACTATTTATTCAGTATCATTAATTATATACGCCTTACCTTAAGTCTTAAACTGATGAATTGTCTTTATAAAATCTGCGGTTGATCTATGATAGACCTTACTGGGACCTAGGCAGCTCAAACATATGCTGCTATGTAGGAGAGTTGCGATCTCCTAAACTTGTTGACGCCATCTTAAACATTAGCATCAACACGCGTTGCAATCTTATTCTAATATGATTAGAACGTGTTCTAACCACTCAGCCAACTGGCCGAGTGGTTAGCGCACTGGCCTGTGAGTTTCAGGACTCGCCATAGGTTCAAGCCCCACCCGCTATGTGATTTGCAATGCGCTAAGTCTCCTGCCTTAAGTCGCTTGTTTCTGCGAGGTACATTGAGTATTGTATTGCTGATGTTGCTAGAACGTACTGGAGGAGAATGAAATAACTGGGAACCTGCTCGAGGCTCACTGGTGTGTCCGGCGTTATGAAGAAACATGACTTACAAGTAGGCTACCGAATGTTACTTTAGGGATCCACAACTGAGTGATTTAATGCGTCAAGTTGGGAGCTGAGTCACACTCATGCACAGTGTCCAATGTGGGTTCGAATCCTGCTGGCTGCAATAATATATATACATATATATATACAGTATATATATATATATATATATATATATATATATATATATATATATATATATATATATATATATATATATATATATATATATATACATACATGCACATGCATATAGACAGATACATAGGTATAGATAGACAAATATAAAGCATATTATAATTCGTGTAAATAAATACAAGGATACTCTCGCAACTGAGTGCGTATAAAAACATTCTGCTCACAAAGCTGTATTGTGTAAACATTCTGCTGAATGATCGAAAATTATGTATGAGAGAGAGAGTATTTTAGACAAGGTGTAGTGGCTGACGTGAAAGCGTAACCACGTGAAGAACTAATTATGCAGCGCCCCTGGTGGGAGGATCAGCTGGCTCCAGAGGTAAACATTGACAGGAGTGGCGTGTGAAAGAGGGTGAGGTGAGGTCGCCTCGCTCACGTACAGCGGGATATGAAGGGCGTTGGCCTGCTGCCATCTGGATCTCCATGAACACACAACGCACGCACACAAACACGCTGCACTCACACGCCGCACACACA
>WNWK01001149.1:0-42500 GCA_009830355.1 Cherax destructor | reverse complement strand
GCTATTTACAAGTTAAGGGTTCCTAACTTTATTGACAAGCTAAGAGCTGTTACCTACATCAGCTCATTTGAAAGCATTTTTATTGTTATGAAACATACAAGTAGGGAACAGGATGAAGTTAGAGCCATCTGTGGGCCAGCATTTTCATTTGATCAACTGACTTTATCTCGTTGACATCATAATGATGTACGAATGTGTTCCAGACTCGAGTCATCCTGGGGATAAATGATCTCAGATGAAGTGATGTTCTGGAGAAGGGTACAGCCAGAGTGAAGTTGCTGCTTTCTGCCCGTCTTGTGGTATAGAAGTTTGCTTCTCTCTGTCCTCGAAGTGGAGCCAAGTGTGGTGCTTTGACAATGTTGGCCTTGTACATAACAGTAAGGCCACCCACATCCCTCCTGTGTTGAAGGCTCTGCTGAAATGACAAATCTATCCAGGATGGGTCCAGGCGAGAGATGAGACGTTTTGCTATGTTCTATGTTCTCTACTCTGTCAAGCAGTCGCAGATAAAAGGGGGGGGGGGCAGGCAAACCAAGAAAGTGGAGCATACTCAAGGTGTGAGCGTACTTGTGCCTCATACAGAATCTTGCAACCCCTACTGTCAAGCAGATGCGAGATACGGCGAAGTGCTGTAAGCTTCCTGGCTGCCTTTGTTTGCAAGGTTTACAACGTGGTTCTTCATGGTCTGTTTGGAGTCAAATTTCACCCCAAGGATATCAACTTCTTCCCCAGGTACCAACACACTCCCATTCATACTTACTACTGCACCGGCATTACCATCATGGTGCCTAGAGATCATTATCATTTGTGTTTTCTCAGGTGCAAATGTTATTTGCCATCGGTTTCTCCAAGCTGATATAGCTCTTAGCTGGTGATTGATGTAGTTTAGAGCAGCTGGCATTTCTTCTCTTGGATAAGTGAATGGCAGAGTACAGTCGTCTGCATATGTATGGAATTCTGTAATGAGATGAAGAAGGTCATTGAAGTAGACATTCCATAACAATAGTCCCAGCACACTTCCTTGTGGAACACTAGCCCCAATAGGATGTCTTGCTGATTCTGTTCCATTGAGAACTACCCTTAGAGATCTACCATGAAGGTAATTCCCAGTGCTTGCAGTTTTGCGAAGAGGCCCTGGTGCCACACTTGGTCGAAAGTACAAGCAATGTCCAATGCTACCACACAGCTGACTTTGGATTCATCCAGTGACTGGTACCATTTAGTGGAGAGGTTTAACAACAGATCAGCAGCAGAGTAACCTTTCCTGAAGCCATATTGACGGTCACAAAATAGTGAGTGGTAGTCAAAAAACTCTGTCATTTGTCTTGAGATTATTGTCTCAAGGACCTTGCCAGTGATTGACAGGAGTGACACTGGTCTGTAGTTGCTGATTTCTGCTCTGCTCTTCTTTTTGTGAACAGGGATTACATTTGCCTCTTTCCACAGAGAAGACCATTTACACTGTACTAGGCAGTGCTGAAAGATGCGAGTTAGAGGTGCTGCTAGCTGGTCTGCACATCTTCTCAGCAATCTTGGGCTCAACTTGTCTGGGCCCACAGCCTTTTCTTGGTCAAGCTATTTAAGAAGGAACTATACCTCCTCCTGCTTTATTGTCACCACTGACAGTTTTGACACAGTTCTTGCAGCTAGCCAAGGAGGGTCCCTTGCTGGATCAGGAACTTGCATTTTGGTAGCAAAGTGTTCGGCAAAGAGGTCCGCTTTCTCTTGACTACTAGTACAGGTGGTCTATCTCTCTCTCTCTCTCTCTCTCTCTCTCTCTCTCTCTCTCTCTCTCTCTCTCTCTCTCTCTCTCTCTCTCTCTCTCTCTCTCTCTCTCTCTCTCTCTCTCTCTCTCTCTCTCTCTCTCTCTCTCTCTTTTTCTCTTTCTCTCTGCATGAAATTTCTAATAAAGTTATATAATTTTCTGGAATTTATGTATAATATATAAGACATCATATTTCTTATATATATATATATGTATATATTAATAATAATATTAATTATATATATATATATATATATATATATATATATATATATATATATATATATATATATATATATATATATATATATATATATATATATATATATATATATATATTTTATATATATATATATATTATATATATATATATATATATATATATATATATATATATATATATATATATATATAATATATATAATATATATATATATATATATATATATATATATATATATATATATATATATATATATATATATATATATATATATATATATATATATATATATATATATATATATATATATATTAAAAGTTATACTATAGCATAGGAATATTTATACATTATTGGGAGATAGAGTGTGGAATAATAAGGGGAGAACAAAGTAGGGAAGAAAGTATAAATAGAGAGGAATAAGGAGATAGCAGAGAGAGTTGGGAGAACAAGCAAAGAGTAGGGTGAGAGTAATGGTGGTGGTGGTACTAATGGCGGTGGTGGTAGTAATGGTGGTGGTGGTTGTGGTGGTGGTAATGGTGGTTGTTGTGGTGGTGGTAATGGTGGTTGTTGTGGTGGTGGTAATGGTGGTGGTGGTCGTGCTTGTTGTGGTGCTAGCGGTGGTGGTGGGCATGGTGGTAGTCGTGGTGGTGGTGCTATTCAACAAGAGGTCAACAAGAGAGAGGAAGTGTTAAACTGATTGTCTCCACTACCTTATGCTTCTTCCTCCCCACCCCCTCCAGAACCTCCAGCACCCAGCCTCCAGCCCCAAGCTCTCAGCCTCCAGCCCCAAGCTTTCAGCCCCCAGACCCAAGCTCTCAGCCTCCAGACCCAAGCTCCTAGCCCCAAGCTTTTAGCCCCCAGACCCAAGCTCCCCGCACATAGACCCCAAACTCTCAGCCCCAAGGTCCCAGCTCCCAGACCCAAGCTCCCAGCACATTTACCCAAACTCTCAGCCACAAGCTCCCAGCCCCCAGACCCAAGCTCCCAGCACCCAGACTCAAACTCCCAGCACTCAGACCCAAGCCCCCAGACCCAGCTTCCCAACCTCATCCCCAACCTTCCAGCACCGAGCCCCAAGCTCCCAGCACCCAGACAAAAGCTCCCAGCACCCACCTCCAAGTCCCAAGCCATCATCCCAGCTCCCAGCTCCAAAGCATCAGCCCCAAGCTCTCAGCCCCAAAATCCAAGCTCCCCAGCCCCTACCCCTTATCCTGGTCTCCCAGCCACACCTTCATTGACTGGAACACGTGCTTAACAAGCAGAGAGTGAGATCATACAGTACTGATATTCTGCGATAAAAGTAAAGGGAAGAAATAGCTCAGTTTTTTCGCATTAACTGGAGACCATCTTCGGGGGAATGAAGAACAGTAAGCAGGAAACTGGTGGGTATGTCTCAGAGGTTAACAACCACTAACAAAACACTAACAAAAAAAACAAGAGTACTCTAGCGTGTTCCAAGGGTAGTTTTGTAGGGAAGTTATCGCAGGAGGAATAACGCTAACTCGTTATCTGGCATTTCTGCTTGATAAGATAACACCGCTTGTTGATATACGAGGGTAACACCGTGAAGATGACTAGCTCTGCAAGCTGTAATGATCTGACGTATAGCTTTGAAACTTCTGTAACGAGAGTATGGATGCTGCCATTGCTGTGATCACCTTGAGGAGCCTGTAGATGCTGTCGTTGCTCTCAGACCTATGTTAAGATCTTGTGTCTGCTGCGAAGGATGTTGCCACGACTAAGAAACCTCTGTTAGGAGCCTACGAGTGCTGTGTTGGACGCTGCATAGCTAAGAAACCTCTGTTAGGAGAATATGAGTGCTGTGTTGGACGCTGCATAGCTAAGAAACCTCTGTTAGGAGCCTACGAGTGCTGTGTTGGACGCTGCATAGCTAAGAAACCTCTGTTAGGAGAATATGAGTGCTGTGTTGGACGCTGCATAGCTAAGAAACCTCTGTTAGGAGCCTACGAGTGCTGTGTTGGACGCTGCATAGCTAAGAAACCTCTGTTAGGAGAATATGAGTGCTGTGTTGGACGCTGCATAGCTAAGAAACCTCTGTTAGGAGCCTACGAGTGCTGTGTTGGACGCTGCATAGCTAAGAAACCTCTGTTAGGAGCCTACGAGTGCTGTGTTGGACACTGCATAGCTAAGAAACCTCTGAAATATACATCTCCACACTGTGACGGAAGCTACCATAGGTTCGACACATCTGTACAGAGGCTAAAGCTGCTGTAAAAGCACCTCTGGAACCCTTGTTAGGGATCCGATCAAGTACTCTGAGGGCTAATCAATTTAATATCTTATTTTACCATACAGTATAGACAGGTTTTCTTCCTAACTAGCGAACTGTGTGTCACCATGTATGTCAGGCATGTCTGTATGTCAGGCATGTCTGTATGTCAGGCATGTCTGTATGTCAGGCATGTCTGTATGTCAGGCATGTCTGTATGTCAGGCATGTCTGTATGTCAGGCATGTCTGTATGTCAGGCATGTCTGTATGTCAGGCATGTCTGTATGTCAGGCATGTCTGTATGTCAGGCATGTCTGTATGTCAGGCATGTCTGTATGTCAGGCATGTCTGTATGTCAGGCATGTCTGTATGTCAGGCATGTCTGTATGTCGAGGCATGTCTGTATGTCAGGCATGTCTGTATGTCAGGCATGTCTGTATGTCAGGCATGTCTGTATGTCAGGCATGTCTGTATGTCAGGCATGTCTGTATGTCAGGCATGTCTGTATGTCAGGCATGTCTGTATGTCAGGCATGTCTGTATGTCAGGCATGTCTGTATGTCAGGCATGTCTTTATGTCAGGCATGTCTGTATGTCAGTTATGTCTACAAAAGCCACACATGGCAGCTTTTTAAAATCAAACATTACTCATTCCCTCTGTTCTACGTTTTTCACTTTTTTTTTTTTTTGCAAATATTTTAAAGTGTATATATACATACTATACACAATAAAATATGCAATACTCAGTGTATACTGTACTCTATACATACAACCTTGTATGCATATTATTCTCTTTCTCTATGTTTATATAGTCGTACCGAATAGGTAGAACTTGCGATTTTGCCTTCAATAGCAACGATCTTCTTGCCGAATAAGGCAAGCGACAATTTGTGTATGCAATAATTTCGCAAAAATCATTCTGAACCTAACGAAAAAAAAATTTCATTGTGTTTGTTTATTATTAAATTATTGTAAACTTATCTAAAATATATTTAGTTGGATTAGGCTAAATTAAATTGCGCTTGTTATAATAAATATATTTATAGATGGAGTTGTAAGAGAAGTGAACGCTCGGGTGTTGGTAAGAGGTGTTGGGTTAAAAGATAAAGAATCTAACACAAAGTGGGAGTTGTCACAGTTGCTCTTTGCTGATGACACTGTGCTTTTGGGAGATTCTGAAGAGAAGTTGCAGAGGTTGGTGGATGAGTTTGGTAGGGTGTGTAAAAGAAGGAAATTAAAAGTGAATATAGGAAAGAGTAAGGTGATGAGGATAACAAAAAAAATTAGGTAATGGAAGATTGAATATCAGATTGGAGGGAGAGAGTAAGGAGGAGGTGAATGTATTCAGATATTTGGGAGTGGATGTGTCAGCAGATGGGTCTATGAAAGGCGAGGTAAATCATAGAATTGACTAGGGGGAAAAGTTGAGTGGTACACTCAGGAGTCTGTGGAGACAAAGAACTTTATCCATGAAAGCAAAGATGGGAATGTATGAGAGTATAGTTATACCAACACTCTTATATGGATGTGAAACATGGGTTGTGAATGTTGCAACAAGGAGAAGGCTGGAGGCAGTGGAGATGTCAAGTCTGAGGTCAATGTGTGGTGTGAATATAATGCAGAGAATCCGTAGTTTGGAGATTAGGAGGAGGTGCTGGATTACCAAAACTATTATCCAAAGAGCTGAGGAGGGGTTATTGAGATGATTTGGACATGTAGAGAGGGTGGAACGAAATAGAATGACTTCGAGAGTGTATAAATCTGTAGTGGAGGGAAGGCGGGGTAGGGGTCGGCCTAGGAAAGGTTGGAGGGAGGGGGTAAAGGAGGTTTTGTGTGCGAGGGGCTTGGACTTCCAACAAGCGTGTGTATGCGTGTTAGATAGGAGCAAATGGAGACAAATGATTTTTAAGACTTGACGTGCTGTTGGAGTGTGAGCAAGGTAACATTTATGAAGGGATTCAGGGAAACCGGCAGGCCGGACTTGATTCCTGGAGATGGGAAGTACAGTGCCGGCACTCTGAAGGAGGGGTGTTGCAGTTTTATAACTGTAGTGTAAGCACGCCTCTGGCAAGACAGTGATGGAGTGAACGATGATGAAAGTTTTTCTTTTTCGGGCCACCCTGCCTTGGTGGGAAACGGCCGATATGTTCATAAAAAAATCTAAGGTTCTTTTGGTACAAAATTATTAATTTTTACATTAACATAAATGAAAAAAATATATATTTTTAAACGTATAAGAGTAAATTTTTCAAAAGACTTAATTTTAAATGAGTTCTTGCTAATTGACCAAATTTACCTATTTGGCTTCACTCTGAATCATTCAGAGTGAAGCCACGGCTGGTGTAAACCCGCACTGCGCTACTCTGAGGCAATCACTTCCCCTCATTCCTTCAGTTGCTGCCTTCCAATTTTCCATACTCCTGATGACGCACTGAGAAGTGTGAAAGTACTTGAGCTAAAGATTTCCTCCTCCCGTTGCTTGTCTTGCATATATATATATATATATATATATATATATATATATATATATATATATATATATATATATATATATATATATATATATATGCTCCCCAGCCTTCAGCAGTCCAAAACTCAAGGAATATGTCTCTCTCCTCAAGACCATGCTAGAGAGTATTGAATCTTTCCCTCGAAGATGGACAGTGGTTGCAAGCCTCACTTCCAGTCAGACTTGGGGGGCTGGGAGTACGCAAATCCTACCAGACTGCCCTACCAGCTTTCCTGTCCTCTACCATAACATCAAACGAGTTAATAAGACAAATTCTTCTGGACAACCTCAGTGACTCAGCAAGAATACAGGACCCTAGCTATGTCAGTGCCATCACTGAATGGGAGACTCTTGCTGCTCCAGCACTTGCCTACAAACAGTCAAGCTGGGAACATGCCCACATGCTTAGGGCTGCAACATCAGACAGGGAGACTGCCCGTCTCCAAGCTGTGAGTGTATCTTACTCTGGGGACTTCCTCCAAACAGTTCCCATTTCGGCAATAGAAACACGCCTGGACCCTAAGACCCTCCGTATTGCATTGGCTCTGCGCCTTGCTGCCCCAGTTCCCATGGAATATACGTGTATTTGTGGCGATGCACAAGCTGACCAATATGATCTACATGGTCTTAACTGTTCTAAAACCAAGGGCTGGCATGCAAGACACAATGAAGTCAACGACATCATAAAGAGAACCCTTGCTACAGCTGTATGTCCAGTCGAGAGAGAGCCCCGATCACTAGCAGCCAACAATACCCACAATCCAGCAAACCGCCCCGACGCTGGCTGACACCTACATCCATCACAGTGTCGGGCGACAGAGAAGAGCTGCTGATCACAGGGAGGAGTACATGATCGGCAAGTACAGGGACATAAATTAATTTGTCCCAGTGGGATCAGAGACCTTGGGATCATGGGGAAAAAATGCCACATGTTTTCTTCAAGAACTGGGTTTCAGACTCATCGACACCACCAGGGACCCATGGGCAGCCACTTTCATGTTCCAGCGACTCACCGTGGCCATCCAGAGGGGAAATGCATGCTGCATACTGGGCTCGTGTCCGGCTTCGGAGGAGCTGGAGGAGATTCATAATCTTTGATATATTGTACCAATGTATTCATGTTTGTATTTTCTGTCAATGTATTCTGTTGATTAATAAAGTTCACATGTATATATATATATATATATATATATATATATATATATATATATATATATATATATATATATATATATACGAATATATATTCATATATATATATATATATATATATATATACGAATATATATACATGTATATGAATTCTGCTGTTCATGTGTAATGTTCTATATACGTACTCTGCCTTGTGTATATTGTACTCACTCTCGCCTGAGATATGCTGCCTCTCCTCATTAGGGTTTCAGTCCTTTTCTTTTCTTTCTGTATATTTGGTGGTGATGGTGAGGAAGACATTACCTCACCTGCAGCAGTCACATCCAGTTCACAAGGTTACACATACACTGAGAAGTCTGTATCTCTCGGGGATCTGAGAGATTCTTCCTGACTGGTGGTGATCAGCTGACGTGCAGGATAAATGACGTAGTCAATAGGCTTTAAACCTAATTAACCAATCAATCCAGTCCACATAAGCTTTATTATTTGTGCTTCTTGTTTTGTGAAGATAAAGGTTTCCATATTTTGTCTAGGAAAGAAATCTTCAGTGTAGTTTTCCATTATCTTCTCAGTATTGTAGATTCTTGTATCTTCACCTTCAACCAAAGTGAGTTTTTTTTTTTTTTTGTCATTAGTCTTTATTTCTGTGGCTTGGTCAGCCGAGAGGGAGAATGAATCCTAGTAACATAATTTCTGACCTAACTTCATGGGAGATATACAGTCAAAGTTCTGCGAGATTTACCATTGAAGTCACTGAATACCTGAGAGTGCGAAACATGAATCACGTTCACCAAGCTGTACCTGGTTAATGCCTCTGTCTTCTGTCAGGTCACATCTCTGCCCACCAGAGACAACACCTACATACCTTGACTTGGCAGGTCATGCCTCACGCTGTCTGTTGGAGGGGTACAAGTTGGCTGCTTGGACGAGGACAAGTGTTGTAGGGGATCAGTAAGTCGCCTTTACTGTTGAGACTTAAGTCTATGAGGTGTAATATTTCTAAGCTGAAACCTAGTTAGGTTAGGTAAGGTTTGTCAGGAAACAGGACAAGTGTTTCCTGACGCGGGTCTTAGTCAGATGATGACCCGCCGTTGAAGGTTTTGGTCATCTGACCGAGGGCTTCCGCTGGCTTACCGGTCCATCCCTTTAAAAATTATGGTCAGTTAAAAACATTTTTTATTTCAAGAAAACTATAATGAAAACCTTCATTCATTCAGAGACTCACAGGTAAGGACCCACTAGGGGCGAGGGGCAAGTGGGGACAGACGAAGAATAGCCGGTGAGAGGAAGGTCTGCAGTCGAAGAGAAAGTCAGGACTAAACCCAACCGTTTGTGGGGGTAAACCCCATATAATCACATATGAAAACCTAGTATGTAAAGTCTAGTTTAAACTAATTTTTATTTTCTTCTTTTTTGGATTTATTTATTTTTATATATAACTAAGTAAAAGGAATTTATTAACAATAAGGACACCTTTTTTTATTAGTATTTTTATTTTTATTTTTTTTTCTGGAGAAATACTATCATTCTTTTGATATGGATCATACTGTTAATTTTTCCTTTTGTAATTGTCCCCGGGGAAGCCAGTCATTCTAATGAATGTGTCAGGCTTATTCACGTCTCGTTTTAAGCCACTCGCAGATATACATCACAAAGGTTCATTACAAAGCTTACTTAGGTTAGGTAAGATTCGCTAGGAAACAAGACAAGCGTTTCCTGAAGCGCTTCTAAGTCATATGATGACCCACAGCCGGAGCTTTTAGTCATCTGACTGAGGCCTTCCACTGGCTTACCCGTCCACTCTTTTAAAAATGATATTACAGTGCACTATGCATATAGCCATAACTTACCGTATCTCTGGCATGAGCTGCCCTGTGCCCTGTGCTCTGTGTGCTCTGTGTGCTCTGTGTATTCTGCACTTCGCCAGGCATATGTGTGACATGAAATATTTCAGTGAGTTGAGTCTCCTGAAGTTGCACTTGCGATTAATGGAGTTACTTTTCTCTCTTGATACTTAACGTTCATGTAAGTGTTCCCGTCAAGGGAGGAAGGTTCCTTGATGCTAGTGAGAGGCAGGTTCCTTGATGCTAGTGAGAAGGAGGTTCCTTGATGCTAGTGAGAGGCAGGTTCCTTGATGCTAGTGAGAGGCAGGTTCCTTGATGCTGGTGAGAGGCAGGTTCCTTGATGCTAGTGAGAAGCAGGTTCCTTGATGCTAGTGAGAGGCAGGTTCCTTGATGCTGGTGAGAGGCAGGTTCCTTGATGCTAGTGAGAAGCAGGTTCCTTGATGCTAGTGAGAGGCAGGTTCCTTGATGCTAGTGAGAGGCAGGTTCCTTGATGCTAGTGAGAAGCAGGTTCCTTGATGCTAGTGAGAGGCAGGTTCCTTGATGCTAGTGAGAAGCAGGTTCCTTGATGCTAGTGATAGGCAGATTCCTTGATGCTTGTGAGAGGCATGTTCCTTGATGCTAGTGAGAGGCAGGTTCCTTGATGCTAGTGAAAGGCAGGTTCCTTAATGCTTGTGAGAGGCAGGTTCCTTGATGCTAGTGAGAGGCAGGTTCCTTGATGCTTGTGAGAGGCAGGTTCCTTAATGCTTGTGAGAGGCAGGTTCCTTGATGCTAGTGAGAAGCAGGTTCCTTCATGCTAGTGAGAGCCAGGTTCCTTGATGCTAGTGAGAGCCAGGTTCCTTGATGCTAGTGAGAGCCAGGTTTCTTGATGCTTGTGAGAGGCAGGTTCCTTGATGCTAGTGAGAGCAGGTTCCTTGATGCTTGTGAGAGCAAGTTCCTTGATGCTGTGAGAGCCAGGTTCCTTGATGCTAGTGAGCCAGGTTCCTTGATGCTGTGAAGGCAGGTTCTTGATGCTTGTGAGAGGCAGGTTCCTTGATGCTTGTGAGAGCAGGTTCCTTGATGCTTGTGAGAGGCAGGTTCCTTGATGCTTGTGAGAAGCAGGTTTCTTGATGCTAGTGAGAGGCAGGTTCCTTGATGCTTGTGAGAGGCAAGTTCCTTGATGCTTGTGAGAGGCAGGTTCCTTGATGCTTGTGAGAGGCAGGTTCCTTGATGCTTGTGAGAGGCAGGTTCCTTGATGCAAGTGAGAGGCAGGTTCCTTGATGCTAGTGAGAGGCAGGTTCCTTGATGCTTGTGAGAGGCAGGTTCTTTGATGCTTGTGAGAGGCAGGTTCCTTGATGCTTGTGAGAGGCAGGTTCCTTGATGCTTGTGAGAGGCAGGTTCCTTGATGTTTGTGAGAGGCAGGTTCCTTTATGCAAGTGAGAGGCAGGTTCCTTGATGCTAGTGAGAGGCAGGTTCCTTGATGCTTGTGAGAGGCAGGTTCCTTGATGCTTGTGAGAGGCAGGTTCCTTGATGCTTGTGAGAGGCAGGTTCCTTGATGCTTGTGAGAGGCAGGTTCCTTGATGCTAGTGAGAGGCAGGTTCCTTGATGCTAGTGAGAATCAGGTTCCTTGATGCTAGTGAGAAGCAGGTTCATTGATGCTTGTGAGAAGCAAGTTCCTTGATGCTTGTGAGAGGCAGGTTCCTTGATGCTAGTGAGAAGTAGGTTCATTGATGCTTGTGAGAAGCAGGTTCCTTGATGCTTGTGAGAGGCAGGTTCCTTGATGCTTGTGAGAGGCAGGTTCCTTGATGCTAGTGAGAGGCAGGTTCCTTGATGCTAGTGAGAGGCAGGTCCCTTGATGCTTGTGAGAGGCAATTTCCTTGATGCTTGTGAGAGGAAGGTTCCTTGATGCTAGTGAGAGGCAGGTTCCTTGATGCTTGTGAGAGGCAGGTTCCTTGATGCTAGTGAGAGGCAGGTTCTTTGATGCTAGTGCGAGGCAGGTTCCTTGATGCTTGTGAGAGGCAATTTCCTTGATGCTTGTGAGAGGCAGGTTCCTTGATGCTAGTGAGAGGCAGGTTCCTTGATGCTGGTGAGAGGCAGGTTCCTTGATGCTAGTGAGAGGCAGGTTCATTGATGCTAGTGAGAAGCAGGTTTCTTGATGCATGTGAGAGGCAAGTTCCTTGATGCTTGTGAGAAGCAGGTTCCTTGATGCTAGTGATAAGCAGGTTCCTTGATGCTAGTGAGAGGCAGGTTCCTTGATGCTAGTGAGAGGCAGGTTCCTTGATGCTAGTGAGAGGCAGGTTCCTTGATGCTTGTGAGAGGCAGGTTCCTTGATGCTTGTGAGAGGCAGGTTCCTTGATGCTAGTGAGAGGCAGGTTCCTTGATGCTAGTGAGAAGCAGGTTCCTTGATGCTTGTGAGAAGCAGGTTCCTTGATGCTAGTGAGAGGCAGGTTCCTTGATGCTAGTGAGAGGCAGGTTCCTTGATGCTAGTGAGAAGCAGGTTCCTTAATGCTTGTGAGAGGCAGGTTCCTTGATGCTAGTGAGAGGCAGGTTCCTTGATGCTAGTGAGAAGCAGGTTCCTTGATGCTTGTGAGAGGCAGGTTCCTTGATGCTTGTGAGAGGCAGGTTCCTTGATGCTTGTGAGAGGCAGGTTCCTTGATGCTAGTGAGAGGCAGGTTCCTTGATGCTTGTGAGAGGCAGGTTCCTTGATGCTTGTGAGAGGCAGGTTCCTTGATGCTAGTGAGAGGCAGGTTCCTTGATGCTAGTGAGAAGCAGGTTCCTTGATGCTTGTGAGAAGCAGGTTCCTTGATGCTTGTGAGAGGCAGGTTCCTTGATGTTGGTGAGAAGCAGGTTCCTTAATGCTTGTGAGAGGCAGGTTCCTTGATGCTGGTGAGAGGCAGGTTCCTTGATGCTGGTGAGAGGCAGGTTCCTTAATGCTTGTGAGTGGTAGGTTCCTTGATGCTGGTGAGTGGCAGATTCCTTAATGCTTGTGAGTGGCAGGTTCCTTGATGCTGGTGAGAGGCAGGTTCCTTAATGCTTGTGAGTGGCAGGTTCCTTGATGCTGGTGAGTGGCAGGTTCTTTAATGCTTGTGAGTGGCAGGTTCCTTGATGCTGGTGAGAGGCAGGTTCCTTAATGCTTGTGAAATGGCAGGTTCCTTAATGCTTGTGAGTGGCAGGTTCCTTGATGCTGGTGAGTGGCAGGTTCCTTGATGCTGGTGAGAGGCAGGTTCCTTAATGCTTGTGAGTGGCAGGTTCCTTGATGCTGGTGAGTGGCAGGTTCCTTGATGCTGGTGAGAGGCAGGTTCCTTGATGCTGGTGAGTGGCAGGTTCCTTGATGCTGGTGAGAGGCAGGTTCCTTGATGCTGGTGAGAGGCAGGTTCCTTAATGCTTGTGAGTGGCAGGTTCCTTGATGCTGGTGAGTGGCAGGTTCCTTGATGCTGGTGAGAGGCAGGTTCCTTGATGCTGGTGTGTGGCAGGTTCCTTGATGCTGGTGAGAGGCTCTTGATCAAAAGAATTAGACTTGTCCTCCCCTTGCGTGGATGTTACCTATTTATCTCCCATTCCCCAGGCGCTGTATGGCCCATAAGAGCTTAGCGCTTTTCCATAAATATAAGAGTAACATTTAACTTCAGGTGTACACTGATGCAGGTGGTGGAGGTCATCAGGGATACAGTATAATAGGCCTACAAGAGACCTACGGGGATGTAGAAGTGCAGGCCTACAGATATATATCATTATAGGCCTATTGGGCTATAGGAGTGCAGGCCTGCAGGGATGTAGCAGTGTAGGGCTGTATGAGTGCAGGCCTACAGAGATGTAGCAATGTAGGGGTGCAGGAGTGCAGGCCTACAGGGATGTATCAATGTAGTGCTGTAGCAGTGCAGGCCTACAGAGATATATCAGTGTAAGCCTATTTAGCTATAGGAGTGCAGGCCTGCAGGGATGTAGCAATGTAGGGCTGTATGAGTGCAGGCCTACAGAGATGTAGCAATGTAGGTTGTAGGAGTGCAGGCCTACAGAGATGTAGCAATGTAGGGGTGTAGGAGTGCAGGCCTACAGGGATGAAGCAATGTAGGGGTGTAGGAGTGCAGGCCTACAGAGATGTAGCAATGTAGGGTGTAGGAGTGCAGGCCTACAGAGATGTAGCAATGTAGGGGTGTAGGAGTGCAGGCCTACAGGGATGTAGCAATGTAGGGGTGTAGGAGTGCAGGCCTACAGAGATGTAGCAATGTAGGGGTGTAGGAGTGCAGGCCTACAGGGATGTAGCAATGTAGGGGTGTAGGAGTGCAGGCCTACAGGGATGTAGCAATGTAGGGGTGTAGGAGTGCAGGCCTACAGGGATGTAGCAACGTAGGGGTGTAGGAGTATAGGCCTACAGAAAGGAACTATAGAGTAAGAGAGAGAGGTTTCACATTTTACCTTGAAAATTCATGGGTCAACAATTGTAAGTGTCCGGTAGAGTTCGTAGTAAACAAACCACAACAACCTACGATGATACGCAGTGAATGTGTGTTGAGTCTTGTGAGTTGTTACTTGTGTCAATTGTCGCATAGTTACTTGTGGCATTGTTACTTGTATCATTTGTAGCATTGTTAATTGGGGCACTTGTGTCATTGTTACTTATGGCACTTGTGGCATTGTTACTTGGCACTTGTGGCATTGTTACTTGTATCAATTGTTGCATTGTTTCTTGTGGCACTTGTGGCATTGTTACTTGTATCACTTGTAGCATTGTTACTTGTGGCATTCTTACTTGTGGCACTTGTGGCATTGTTACTTGTGGCACTTGTGGCATTGTTACTTGTGGCACTTGTGGCATTGTTACTTGTATCACTTGTAGCATTGTTACTTGTGGTACTTGTGGCATTGTCACTTGTGGTACTTATTACTTGTGGCACTTGTGTCATTGTTACTTGTGGCACTTGTGGCATTGTTGCTTGTGGCACTTGTGGCATTGTTGCTTGTGGTACTTGTTACTTGTGGCACTTGTGGCATTGTTACTTGTGGTACTTGTTACTTATGGGACTTGTGACATTGTTACTTGTGTCACTTGTGGCATTGTTACTTGTGGTACTTGTTACTTGTGGTACTTGTTACTTGTGGCATTGTTAATTGTATCACTTGTAGAGTTGTTACTTGTGGTGCTTGTTACTTGTGGCACATGTGGCATTGTTACTTGTGGCACTTGTAACATTGTTGCTTGTGGCACTTGTGGCATTGATACTTGTGGCACTTGCGGCATTGTGGCACTTGTGGCATTGTTACTTGTGGAATTGTTACTTGTAGTACTTGCTACTTGAGGCATTGTTACTTGTAGTACTTGCTACTTGAGGCATTGTTACTTGTGGCACTTGTGGCATTGTTACTTCTGGTACTTGTTACTTGTGGCATTGTTACTTGTGGTACTTGTCACTTGTGGCATTGTTACTTGTGGTACCCTTTACTTGTGGCACCTGTGGCATTGCTACTTGTGGTATTTGTAACTTGTGGCACTTGCGCCATTGTTACTTGTGGTACTTGTTACTTTTAGCGCTTGTGGCATTTGTACTTGTTGCTTGTGGCATTTGTGGCATTGTTACTTGTGGTACTTGTTACTTGTGGCACTTGTGGCATTGTTACTTGTGGTACTTGTCACTTGTGGCACTTGTGGCATTGTTACTTGTGGTATTTGTCACTTGTGGCACATGTGCCATTGTTACTTGTGGTACTTGTTACTTTTAGCGCTTGTGGCATTTTTACTTGTAGTACTTGTTACTTGTGGCATTTGTGGCATTGTTACTTGTGGTACTTGTTACTTGTGGCACTTGTGGCATTGATACTTGTGGTACTTGTCACTTGTGGCATTGTTACTTGTGGTACCTGTTACTTATAACACTTGTGGCATTGTTACTTGCAGTACTTGTTACTTGTGGCACTTGTGGCATTGTTACTTTTGGTACTTGTCACTTGTGGCACTTGTGGCATTGTTACTTTTGGTACTTGCTACTTGTGGCACTTGTGGCATTGATACTTGTGGTACTTATTACTTGTAGCACTTGTGGCACTGTTACTTGTGGTACTTGTTACTTGTAGCCCTTGTGGCATTGTTACTTGTTGTACTTTTTACTTGTGGCACTTGTGACATTGTTACTTGTTGTATTTGTCATTTGTTGCACTTATGGCATTGTTACTTTTGGTACTTGCTACTTGTGGCACTTGTGGCATTGATATTTGTGGTACTTATTACTTGTAGCACTTGAGGCACTGTTACTTGTGGTACTTGTTGCACTTGTGGCATTGTTACTTGTTGTACTTGTTACTTGTGGCACTTGTGACATTGTTACTTGTGGTACTTGTCATTTGTTGCACTTGTGGCATTGTTACTTGTGGTACTTGTTACTTGTGGCACTTGTGGCATTGTTATTTGGGGTTCTTGTTACTTGTGGCACTTTTGGCATGGTTACTTGTGATACTTGTCATTTGTGGCACTTGTGGCATTGTTACTTGCTGTACTTGTTACTTGTGGCATTGTTACTTGCTGTACTTGTTACTTGTGGCACTTGTGGTATTGTTACTTGTGGTACTTGTTACCTGTGGCACTTGTGGTATTGTTACTTGTGGTACTTGTTATTTGTGGTACTTGTTATTTGTGGTACTTGTGGCATTGTTACTTGTGGTACTTGTTACTTGTGGCATTGTTACTTGTGGTACTTGTTACTTGTGGCATTGTTATTTGTGGTTCTTGTTGTTTGTGGCACTTGTGGCATTGTTACTTGTGGCACTTGTGGCATTGTTACTTGTGGTACTTGTTACTTGTGGCACTTGTGGCATTGTTACTTGTGGCATTGTTACTTGTGGCATTGTTACTTGTGGTACTTGTGGCATTGTTACTTGTGGCATTGTTACTTGTGGTACTTGTAACTTGTGGCATTGTTACTTGTGGTACTTGTGGCATTGTTACTTGTTGCACTTGTGGCATTGTTACTTGTGGTACTTGTCACTTGTGGCATTGTGACTTGTGGTACTTGTGGCATTGTTACTTGTGGCACTTGTGGCACTTGTGGCATTGTTACTTGTGGTACTTGTCACTTGTGGCATTGTTACTTGTGGTACTTGTGGCATTGTTACTTGTGGCATTGTTACTTGTGGCACTTGTTGCATTGTTACTTGTGGTACTTGTTACTTGTGGCATTGTTACTTGTGGAACTTGTCACTTGTGTCGTTTGTAGCATTGTTACTTGTGGTACTTGTTACTTGTGGCACTTGTGACATTGTTGCTTGTGGTACTTGTCACTTGTGTCGTTTGTAGCATTGTTACTTGTGGTACTTGTTACTTGTGGCACTTGTGACATTGTTGCTTGTGGTACTTGTCACTTGTGGCATTGTTAATTGTGGCATTTGTCACTTGTGGCACTTGTGTGGGAGGTCAGTCTCGTCCAGCATGTGTAAAACACTGAACACGTGTGTGAGCCCCAGTCAGCGGGATACGTAGTAAGGCGTAGGGAGGCGGCAGTACGCCCAGGTCGTAACCCTAGGGGTCGTGTAAGGTCACGTGGGCGTGGGCGTGGGCGGGGGGTCGTGGAAACTACCAGAGTGACCGTAGGGGGGGCGGGAGGGGCGGGGTTAGTGCCGCCACTCTGACGTGGCCACCTTCCATTGGCTCTTTTTGCAGGCAGGGTAATGCTGAGCTTCGGGTGCAGGGGCGTCCTCATTCCGTGGACGACACTCGTCTCAGCAACACGTATCACGCCCACGCCGCCCACAGGTAGGTCTACCGTCCTGTCGCGTCCCTCCGGGAGGGGGGTGAGGGCCAGGCACTATTTGTATCTCTCAGTAAGCAATATAATTCAACACCGTCACGTCAAGGTGAAGACACTGACAGCCATGGTTCTAGGTGTCAGTCTTTGTGGCTGACGTGCTACTGGCACACATTAATTTAGGTATCAAATTTGGGTTGGATTGAACTTGTGGCCCATTCCCGGCACAGTGCCACCCAGGAGCCAGCCTAGCCTCCTTATCTACCCTGATATCCGCTACACACTTGCGTGCAGAGCCGCGCCCACTGCTCCATCACCTTCCTCAACCATTCTCGCTCACTCTCTCTCTCATCACTTGTCATTAAAAGCGAGTTAAAAGTGGTTAAAATGTCAGTATTGAGAGGCACATGGTCAGGTCGGCAGGCATGGCAGCTTCCCTGTAACTATGGCAACGCCAGAGATGACGCCTGGCGGAAAAATGTTGAACTACAGAACTAGGAGAGACTAGGAGATATATTTCCCTCTTCCCTTCCCCACCCCTACAACCAACCACTCCTCTCACGACATCTAACTTTAATAAAACAAGTGCTCCACCACTGGGTCTGTGAGTCATGGAAATATTCAGGAAAGTTGTTGATGTTATATGTCAGTGTATTCATCCTTATCTAAACCGTCTCACAGATTTCTATAACTAAATAGTTTTAGTTCAACCTTTGTTCAGCTGAGCAGAAGTTCATAGTCTTCAATAAAACTTAAGATACATTCAAAATGTGTTCGTCCGCTGGTAGGAACAACCTGGTTGTTCGTAAATACGACACGAGCATTCGAGCCTGCGATAACGAATGCTTCTTAGCTTTAACAAGAAAATTCAATGTACAACAATAAGAAAGAATGTGTTAATATTCATAATACGTTACTTATATCAGGACACAACTGAACACTAACGTAAGCAGCGCAGCGCGTTATTCCGGAGTGTTTCCTGCAATCATGAACGCCACCCGACGCCACCATCACTTTAAATGTCATTTTATGTTGTTATTGTTTTTGAGGATACTCCATTATAATTTTTACCATTATTAATTTTGATATTATACATCTTGTGACGGTAAAAAGAAACGAAATTTGATTTATTAACAAAACAGTTGCATATTTACTGTATAATGTTAGCTCGTCAAGATAATATTTACATTGGGTTTTGTAATCATAAATGAGTATAAAAAATAACTTTAAATAACTGAGGTTATAGAGAGCATACCATAATTGTTATAAATATAACCATGTTTTTTTAAAGAGGTCGAGGGGTAAGCCAGCGGAAGGCCTCGGTCAGATAACTACAAGCTCCAGCTGTGGGTCATCATCTGACTAAGACCCGCGTCAGGAAACACTTGTCCTGTTTCCTGACGAACCTTACCTAACCTAATCTATCGTCGTACCAATATGGGTCATCTATTTAAGACTCGTGTCACTGTACACATGTTTCGGCCAGCCGAAGTTTGTTAAATGTTTAAAACCCACTTGTTTGAGGGTTCATTAAGACGAGTACTGCAGGTGAAGGCTGGTTCTGCAGGTGAAGGCTGGTTCTGCAGGTGAAGGCTGGTTCTGCAAGTGAAGGCTGGTTCTGCAGGTGAAGGCTGGTTCTGCAGGTGAAGGCTGGTTCTGCAGGTGAAGTCTGGTTCTGCAGGTGAAGGCTGGTTCTGCAGGTGAAGTCTGGTTCTGCAGGTGAAGTCTGGTTCTGCAAGTGAAGGCTGGTTCTGCAGGTGAAGGCTGGTTCTGCAGGTGAAGGCTGGTTCTGCAGGTGAAGTCTGGTTCTGCAGGTGAAGGCTGGTTCTGCAGGTGAAGTCTGGTTCTGCAAGTGAAGGCTGGTTCTGCAGGTGAAGGCTGGTTCTGCAGGTGAAGGCTGGTTCTGCAGGTGAAGCTGGTTCTGCAGGTGAAGGCTGGTTCTGCAGGTGAAGTCTGGTTCTGCAGTGAAGGCTGGTTCTGCAGGTGAAGGCTGGTTCTGCAGGTGAAGGCTGGTTCTGCAAGTGAAGGCTGGTTCTGCAGGTGAAGGCTGGTTCTGCAGGTGAAGGCTGGTTCTGCAGGTGAAGGCTGGTTCTGCAGGTGAAGGCTGGTTCTGCAGGTGAAGGCTGGTTCTGCAGGTGAAGGCTGGTTCTGCAGGTGAAGGCTGGTTCTTCAAACGGAAACAAAATGAAATTAGTTCTGAGGTGACCGCAGCCACGTATGTTCTCGCATCATGAAACATGCCCAGTGCTACTGGGTACATCATGCCCAGTGCTACTGGGTATATCATGCATAGTGCTACTGGGTATATCATGCCCAGTGCTACTGGGTACATCATGCCCAGTGCTACTGGGTACATCATGCCCAGTGCTACTGGGTACATCATGCCCAGTGCTACTGGGTATATCATGCCCAGTGCTACTGGGTACATCATGCCCAGTGCTACTGGGTATATCATGCCCAGTGCTACTGGGTACATCATGCCCAGTGCTACTGGGTATATCATGCCCAGTGCTACTGGGTACATCATGCCCAGTGCTACTGGGTATATCATGCCCAGTGCTACTGGGTACATCATGCCCAGTGCTACTGGGTACATCATGCCCAGTGCTACTGGGTACATCATGCCCAGTGCTACTGGGTAATCATGCCCAGTGCTACTGGGTAATCATGCCCAGTGCTACACTGAGGCGTACATCATGCCCAGTGCTACTGGGTACATCATGCCCAGTGCTACTGGGTACATCATGCCCAGTGCTACTGGGTACATCATGCCCAGTGCTACTGGGTACATCATGCCCAGTGCTACTGGGTACATCATGCCCAGTGCTACTGGGTACATCATGCCCAGTGCTACTGGGTACATCATGCCCAGTGCTACTGGGTACATCATGCCCAGTGCTACTGGGTACATCATGCCCAGTGCTACTGGGTACATCATGCCCAGTGCTACTGGGTACATCATGCCCAGTGCTACTGGGTACATCATGCCCAGTGCTACTGGGTGCATCATGCCCAGTGCTACTGGGTACATCATGCCCAGTGCTACGGACATGCCCATGCTCTGGGTACATCATGCCCAGTGCTACTGGGTACATCATGCCCAGTGCTACTGGGTAATCATGCCCAGTGCTACTGGGTAATCATGCCCAGTGCTACTGGGTACATCATGCCCAGTGCTACTGGGTATATCATGCCCAGTGCTACTGGACATCATGCCCAGTGCTACTGGGTATATCATGCAGTGCTTGACACATGCCCAGTGCTTGGGTATATCATGCCCAGTGCTACTGGGTACATCATGCCCAGTGCTACTGGGATATCATGCCCAGTGCTACTGGTACTCATGCCCAGTGCTACTGACATCATGCCCAGTGCTACTGGTAATCATGCCCAGTGCTACTGGGTACATCATGCCCAGTGCTGACACTGCCAGTGCTGGTACATCATGCCCAGTGCTACTGGGTAATCATGCCCAGTGCTACTGGGTACATCATGCCCAGTGCTACTGGGTACATCATGCCCAGTGCTACTGGGTACATCATGCCCAGTGCTACTGGTATATCATGCCCAGTGCTACTGGTATCATGCCCAGTGCTACTGGGTATATCATGCCCAGTGCTACTGGGTATATCATGCCCAGTGCTACTGGGTACATCATGCCCAGTGCTACTGGGTATATCATGCCCAGTGCTACTGGGTACATGATGTTTGTAGCACTGGTGGCTCAGTAGTTAGAGCGTCGCGAATTTTCACTTGCTTCCCACGTGGCCGGCTAAAATAACACAGGTTCGATCCCCGGCTAGCAGCAGTTTAATTGCTTAAGAACCACTTGTTCGGGGTTACATTTACATATATTAGTAGATCAAAGCAGGTTATTGAAGGTTATGACCCATGTTACGACTGTCCTGGTCAATGTTACGACTGTCCTGGTCAATGTTACGATTGTTCTGGTCAATGTTATAAGACTCAGGTATATTCAATAACGAGTCACCTGTTGATTAAGACTTTTTCCAAGAAACATTTGATTATTGACGAATAAAACTCAGGTATATGTGCCAGAGTATGTACAATATTCTAGGTGTGTTATAATCTTTAAGACCAACATGCAGTGGGAAGTCTGTGAGCCTAACAAATTAATTAACGATTGCACTTCTTAACACCTACGTGAACACACAAACACCTGGGCGAGAGCACACAGCTGGGAGAGTACGTACACCTAGGGAAGCAGGCAATAACAAACGCTCCTCGTATGGTGTGTTTTCAATGTGTCAACGGATGTGAGTATTATCTTTGTTCTCGGTATCAGCCTTGGTATTATCTTCTTGTAAACTTATGTTATTATCAGTCACCGGTATGACGCTATGCCAACATATCTAGGGAAACGGAAGTGAGGGAGAGGGGGAGTAGAAGCACAGGGGAGACGAGAGAGGGGGCGGTTGAGAGAAACAAGAGGGAGGGGGAGAGGTGGGAGCAAATTATGGCACTTTCACACTTTTTGTTAATGAGTGTGTTAGTTACCATTTTGTCCTAGGCACATGTCGATTAGACACTAGGCCTATTGTATGTATGTGTGTGTGTGTGTGTGTGTGTGTGTGTGTGTGTGTGTGTAACGAAACACTTCGAAATGTTTCGGCCCCGCCGGCAATTGAACCCGGGCCCTCCGTGCGTGAAGCAAGAGCGCTAGCCACCATGCCATCGGGGCGTGTGTTGTGTGTACTCACCTAATTGTGGTTGCAGGGGTCGAGACTCAGCTCCTGGCCCCGTCTCTTCTCTGTCCGCTACTGGGTCTCTGCTCTCCCTGCTCCATGAGCTTTATCATACCTCGTCTTAAAACTATGTATGGTTCCTGCCTCCACTATATCTTTCTCTAGACTATTCCACTTCCTGACTACTCTGTGGCTGAAGAAATGCTTCCTAACATCCCTTTGACTCATCTGAGTCTTCAGCTTCCAGTTGTGTCCCCTTGTTTCTGTGTTCCCTCTCTGGAACATCCTGTCACTGTTAGTTACCATTTTGTCCTAGGCACATGTCAATTAGACACTAGGCCTGTTGTATGTATGTGTATGTAACGAAACACTTCGAAATGTTTCGGCCCCGCCGGGAATTGAACCCGGGCCCTCCGTGCGTGAAGCAAGAGCGCTAGCCACCATGCCATCGGGGCTGTACTCACCTAATTGTGGTTGCAGGGGTCGAGACTCAGCTCCTGGCCCCGCCTCTTCGCTGTCCGCTACTGGGTCTCTGCTCTCCCTGCTGTGTGTGTGTGTGTGTGTGTGTGTGTGTGTGTGTGTGTGTGTGTGTGTGTGTGTGTGTGTGTGTTTTACTGTCCGATAAGTTCGACCTGTTCTTGGACAGTCGTCCGTGAAGTTGAATTGATAAAATGTATTAAATATAGATGTACGTATACACACCCACATGCCTTAATACGTGCGTTTGTGATCGTGTGTGTGATTGTGTATGTGTTACGCACACTGCCATAACAACATACGGGAGTGAGAGATATGGGAGGAAGTACAAAATAAACCCAGTGAAAAACAGGGGCACCGTGGACACAATAAGAGAACATTGTATCAACGTCCGTGGTCCAAGACTATTTAACATCTTACCAGAAGATATCAGAAACACTGCTGAGACAAGTATAGAAGCCTTCAAGAGGAAACTGGACAAGTATCTTCACCATGTGCCAAATCAACCAGGCTGTGATGGATATGTAGGTCAGCGGGCCACTAGCAGCAACAGCCTGGTTGACCAGACTAGCACCAGACGAGCCTGGCTTGAGGCTGGGCTTCGGGA
The DNA here is from genome assembly GCA_009830355.1 of Cherax destructor. Classification (NCBI taxonomy): domain Eukaryota; kingdom Metazoa; phylum Arthropoda; class Malacostraca; order Decapoda; family Parastacidae; genus Cherax; species Cherax destructor. The sequence goes on along the minus strand of WNWK01001149.1, from coordinate 19,278 downwards.
CTAGAAAAACTCTTGGAACTCATCAAAGGTATATCAAAGATAGACACAGACACTGAGACATTGTCTCTGGGAGACACAAACACCTGTTGACAAGTTATAAATATTCACTCCCACCCACTACAGGAATCCCCTCCCTCCCCTCCCTCAGCAGGATCCCCCCTCCCTCCCCTCCCTCAGCAGTAATCCCCTCCTTTCCCCCGGTTGGAGTCGACCATTCCTGCTGGAATCCTTTTCCCTTCTGGAATCACCATTCCCCCTGTTGGAATATGCAGGAATCGAAATCCCAGATGAGCAGTCTTCATGGTTCATTTACAGTAGGCAATCACTGTGTGTGTGTGTGTGTGTTTGTGTGTGTGTGTATTTGTGTGTGTGTGTGTACTCACCTATTTGTGGTTGAAGGAGTCGATTCATAGCTCTTGGCCTCGGGGGCCTAGTAGCTATGTGTGTGTGTGTGTGTGGGAGGATGATTCATTTTGTTATATATATATATATATATATATATATATATATATATATATATATATATATATATATATATATATATATATATATATATATATTGTGTATTAGTGGTTGTAGTAGACACCATCTGCATACACTAACCAGGGATCTTATTCCAGCTGGTATTCTAAGTAACGTTGTTACCAGCTGGTATTCTAAGTAACGTTGTTACCAGCTGGTATTCTAAGTAACGTTGTTACCAGCTGGTATTCTAAGTAACGTTGTTACCAGCTGGTATTCTAAGTAACGTTGTTACCAGCTGGTATTCTAAGTAACGTTGTTACAAGCTGGTATTCTAAGTAACGTTGTTACCAGCTGGTATTCTAAGTAACGTTGTTACCAGCTGGATTCTAATAACGTTGTTACAGCTAGTATTCTAAGTAACGTTGTTACCAGCTGGTATTCTAAGTAACGTTGTTACCAGCTGGTATTCTAAGTAACGTTGTTACCAGCTGGTATTCTAAGTAACGTTGTTACCAGCTAGTATTCTAAGTAACGTTGTTACCAGCTGGTATTCTAAGTAACGTTGTTACCAGCTGGTATTCTAAGTAACATTGTTACCAGCTGGTATTCTAAGTAACGTTGTTACCAGCTAGTATTCTAAGTAACGTTGTTACCAGCTGGTATTCTAAGTAACATTGTTACCAGCTGGTATTCTAAGTAACGTTGTTACCAGCTAGTATTCTAAGTAACGTTGTTACCAGCTGGTATTCTAAGTAACATTGTTACCAGCTGGTATTCTAAGTAACGTTGTTACCAGCTGGTATTCTAAGTAACGTTGTTACCAGCTGGTATTCTAAGTAACGTTGTTACCAGCTGGTATTCTAAGTAACGTTGTTACCAGCTGGTATTCTAAGTAACATTGTTACCAGCGGGATGAATGAGCTGCCTCATTATTTATCCCCAGGATTTCAATGTTTCATATTGAACAATATTCTCCTAAAGACATATTTCAACGTCTTTTCGGCAACACCGTATTTTCCAGCTTGTAAATGTGGCTTCTTGTAAATGCTGTTATTGCTCGCAAAGTTTTATTCTTATCGCTTTAGTCATATCCTCTTATGATTCCATGTGGTTAACACGACTAATCTTTTCCTCCTATCAACCCACGAGGGTTACTTCATTATTTTCATTATCTTTAACTCATTTCTTTAGTTATGGCACTCCATTGTATAGCTTAGTTTTAGATCAGACATGTGCGTGTGTTATTAACTGGTTGTCTAAGGTGTTTATCGATAGACACTTGGTCTGTTTATGTGTGTGCTATGTGTTCCCGTCGTATATAAATAGTTCTGTTATTGACCGATTTTAACGCATTTTTTTGTATTAATAATTTGACTCTTAAAGAGGGGGAGTCCTACCCCCCGAGAAGCCGAGGTTGTCTGGCCGTTATTGATCTTTTAATAAGATCAAAACTTTACAACTTTAAGCCGATTTCTTTCTCTCTCTCTCTCTCTCTCTCTCTCTCTCTCTCTCTCTCTCTCTCTCTCTCTCTCTCTCTCTCTCTCTCTCTCTCTGGTGCATCAGAGCAACACTAAGTTGGCTCGTGTGTTGCATATTGGAGAGGTGAAGCCGCAGTTTACACCAACTCTTAAACTGTTTACCTTCGCATCTACATATCCGGTCCCTTGCCATTAACTTGCACTCTATCCGGCGCCCCTCATCATGAATCAGCATTTTGTCTTGCCCCTCTTCATGAACCAGAACTCTTATCTATCCTACTCTTAGCAGTGGGCCACCACTTTCTGGATCCATCAATGCAGATAAGCACTGCATTCGACCCATCAAATGAATTTGCATTCTGTCTAGCCTATCACACCCACACTGCCTCTTAACTTCGGGCCAGCACTACATCCGGCCTCTCAACATAGGCCAGCAGACTATCTGGCCTCTGATAGCCGGCTATCAGTATCCAGCCTATCACCGCGGACCAGCACTCCTCCAGCAAACTATCCGGCTGGGGAAGGAAGCCATTCTCTTACATTTTTCTCAGTATGAAATCAACCTACGTGTTTTAAATGATAAGCTGTACCTTAATCATTGTTATCTTAATTAACCAGTGTTACGTGGGCACTGTACCTTAATTAACCAGTGCTACGTGGGCACTGTATCTTAATTAACAGTGTTACTTGGGCACTGTATCTTAACCAGTGTTACGTGGGCACTGTATCTTAATTAACCAGTGCTATATGGGCACTGTATCTTAATTAACTAGTGTTACGAAGACACTGTACTTTAATTAACCAGTGTTATGAGGGCACTGTACCTTAATTAACCAGTGTTACGAGGGCACTGTGCCTTAATTAACCAGTGTTACGATGGCACTGTACCTTAATTAACCAGTTACGAGGGCACTATACCTTAATTAACCAGTGTTACGAGGACACTGTACTTTAATTAACCAGTGTTATGAGGGCATTGTACCTTAATTAACCAGTGTTACGAGGGCACTGTACCTTAATTAACCAGAGTTACGAGGGCACTGTACCTTAATTAACCAGTGTTACGATGGCCCTGTGCCTTAATTAACCAGTGCTACGAGGGCACTGTACCTTAATTAACCAGTGTTACGAGGGCACTGTATCTTAATTAACCAGTGTTACGTGGGCACTGTATCTTAATTAACAAGTGCTATATGGGCACTGTATCTTAATTAACTAGTGTTACGAAGACACTGTACTTTAATTAACCAGTGTTATGAGGGCACTGTACCTTAATTAACCAGTGTTACGAGGGCACTGTACCTTAATTAACCAGTGTTACGAGGGCACTGTACCTTAATTAACCAGTTACGAGGGCACTATACCTTAATTAACCAGTTTTACGAGGACACTGTACTTTAATTAACCAGTGTTATGAGGGCACTGTACCTTAATTAACCAGTGTTACGAGGGCACTGTACCTTAATTAACCAGAGTTACGAGGGCACTGTACCTTAATTAACCAGTGTTACGAGGGCCCTGTGCCTTAATTAACCAGTGCTACGAGGGCACTGTACCTTAATTAACCAGTGTTACGAGGGCACTGTACCTTAATTTGACCAGTGTTACGAGGGCCCTGTGCCTTAATTAACCAGTGTTACAAGGGCACTGTACCTTAATTAACCATGGTTACGAGGGCACTGTGCCTTAATTAACCAGTGTTACGAGGGCCCTGTGCCTTAATTAACCAGTGTTACGAGGGCACTGTACCTTAATTAACCAGTGTTATGAGGGCACTGTGCCTTAATTAACCAGTGTTACGAGGACCCTGTGCCTTAATTAACCAGTGTTACGAGGGCCCTATGCCTTAATTAACCAGTGTTACGAGGGCACTGTACCTTAATTAACCAGTTTTACGAGGGCACTGTGCCTTAATTAACCAGTGTTACGAGGACCCTGTGCCTTAATTAACCAGTGTTACGAGGGCACTGTGCCTTAATTAACAAGTGTTACGAGGGTACTGTGCCTTAATTAACCAGTGTTACGAGGGCACTGTGCCTTAATTAACCAGTGTTACGAGGGAACTGTACCTTAATGAACCAGTGTTACGAGGGAACTGTACCTTAATTAACCAGTGTTACGAGGACCCTGTGCCTTAATTAACCAGTGTTTTACGAGGGCACTGTGCCTTAATTAACCAGTGTTACGAGGGCACTGTGCCTTAATTAACAAGTGTTACGAGGGCACTGTGCCTTAATTAACTAGTGTTACGAGGGAACTGTACCTTAATTAACCAGTGTTACGAGGGCACTGTACCTTAATTAACCAGTGTTACGAGCGCCCTCTGCCTTACTTAACCAGTGTAACGAGAGCACTGTACATTAGTTAACCAGTGTTACCTGGGTACCATGCTTGAACTATTGTTATATGGGTCCTCAGTCCATCCTCTTAACAGTATTTCACTGTTTCTAAGACAGTCAAATGAGTGATTTCACACTCCTTTAACAATGCTTATCTGACTGGATTTTAGAATTCGTTCAGGGGGTTCCCGTTTTTTGTTCGCTCGATGGGTTCCAGTTTTTGTTCGATCGGTAGGTTCCCGTTTTTTGTTCGCTCGGTGGGTTCCCGTTTCTTATTCGCTCGGTGGGTTCCCGTTTTTTGTTCGCTCGGTGGGTTCCCGTTTCTCATTCGCTCGGTGGGTTCCCGTTTCTCATTCGCTCGGTGGGTTCCCGTTTCTTATTCGCTCGGTGGGTTCCCGTTTTTTGTTAGCTCGGTGGGTTCCCGTTTTTTATTCGCTTCGTGGCTTCCCGTTTTTTGTTCGCTCGGTTGGTTCCCGTTTTTTGTTTGCTCGGTGGGTTCCTGTTTTTTGTTCACTCGTTGGCTTCCTGTTTTTTGTTCTGTCGGTTGGTTCCCGTTTTTTGTTCGCTCAGTGGGTTCCCGTATTTTGTTCGCTCGGTGGGTTCCCGTTTTTTGTTCGCTCAGTGGGTTCCCGTTTTTTGTTCGCTCGGTGGGCTTCCGTTGTTTGTTCGCTCGATGGGGTCCCGCTTCTTGTTTGCATTGTGGGTTCCCGTTTTCTATTCATCTGTAATACTTAATTTATTAACATTGTGGTATGTTATAACTGGTTAATTTTTAATCAATAGATGACAATCTTAACCTAAACTAACGTAGTTATAAAAATTAGTTGAAAACTGTGAAAAATCTCTTGAGCATTTTTAACATTCTGGATCATTTTTAAAATTCTGGATCATTTTTAAAATTCTGGATCAATTTTAAAACTCTGGAGCATTTTTTAAATTTTGGAGCATTTTTAAAATTCTGGAGCATATTAATCGCTGGATCAGTTTCTCGCAAATGGTTAAAAAAATGAGCTTGTTTTTTTATCATGTAATTTTTATTGTTAGTATTTTATAACTGTTGCTGTTCTTTTAATAATGTTATAACACTCCTGTTCTTGTGGTAACATGTTATCTCTAGTTTTCTTGTATGGGATTGTTATTTCCCCTCTGTTCTGTTGCGTGGGAGTGTTAGTTCCCCTCTGTTCTGTTGTGTGGGAGTGTTAGTTCCCCTCTGTTCTGTTGCATGGAAGTGTTAGTTCCCCTCTGTTCTGTTGCATGGAAGTGTTAGTTCCCCTCTGTTCTGTTGTGTGGGAGTGTTAGTTCCCCTCTGTTCTGTTGCATGGAAGTGTTAGTTCCCCTCTGTTCTGTTGCATGTAAGTGTTAGTTCCCCTCTGTTCTGTTGTGTGGGAGTGTTAGTTCCCCTCTTTTCTGTTGCATGGAAGTGTTAGTTCCCCTCTGTTCTGTTGTGTGGGAGTGTTAGTTCCCCTCTGTTCTGTTGCATGGAAGTGTTAGTTCCCCTCTGTTCTGTTGCGTGGGAGTGTTAGTTCCCCTCTGTTTTGTTGTGTGGGAGTGTTATCCCCTCTGTTCTGTTGTGTGGGAGTGTTATCCCCTCTGTTCTGTTGTGTGGGAGTGCTAGTTCCCCTCTGTTCTGTTGCATGGAAGTGTTAGTTCCTCTCTGTTCTGTTGTGTGGGAGTGTTATCCCTCTGTTCTGTTGTGTGGGAGTGTTAGTTCCCCTCTGTTCTGTTGCATGGAAGTGTTAGTTCCCCTCTGTTCTGTTGCATGGAAGTGTTAGTTCCCCTCTGTTCTGTTGTGTGGGAGTGTTAGTTCCCCTCTGTTCTGTTGTGTGGGAGTGTTAGTTCCCCTCTGTTCTGTTGCATGGAAGTGTTAGTTCCCCTCTGTTCTGTTGCATGGAAGTGTTAGTTCCCCTCTGTTCTGTTGCATGGAAGTGTTAGTTCCCCTCTGTTCTGTTGCATGGAAGTGTTAGTTCCCCTCTGTTCTGTTGTGTGGAAGTGTTAGTTCCCCTCTGTTCTGCTGTGTGTGAGCATTAATCCCTCTATTATGTTGCGTGTGTGTTATCCCCTCTGACCTGTTGCGTGGGAGTATTAGTTCCCCTCTTTTCAGTTGTGTGGGAGTGTTATCCCTCTGTTTTGTTGTGTGGGAGTGTTATCCCCTCTGTTTTGTTGTGTGGGAGTGTTAGTTCCCTCTATTCTGTTTTGTGGGAGTGTTAGTTCCCCTCTGTTCTGTTGTGGGGGTGTTATCCTCTCTGTTCTGCTGTGTGGGAGTATTATTCTCTCTGTTCTGTTGTGTGGGAGTATTATTATCTCTGTTCTGCTGTGTGGGAGTATTATTCTCTCTGTTCTGTTGTGTGGGAGTATTATTCTCTCTGTTCTGTGGGAGTGTTAGTTCCCCTCTTTTCTGTTGTGTGGGAGTGTTATCCTCTCTGTTCTGTTGTGGGGGTGTTATCCTCTCTGTTCTGTTGTGTGTTAGTGTTATCCTCTCTCTTCTGTTGTGTGTTAGTGTTATCCTCTCTGTTCTGTTGTGTGTTAGTGTTATCCTCTCTGTTCTGTTGTGGGGGTGTTATCCTCTCTGTTCTGTTGTATGGGAGTGTTAGTTCCCCTCTTTTCTGTTGTGTGTTAGTGTTATCCTCTCTGTTATGTTGTGTGTTAGTGTTATCCTCTCTGTTCTGTTGTGTGTTAGTGTTATCCTCTCTGTTCTGTTGTGTGGGAGTGTTATCCTCTCTGTTCTGTTGTGTGGGAGTGTTATCCTCTCTGTTCTGTTGTGTGGGAGTGTTATCCTCTCTGTTCTGTTGTGTGGGAGTGTTATCCTCTCTGTTCTGTTGAAAGCATGTTATCTGTTTAGAGTGTTATCACCTGTTACTAATGTATAAGCACTTTAAAAACCTGTTGTATTATCACTGTTGTTCTTGAGGATGTTATCACCACTTCTGTTAAATTGTGAGCCTGTTATCACCTCTTTTGTTGTGTTATCAGTTTTGTTAGTGTTATATCTAGATTCAGCTGGAATAAGGAGGGGGGTTAAAGGAGGAGGGCGAGTAGGGATGGAGTGAAGGGGGCCTTGGCTGTCTACCCTGCTGGTGGGGGTGATGGTGGGGGTGATGGTGGGGGTGATGGTAGGGGGTAAGGGGGTAGTGCGAGTTGCAAGGAAAGGACGGAGTGTGCGTTATTAATTGCACGTACGTCGTGTTTCTTGGTAACTATAATAGTTCTCATTAAAAAAATAATTGTTTTCGTACTTAATTTAGTTCCCTTACTATCTTTTTATTTTGTCACTTATAATAGTTCCCGTAAAATCGATAGTTTTTAGCACTTTATAATAGTTCTTGAAATTGTTTAACTATAGTTCGTCTTAAACGCCAGATTTTGGTACTTATTATAGTTCCCCCTAAAATTATTTATTTTTCAACATATAATTGTTCCCCTTCAACTGTGTCTTTTCTTCAACAGAACCATTGTATGTTAGTGGTACCTGGGAAGCTCTGTAACAACATAGCCTACTCTGGCAGCGGCATTCATTGATTCATGCAACTGTTGCACTCTCTTAATGCATGATTGAAGACGCAATATCGTCACACTGCCGCTTTTAGAGGAGGCAAGTGACGTCCTTGAGACAGGATGTCTGTTTGACCTAAGAGAGGAAGTCTAGGGAAAAGCACAGTGTGATGATGCTGGTGTTGTGGTGTGGTGATGCTGGTGTAGTGGTGTGGTGATGCTGGTGTTGTGGTGTGGTGATGCTGGTGTTGTGGTGTGGTGATGCTGGTGTTGTGGTGTGGTGATGCTGGTGTGGTGTGGTGATGCTGGTGTTGTAGTGTGGTGATGCTGGTTGTTTGTGGGTTGTGGTGGATGCTGGTGTTGTATACTATTGCTGTGTTGGGTGATGATGCTGTGTTGTGTGGGTGATGCTGGTATTGTATTATATGCTGGTGTTGTGGTGTGTGATGCTGGTGTGGTGATCTGTGTGTGTGGTGATGCTGTGTGGTGGTGATGCTGGGGTTGTGGGTGGATGCTGGTGTTGTGGTGTGGTGATGCTGGTGTTGTGGTGTTTGGGTTGATCGCTGGTGTTGTGGTGTGGTGATGCTGGTGTTGTGGTGTGGTGATGCTGGTGTTGTGGTGTGGTGATGCTGGTGTTGTGGTGTGGTGATCCTGGTGTTGTGGTGTGGTGATGCTGGTGTTGTGGTGTGGTGATGCTGGTGTTGTGGTGTGGTGATGCTGGTGTTGTGGTGTGGTGATCCTGGTGTTGTGGTGTGGTGATCCTGGTGTTGTATACTATTGCTGGTGTTGTGGTGTGGTGATGCTGGTATTGTATACTATTGCTGGTGTTGTGGTGTGATGATGCTGGTGTTGTGTTGTGGTGATGCTGGTGTTGTGTTGTGGTGATGCTGGTGTTGTGGTGTGGTGATGCTGGTGTTGTGGTGTGGTGATCCTGGTGTTGTGGTGTGGTGATGCTGGTGGTGGTGTGGTGATGCTGGTGTTGTCGTGTAGTGATACTGGTGTTATAGTGTGGTGATGCTGGTTGTGGTGTAGTGATGCTGGTGTTGTGGTGTAATGCTATTGTAGTGTGATGCTGTTGTGGTGTGATGCTGGTGTTGTGTAATGCTGTTGTGTGGTGATGTTGGTATTGTGTAGTGATGCTGGTGTTGTGGTGTGGTGATGCTGGTGTTGTAGTGTTGTGATGCTGGTGTTTTGGCGTGTGGTGATGCTGGTGGTGTGGTGGTGTTGTGATGTGTGATGCTCTTGTTGTGCTGTGGTGATGCTGGTGTTGTTTCATGTGGTGATCCTGGTGTTGTGGGGTGTGGTGATATTAGTGTTGTAGTGTGGTGTTGTGGTGATGCTGGTGTTTTGGTGATGCTGGTGTTTTGGTGATGCTGGTGTTGTGGTGTTGTGATGTTGGTGTTTTGGCGTGTGGTGATGCTGGTGGTGAGGTGGTGTTGTGATGTGGTGATGCTCTTGTGCTGTGGTGATGCTGGTGTTATGGCATGTGGTGATGCTGGTGTTGTTGGGTGTGGTGATATTAGTGTTGTAGTGTGGTGTTTTGGTGTTGTGGTGATGCTGGTGTTTTGGTGATGCTGGTGTTGTTTTGATGCTGGTGGTGTGGAGGTGTGGTGATGCTGGTGTTGTGGGGGTGTGGTGATGCTGGTGTTGTGGGAGTATGGTGATGCTGGTGTTGTGGGAATGTGGTGATGCTGGTGTTGTAGGGGTATGGTGATGCTGGTGTTGTGGGGGTGTGGTGATGTTGGTGTTGTGGGAGTATGGTGATGCTGGTGTTGTGGGGGTATGGTGATGCTGGTGTTGTGAGAGTATGGTGATGCTGGTGTTGTGGGAGTGTGGTGATGCTGGTGTTGCAGGGTATGGTGATGCTGGTGTTGTGGGGTATGGTGATGCTGGTGTTGTGGGGTATGGTGATGCTGGTGTTGTGGGGTGTGGTGATGTTGGTGTTGTGGGAGTATGGTGATGCTGGTGTTGTGGGGTATGGTGATGCTGGTGTTGTGAGAGTATGGTGATGCTGGTGTTGTGGGAGTGTGGTGATGCTGGTGTTGCAGGGGTATGGTGATGCTGGTGTTGTGGGGGTATGGTGATGCTGGTGTTGTGGGGGTGTGGGGATGCTGGTGTTGTGGGAGTATGGTGATGCTGGTGTTGTGGGGGTATGGTGATGCTGGTGTTGTTGTGTGATGCTGTTGTGGTGTGATGCTGGTGTTGTGTAGTGATGCTGGTGTTGCGGTGTGGTGATGCTGGTGTTGTGATGTGGTGATGCTGGTATTTTGACGTGTGGTGATGCTGGTGGTGTGGTGGTGTTGTGATGTGGTGATGCTCTTGTTGTGCTGTGGTGATGCTGGTGTTGTGCTGTAGTGATGCTGGTGTTGTGCTGTGGTGATGCTGGTGTTGTGCTGTGGTGATGCTGGTGTTGTGGGGTGTGGTGATATTAGTGTTGTAGTGTGGTGTTTTTGGTGGTGTGGTGATGCTGGTGTTTTGGTGATGCTGGTGTTTTGGTGATGCTGGTGTTGTGGTGATGCTGGTGTTGTGGAGGTGTGGTGATGCTGGTGTTGTGGTGATGCTGGTGTTGTGGCGATGCTGGTGTTGTGGAGGTGTGGGGATAAGAACATAAGAACATAAGAAAGGAAGAACACTGCAGCAGGCCTGTTGGCCCATACTAGGCAAGTCCTTCACATTCCATCCCACTAACAGAATATTTGTTCAACCTAATTTTCAATGCTACCCAAGAAATAAGCTTTGATAATTTTATTTACTCATGTGCAATTCCCACTCAAATCCAACCCCTTTCACTCATGAATTTATCCAACCTAAATTTAAAACTAACCAAGGTCCTTGCTTCAATAACCCTACTAGGCAGACTGTTCCACTCATCAACTACCCTATTTCCAAACCAATACTTTCCTATATCCTTTCTAAATCTAAACTTATCTAACTTGAATCCATTATTACGGGTTCTCTCTTGGAGAGATACCCTCAAGACCTTATTTATATCCCCTTTGTTAATACCCATTTTCCACTTGTATACCTCGATCATGTCTCCCCTCATTCTACGTCTTACAAGTGAATGTAATTTAAGGGTCTTCAATCTTTCTTCGTAAGAAAGATTTCTAATGATATGTATTAATTTAGTCATTCTACGCTGAATGTTTTCTAACGAATTTATGTCCATTCTGTAATATGGAGACCAGAACTGAGCTGCGTAATCTAGGTGGGGCCTTACTAATGATGTATAAAGCTGTAATATAACCTCTGGACTTCTGTTGCTAACACTTCTTGATATAAATCCCAGTAATCTATTTGCCTTATTACGTACGCTTAGGCATTGCTGTCTTGGTTTAAGGTTGCTGCTTACCATCACCCCCAAGTCCTTCTCGCAATCTGTATGGCTAAGTTCTACGTTATTTAACTTATAAGTGCTTGGGTTATGGACACTCCCGAGCTTTAGAACTTTGCATTTATCTACATTGAACTGCATCTGCCATTTTTCTGACCAGAAATTGAGTTTGTCTAAATCCTCCTGTAGTTCCCTGATATCTACGTCTGAATCGATTATCCTACCTATCTTCGTGTCATCAGCGAATTTGCTCATATCACTAGAAATTCCCTCGTCAAGGTCATTTATATATATTATAAACAACAACGGGCCCAAAACCGATCCCTGAGGAACGCCACTTGTTACAGATCCCCACTCCGATTTAACCCCATTTATGCACACCCTCTGCTTCCTATTGGTGAGCCATGACTCGATCCATGACAACACTTTTCCCCCAATGCCATGAGCAGCCACTTTCTTTAACAGTCTCTGATGTGGTACTCTATCAAAAGCCTTACTAAAATACAAATAAACAATATCGAATTCTTTATCATGATCAACTGCCTCAAAAGCCTTACTGAAAAAAGTTAATAAATTAGTTAGGCAGGAACGGCCCCTGGTGAATCCATGCTGAGTATCATTAATCAAATTATGCCTATCGAGATGGTTTCTTATGTTATCAGCTATAATCGACTCTAGTAATTTGCCTACAATTGATGCTGGTGTTGTGGTGATGCTGGTGCTGTAGGGGTGTCGTGATGTTGGTGTTGTGGGGGTATGGTGATGCTGGTGTTGTGGGGGTATGGTGATGCTGGTGTTGTGGGGGTATGGTGATGCTAGTGTTGTTTGGGTATGGTGATGTTGGTGTTGTGAGAGTATGGTGATGCTGGTGTTGTGGGGGTATGGTGATGCTGGTGTTGTGGGGGTATGGTGATGCTGGTGTTGTGGGGGTATGGTGATGCTAGTGTTGTTTGGGTATGGTGATGCTGGTGTTGTGAGAGTATGGTGATGCTGGTGTTGTGGGGTATGGTGATGCTAGTGTTGTTTGGGTATGGTGATGCTGGTGTTGTGGGGGTATGGTGATGCTGGTGTTGTGGGGGTATGGTGATGCTAATGTTGTTTGGGTATGGTGATGCTGGTGTTGTGACAGTATGGTGATGCTGGTGTTGTGGGGGTATGGTGATGCTAGTGTTGTTTGGGTATGGTGATGCTGGTGTTGTTTGGGTATGGTGATGCTGGTGTTGTGGGGGTATGGTGATGCTGGTATTATAGGGGTGTTGTGATGCTGGTGTTGTGTGTGTGTTGTGATGCTGGTGTTGTGTGGGTGTGGTGAGGCTGGTTGGTGTTGTGGGGTGTGGTGATGCTGGTTGCTGTTGTGGGGGTGTGGTGATGCTGGTTGGTGTTGTGGGGGTGTGGTGATGCTGGTTGGTAATGCTGGTTGGTGTTGTGGGGGTGTGGTGATGCTGGTTGGTGTTGTGGGGGTGTGGTGATGCTGGTTGGTAATGCTGGTTGGTGTTGTGGGGTGTGGTGATGCTGGTTGGTAATGCTGGTTGGTGTTGTGGGGGTGTGGTGATGCTGGTTGGTAATGCTGGTTGGTGTTGTGGGGGTGTGGTGATGCTGGTTGGTAATGCTGGTTGGTGTTGTGGGGTGTGGTGATGCTGGTTGGTAATGCTGGTTGGTGTTGTGGGGGTGTGGTGATGCTGGTTGGTGTTGTGGGGTGTGGTGATGCTGGTTGGTAATGCTGGTTGGTGTTGTGGGGTGTGGTGATGCTGGTTGGTAATGCTGGTTGGTGTTGTGGGGTGTGGTGATGCTGGTTGGTGATGCTGGTTGGTGTTGTGGGGTGTGGTGATGCTGGTTGGTGTTGTGGGGGTGTGGTGATGCTGGTTGGTAATGCTGGTTGGTGTTGTGGGGGTGTGGTGATGCTGGTTGGTAATGCTGGTTGGTGTTGTGGGGTTGGTGATGCTGGTTGATAATGCTGGTTGGTGTTGTGGGGTGTGGTGATGCTGGTTGGTAATGCTGGTTGGTGTTGTGGGGTGTGGTGATGCTGGTTGGTAATGCTGGTTGGTGTTGTGGGGTGTGGTGATGCTGGGGTGGGTGGTGATGCTGGTTGGTTGTGGGGGTGTGGTGATGCTGGTTGGTAATGCTGGTTGGTGTTGTGGGGGTGTGGTGATGCTGGTTGGTAATGCTGGTTGGTGTTGTGGGGGTGTGGTGATGCTGGTTGGTGTTGTGGGGGTGTGGTGATGCTGGTTGGTGTTGTGGGGGTGTGGTTCTACCGGTGTTGTGTTGCTAGTGATGTGGTACAACTGGTAGTTGATCAGCGCGTCTGGTGACTCAACACTGCAGAGTGCGGCAGCCGGTGTTGCTGGTGTTGAATGTTGGTTAAAGTACCATGTACCATATGTCATACGGGTACCAGTACGGTGCCATATAGACGCCATTAGAGACAGTGGCTGCCAGTGGGAGCCATTTGAATAAAAGTGGGTGCCAGTGGCGACAGCAGTAGTGGCTTTATCGATTGCATCAGTCAGCTGACTCGACACCCCATCCTCTGGAGTGGGAGAGGGTGAAGGGGGGGGGAAGGAGGAAGAGGAAGTCAGGGGAAGGGGGTGAACAGAAGGGCATTCTTCCCAGGAAATTATTACCCGAAATTTATTGGAGAGTGATTAACCTTCATGGCAACTTTTGTATACACCTGATACACGAAATGTTTCCCAGTGTGTGTAGGTCCATGCCAGAGCAACTCAGCGTCAGTCAAAACTGATGATATGTTAGGTTAGGTTCGTCAGGAAACAGGACGAGGGTCTTTGTCATGTGAGGCCCCGCAGCTGGAGCTTTCGTAAAATAATGGCGACATTAAGAGATAACTGATCACGGTAACAAATACACAAACACACACACACTTATAACCAACTCTAACTTCGGAGAGGAAATTCTAGACAACTTTTAGGTCGTCTTGGACTATTGTGAAAGTCGTCAGCAGAACGGTGGCAAAAATAACTACGGATGAGTCCATCTATCACCATAGATGGAAAGTCTTGCAAAGCTTCCTAAGAAGATCAATGTTACTGCTGGTTCACCTGGTGAGTCTCAAAGGAGCAAAATTACAGTGTTGGTTTTCCTGTTGACATCTGAAGGTGCAGGATGACGGTGTTAATCCTCCAAGATGTGTAGTATCATTGCTTATAATCCTGTTTGGGATATCACTGCTGATCCTCCTGTTGTGTGTGATACCGTTGCTGATACTCCTGTTGTTTGTGATACCGTTGCTGATACTCCTGTTGTGTGTGATACCGTTGCTGATACTCCTGTTGTGTGTGATACCGTTGCTGATCCTCCTATTAACCCTTCAAGAGAATGTGACTTGCCGGTTGTTGTGGGGTTGTCTTGTTGTGGGGCGAGGAGGTTGCAGTGGGGGTGGGAAGGGATAAGGGAGAAGCATAGTAAGGTAAGTGTTGGAGGTGTGCTTGAAAGAGTGAGGGTGTGAATAGGGTGTCAGGTGTGACAAAAAGAGGGGGGGGGTAAATATGGAGTGTGTGTGTGTGTGTTGCGGCAGGTAATGTTTACCCCTCGGGCAGACAGGCGAGGCTCAGGTGACCTTCTCTTTACTCCCCTTATTTCACCTGCTCTTACCTTTTTTCCCCTCTCATCTTCTCTCCCCTTACCTCCATCCTCCTCTCGTCAGACCTGCCACCTCTCATCATATCCGTCGCCTGTCATACTCGATACTACTGTCATACTCGATACTACTGTCATACTCGATACTACTGTCATACTCGATACTACTGTCATACTCGATACTACTGTCATACTCGATACTACTGTCATACTCGATACTACTGTCATACTCGATACTACTGTCATACTCGATACTACTGTCATACTCGATACTACTGTCATACTCGATACTACTGTCATACTCGATACTACTGTCATACTCGATACTACTGTCATACTCGATACTACTGTCATACTCAATACTACTGTCATACTCGATACTACTGTCATACTCGATACTACTGTCACATATCTTGAAGTTCTTCCAAAGAGCTCATCACTATAAATGTCTTTCTTAAATCACTTGTAAAAGCAACTGTTCAACAATATTTTTTTCTTATTTGTTAGTAATAATATATAAGTTATATACAGAGGATATAAGAGTGTAGTGACAGACAGTGTCTGCTCTTATTGCTGCAACCCGAGTTAAGAATGATAGGGAATATGTTGAGTTAAGAATGATAGGGAATATGTTGAGTTAAGAATGATAGGGAATATGTTGAGTTAAGAATGATAGGAATATGTTGAGTTAAGAATGATAGGGAATATGTTGAGTTAAGAATGATAGGGAATATGTTGAGTTAAGAATGATAGGGAATATGTTGAGTTAAGAATGATAGGGAATATGTTGAGTTAAGAATGATAGGGAATATGTTGAGTTAAGAATGATAGGGAATATGTTGAGTTAAGAATGATAGGGAATATGTTGAGTTAAGAATGATAGGGAATATGTTGAGTTAAGAATGATAGGGAATATGTTGAGTTAATAGTGATAAGGAATATGTTGAGTTAAGAATGATAGGGAATATGTTGAGTTAATAGTGATAGGGAATATGTTGAGTTAAGAATGATAGGGAATATGTTGAGTTAAGAATGATAGGGAATATGTTGAGTTAATAGTGATAGGGAATATGTTGAGTTAAGAATGATAGGGAATATGTTGAGTTAATAGTGATAGGGAATATGTTGAGTTAAGAATGATAGGGAATATGTTGAGTTAAGAATGATAGGGAATATGTTGAGTTGATAGTGATAGGAATATGTTGAGTTAAGAATGATAGGGAATATGTTGAGTTAATAGTGATAGGAATATGTTGAGTTAAGAATGATAGGGAATATGTTGAGTTAATAGTGATAGGGAATATGTTGAGTTAAGAATGATAGGGAATATGTTGAGTTAAGAATGATAGGAATATGTTGAGTTAAGAATGATAGGTAATATGTTGAGTTAAGAATGATAGGGAATATATTGAGTTAAGAATGATAGGGAATATGTTGAGTTAATAGTGATAGGGAATATGTTGAGTTAAGAATGATAGGGAATATGTTGAGTTAAGAATGATAGGGAATATGTTGAGTTAAGAATGATAGGGAATATGTTGAGTTAGGCATAAAACGTAACTGGGCGTCTACACTCCAAACTAAATTGTTTGCCATCTTAATATCACTAAAGTTAACTTATGACACTGACCTTGACATTGTTACTGATTCTGCGTCATCACTGATGGCACTTGACTCTCATAATGACTAACAACTTGGCTCATTGAAGAAGCCAGACATATATGCCCCAAAATCAGAGAAAACATAATTAATGTAATTTTTTATGAATTCCATCGCACACTGAACTACTTTCACTTGTCATCTTTTATCATCGTCTAAGAACGATGAACCAGGTGTGTACACGGGCTTAAACATGACAGGTGTATATGTATTATATGCACACACACGCTGGTCTTTGCAAGCACTGTGTACATGAACCCATTGTGACGTGTGTACACAGTGTATGAACAGTGGTCTATGAATTGGTCAGCTGATACCGCCAAGGTGTGGAAAAAGACACTTGTGTACAGGACATTTATTCCTCTAATAAATGTCTCGAATTGTACATGTGTCTTTTTCCACACAGAGGTCTGTATTTTGTGTATATATGACTCCTATGTGCTAGCTGCCCAGACAACTTTTGTTCCTAGTAGGGAAATTAGATCTAACAAAAATGATCCCAAATGGATAAACAATAGATTAAAACATCTCATTGGTCAAAAGAGGCATATTTAGGCTTATCAAAACAGGGAAGGGCAGTTAAGAAATCAATATATTCAGTTAAAGAGAGAAATAAAAAAAGGAATAAGAAAAGCAAAAAGGGATTATGAGGCTAAAGTCGCAAGGGATTCGAAGGACTAACCCAAAAGGGTTCTTTCAGGTATACAGAAGTAAGATTAGGGACGAGGTAGACTCACTTAAGAGTAACTCAGGTCAGATCACTGACAGTGATAAGGATATGTGTGAAATTTTCAATACTTACTTCCTCTCAGTTTTTACTCAGGAAGATACTAGCGGAATTCCAGAAATAATGAATTATGTAGAACAGGACGATAATAAACTATGCACTATTAGGGTAACTAGTGACATGGTCCTCAGACAAATAGAGAAATTAAAACCTAACAAATCCCCAGGCCCTGATGAACTGTTTGCAAGAGTTTTAAAGGAATGTAAAGAGGAACTTAGCAAACCTTTGGCTAATCTTTTCAATATATCACTACAAACTGGCATAGTGCCAGACAAGTGGAAAATGGCAAATGTAATACCTATTTACAAAGCAGGTGACAGGTCCTTAGCTTCGAACTATAAACCAATAAGCCTTACCTCCATAGTTGGAAAATTTATGGAATCAATAATTGCCGAGGGAATTCGTAGCCATCTTGAAAGGCATAAATTTATTAATGAATCTCAACACGGTTTTACAAAGGGGCGTTCCTGTCTTACGAATTTACTAATTTTTTTCACTAAGGTATTTGAGGAGGTAGATCATGGTATTGAATATGATATTGTGTATATGGACTTCAGTAAGGCTTTCGATAGAGTTC
Source organism: Cherax destructor (assembly GCA_009830355.1). NCBI lineage: Eukaryota > Metazoa > Arthropoda > Malacostraca > Decapoda > Parastacidae > Cherax > Cherax destructor. Next base: position 1,556 of record WNWK01001149.1, on the reverse strand, counting down.
CACATCAGAGACTATTGAGGAAACTTAAGGCACACGGAATAGGAGGAAAAAATATTTCCTGGGTAGAGGCATGGTTGACAAATAGGCAGCAGAGAGTTTGCATAAAAATGGGGAGAAATCAGAATGGGGGCACGTCACAAGCGGTGTTCCACAGGGGTCAGTGTTGGGCTCCTTGTTGTTTACGATTTACATGAGCGACATAGATGAGGGAATAAATAGCGATAGTAAAATCAAATTTGCTGATGACACCAAAATAGGCCGTCCAATTCATTCAAATGAGGACATTAGAGCACTCCAGGAAGATTTGAATAGACTGATGCAGTGGTCGGAGAAGTGGCAGATGCAGTTTAATATAGACAAATGCAAAGTTCTAAATGTTGGACAGGACAATAACCATGCCACAAATAAACTAAATAATGTAGATCTTAATTTTACAGATTGCGAAAAGGATTTAGGAGTTCTGGTTAGTAGTAATCTAAAACCAAGACAACAGTGCATAAGTGTTCGCAATAAAGCTAACAGAATCCTTGGCTTCATATCAAGAAGTATAAATATTAGAAGTCCTCAGGTTGTTCTTCAACTCTATATATCCTTGGTTAAGCCTCATTTAGATTATGCTGCACAGTTCTGGTCACCGTATTACAGAATAGATATAAATGCACTGGAAAACGTACAAAGGAGGATGACTAAGTTGATTCCATGTATCAGAAATCTTCCCTATAAGGATAGGCTGAGGGCCCTGAATCTGCACTCTCTAGAAAGGCGTAGAATTAGGGGGACATGATTGAGGTGTATAAATGGAAAACAGGAATTAATAAAGGGGATGTAAATAGCGTGCTAAAAATATCTAGCATTGACAATACTCGTAGCAATGGTTTTAAATTGGAAAAATTCAGATTCAGGAAGGATATAGGAAAGCATTGGTTTGTTAATAGAGTTGTGGATGAGTGGAACAAACTCCCGAGTACCGTCATAGATGCTAAGACGTTGTGTAGTTTTAAAAATAGGTTAGATAAATACATGAGTGGGTGTGGGTGGGTGTGAGTTGGATCTGACTAGCTTGTGCTATTAGGTCAGTTGCCGTGCTTCCTCCTTAGTGAATGTGACCTGACCTGACTACCTTAAGGCATTAGCTTAAGCCGATGGGTGAGTTGGACCTGCCTCGCATGGGCCAGTAGGCCTGCTGCAATGTTCATTCTTTCTTATGTTCTTATAAAAGTGTGTACATGACAGAGAGAATGTCGGCGTGTGTGCACAAGACTTTCAACAAGTTTTTGCTGTACTTGACTCCTGCACACTGTTGTGTTTATCAATTTCAACCCCTTTAAGTAAAGTTCTTCCATTTCGGTTCAGTCGAGGGTACACTCACTCCATGTACGTCTGCAAGTTGAGCGAACATATTTGTGGATACACAATACACACAAGTCATAGATAGTATGACTTCAGCTGGAGAGGAGAGAGGAAACACTGAGACGCAACACATCTCTGATCAGTATACTCAAGACAGCAAGGGCTAGCAAGCAGAAAATTTGTTCGGTTTGAAGCCTATCGACGGC
>WNWK01001148.1:52500-318242 GCA_009830355.1 Cherax destructor | reverse complement strand
AAGAGAAGCTGCAGAGGTTGGTGGATGAATTTGGTAGGGTGTGTAAAGAAGAAAATTGAAAGTGAATATAGGAAAGAGTAAGGTGATGAGGATAAAAAAAAGAATAGGTGACGAAAGATTGGATATCAGATTGGAGGAGAGAGTATGGAGGAGGTGAATGTATTCAGATATTTGGGAGTGGACATGTCGGCGGATGGGTCTATGAAGGATGAGGTGAATCATAGAATTGATGAGGGAAAAGGGTGAGTGGAGCACTTCTGAGTCTGTGGAGACAAAGAACCTTGTCCATGGAAGTAAAGAGGGAATGTATGAGAGTATAGTTATACCAACGCTCTTATATGGGTGTGAAGCATGGGTGATGAATGTTGCAACGAGGAGAAGGCTGGAGGCAGTGGAGATGTCATGTCTGAGGTCAATGTGTGGTGTGAATATAATGCAGAGAATTCGGAGTTTGGAAATTAGGAGGAGGTGCGGGATTACCAAAACGATTGTCCAGAGAGCTGAGGAGGGGTTGTTGAGGTGGTTTGGACATGTAGAGAGAATGGAACGAGACAGAGTGACTTCGAGAGTGTATAAATCTGTAGTGGAGGGAAGGCGGGGTAGGGGTCGGCCTAGGAAAGGTTGGAGGGAGGGTAAAGGAAGTTTTGTGTGCGAGGGCTTGGACTTCCAGCAAGCATGTGTGAGCGTATTTGATAGGAGTGAATGGAGGCATATGGTTTTAATACTTGACGTGCTGTTGGAGTGTGAGCAAAGTAACATTTATGAAGGGATTCAGGAAACCGGCAGGCCGGACTTGAGTTCTGGAGATGGGAAGTACAGTGCCGGCACTCTGAAGGAGGGGTGTTAATGTTGCAGTTTTATAACTGTAGTGTAAAGCACCCTTCTGGCAAGACAGTGATGGAGTGAATGATGATGAAAGTTTTTCTTTTCGGGCCACCCTGCCTTGGTGGGAATCGGCCGATGTGTTAATAAATAAAATATATATATATATATATATATATATATATATATATATATATATATATATATATATATATATATATATATATATATATATATATATATAAGGTTGTAATGACTGTTAACTACCACACCTAAACAGTGGATGATATGAGAATACCGAAGAGTTGTAGATGATAAAGATACAAGAACATCAATTGGAAACTTTATACAGATATCGTTTCCACTGTACAACAGATTTTTTCAACTTAATATAATATACCTGGGGAAAGGAGATTATATAGGCGAGAGCGAGGAGAGGTCAGATGGTACTTGATCTCGTTAGTCTTTGTTAAAAAACTGTATTTCTAAACGTTTGCCAATTTGTAGTGGTTTGATGGAGATGTTCAGCAAACTACTACAAATTGTTACAGATTTAGCAGTCTTCAAGCAGGCACTGGACAGGCACCTAAAGTCGGTACCTGACCAGCCAGGCTGTGGTTCGTACATTGGACTGCGTGCGGCCAGCAGTAGCAGCCTGGTTGATCAGGCCTTGATCCACCATGAGGCCTGGTCACAGACCGGGCCGCGGGGGCGTTGACCCCTGGAACTCTCTCCAGGTAAACAATTGCTGAACAAAACTTTCGAACTTTTAAAATTTTTGCTTAGACAAAATGGGTAAGCAATCACTTGTTCAGGACATATTAAAACTCTTTCTACAACAAGGAGAGGTAAGTGAGTATCATTCTAATGCAATTCTACAAAAATTTGAATTAGTGCCATAGAGGAAAGTAGATATTAGTGCATACTGAATGTTGGTTCTTAGTTTGTAAGATTTGCCAGAGGTCTAGTCATGAAACAAATAAAAATCTGTAATCATGCAAGAGTGCAAAGTTGCATGATGACAGATCAGAAAGACAGATCTTCCTTGAATGTTGGTAGTTGTGTGTCAGCTAAGTGTATAGGGCCCTGATGTCCTTCAGCTCCCATGCTAGTGTATGTTGAACACCAGTTCTGTGCTCCACTTTCCTGAATTGATCCTGAATGCCTTCCACCCCCCACAGGCGCTGTATAATCCCTTCTGTTATGACCGGTATCAACAATGGAGTGTATGCAGAATTAAAATCTGAAGTTGATTGCTAGATGCACTCAGCTCACACACTGAGGTCCGTGGCTCGATCCCGGTACCTAATAGGTACCTGGGTGTTAGTCGACTGGTGTGGGTCGCATATTGGGGACAAAATATACCTAATTTGCCCGAAATGGTCTGCATAACCAGGGGCTTTCTGTATACTAGTATGTCATTGATATCAGCTAGGCCTGTATACCTTGTACATGTACTTGTAGAAATAAATCTTACACTATGTAACAAAATTTCATTTTGTCGGGTTCCTGGGAAATAAGCATCATTTCCAAATTCTTTTTAACTAAACAAAATTTAAAAAAGCAATTTTGATCCCAGAACTTTGCTTTTGTGGTCAGGACACTTGTGGAACACTTTCAAGAAAGACTGATGTAAAACTATTATGTTCTAGGGTTTTGCTTGGCAAATATAAAAACAGGTGCTCACAAACCAGCATTCAGTTCAGCTCTGGCTGCCTGAGAAGACACATCAGAAGAAGTGAAATGGCATCAAGAGGCTGCAATCATTCTCCAGATGCATTCTGCTACATGTGTGGTCAATTCATTAAGACAAGAGCAAAGAAGTTCTCTGTAACAGCATAAAAAAAATGTGTGAAGCTTACGAAAAATATTTTGGCATGCCAGTTGGGGACCAAGACAAGACCTGGGCAGCTCATGTTGCTTGTGAGCATTGTAAGAAAACATTGGAAGGTAAGAAAGTCATTAGTTATATGAAGGGTAAAATCTTGAATATTAACATTTTTAAATGAAATGTATGTAACAGAAACTAATTCCTTTGTTCTTTTACAGGATGGTACAGAGGAGAAAAAAGAGCCATGAAATTTGCTGTTCCTAGAATATGGCGTGAACCCACTGATCACTCACCCAACTGCTACTTCTGCCTGGTGGATCCTTCCAAACGCCGAACTGGGAAAAATGCACCTGCTATTTCTTATCCAGACCTTTCCTCTTCTATTACACCAGTACCACACAGTGCTGATCTTCCTGTACCTACACCCTCCAGAAAGAAGTCAACCGTCAGAAGAAGAGAGCAGCAAATCAGAAAATGAAGAGCACAATGAACAAGACTATGATCTCACAGATGCAGCTTTTGGGAGGAATCCTTACTACCCAAACCAAACAGACCTCAGTGAGCTTATCAGAGATATTGGTTTGACAAAGTCAAATGCCGAGCTTTTGATTTCAAGGCTCAAGGAGTGGGACTTGGTGGATGAAAGTGTGCAAGTGACAAGCCAAAGAAAACGTCACCAACATTTATCAAGCTTCTTCACTAATGAAGACAGGTTGTGCTGCTGTAATGATGTATCAGGCCTGTTTGATGCAATTGGAATTTCATGCAATCCAGATGAGTGGAAAGTCTTCATTGACAGCTCCTCCAGAAGCCTAAAAGCTGTACTTCTGCACAATGGAAACAAGTATCCATCTCTTCCCTTGGCTCATTCAGTGCATCTTAAGGAGGACTACAATAGTGCCAAACTTCTACTGGAAGCTTTGAGCTATAATAAGTATGGCTGAGAGTTTATCGGAGACTTCAAAATGTTGGCATTTTTGATGGGACTCCAAGAAGGTTTTACCAAGTTTCCCTGTTATCTCTGTCATTGGGATAGTCGAGACAGAGCAGCACATTACCAGAGGAAGCAGTGGCCTCAAAGGACTGAGTTTTCAGTCCTTTGCGGCCAGTTTGAGCTTTTTTGCTTATTAAATACTGACTGAGAAGGCAAGGTAAACTGTAAATTCTGATTTGATTACAAACTACCAAATAAAATCATACGAAAATAGACTTTGTATGCAAATCAACCTCCTCCTCCTTAACAATCACAACAAGAAACAGCTATACATGCTGAGGAGAAGATGGTTGATTGGGATTTAGAAGTTCTAGAATAATCACCTGTGTACTGGGGATTGAGAGCAAAGCATAATGTGTTATTTTTGCAAAGAATAATGTTAGCCTGATTTTTAACCTCAAATAAGGAAAATATAGAGATTTTAGCGCGTTTTAGGCAATAATCTAGCGCTATTTAAAATTTTCATATGGCATCCCTGCTGCTGATGATATGGCTACTTTCATTTTAGAAGCAAATTTATTCAAAAACATTGATATATAAAAAGAACATTCAACGTCTAGCACCTGTGTTTACAACAGGTGTTTCTGGGATGAGCTGGATATTTTTTAAGGGAATATAAGGCAGGTCTCCCCACTGCAGAAGCCACCAGTTCTGAGCCACACTCCTCGACCACGGGCGTGTCCAGACATAGAAGACTCGGCCTCAGCAGCAACTGAATCAAGTAACCAAGTGTAAAACATCACCATGAAGTCTATGTATGTGCTGGTGTTCCTCTGTGTCTACCTGGTGAAGGTGGAGAGCGCCGCGACTGACTCTGGGACTGCAGCCGAGCAATCCCCGCTGGACGAAACCGCAGGAACAAACGAAGGAAACGGCACCGCACCTGGTGAGGTATGTCGCTGGCCTTCTCTGTTATTATCTTGCAATATTTTAGGCCATTCATTTTTAACTTATAAACAAAATATCCAAGAGATGTACCATAGACTTGATCGTTACCTCCAGCTAAAGACCTACGACACAAGCTTGTTTTCTGCCTCCAAATATTTTTAAAGATAAACCTTTGCAATTCAGTCCTGAACGAGAGTGAAAGGGATAGGTGTAGATCATTTCTGAGTACCAGGAGAAATCAGGCCTATAGTAGATCGAGGGCTATTAATGTTCCTGTTCTACCCAAGATGTAATGTAGTGGTACAGCTGGTATCCTGGGTGCTCGAGGAATTATCAGGATCTTTTGTAGTAAGAGGTTTGATAAACAACCCATCAAGTAGGTTCTCTCCTACTGTTCTCTCATGACTATTAAAATGTTATTTCTCTTTGATGAACAGATCGCTGGTAACTCTTACAAACTTAAGAAAAACACTCAGTATAAACTAATATTTATTTTCCTGTGTTTTTACAATTCTCTGTCTAATGCTTCCATGGAAATTCTGTTGAAATGCTTGAGACTGCTACTCACGTCACCATGCTTGTTGTAAATTGCGTCTTAAAATGTCACTAACAAGACACAAGTGGCTGCTTGTCCCATTTATCTGTATGTAAATAAAAAAATGGCGCACGAGTGAATACATAAATACAAGTCCCAGTCACTCCTGACTCTGCATTGTGTTTGGTTTTGGAGAAACTATAGACAATTCTTGTAAATGAATTCATAGTAAATTCGACACATACAATATAAATAAAATAAATAGCATACAGGTAAGCAGCGTGTTGCCTGGTGTGCCCAGATTAGCTTCAACACACGTGTACGGGTGATGGTCATATATTTGCTGATCCTGACGGAAAACGTCATTTTTAATAATCGTAGGAAATATACATGTTGTGTTATGTCTGTGTTCAGGTTACACGTGTCTGTCTCCCTTTCCTTAGGAAGATATAGTCTGCTATATACATGCATTTTTCTTTAATTTAATAGCTATTGGTCTCTTCATTTTCGGGGCATTTTAAGGTAAAGTCAGGGATTTTTCCCAGTGTCAGAGCAGCGGTGTCTAGGTAACATGGTTCTCAAGTCAAACAACTGCTGGATATGTCACGCGGTATTTAACACCAGCCAGTATCACTGGCTGGTGTTAAAGATAAATAGCTTTTCAGCTATTTATCTTTATTTTTTTAAGAGTTAGACTAAATGGTTAGAGGGAAGCACATAGTCAGAGCTCTTCCAATCTTCAGGTGACTGAGCCACCCATTCTTACAATTTAGAAAACGTTAGAATTATAGTGAATTTGTTAATGCTCATCCTTAACCATGCCAAAGATTGACCATTGGTTCATTGGGTTTGAGGTCTACATACTACACGGGGGTCATAAATTCTACATGAAATATGTTCACCACTAGTTAAGAATACTTTAATCCCAAAAATAAAGACTAAAGTAAACTCAGCATATATACCCTGAGAGATATCGGCTCTCGATGTAAATATTGTTGACTCCAGTAGTTGAAATTCTTTAGGTGTATCTATGTGTAGTTCATTACAGAACGAAAAAATAATTAGTGTATGACGTTGTTTTCACGAATCAAATTAACTTATTTTATCACCATACCACCAAGAGCGTTCAAATTCCGATCCATATGTGAGTGTGTGATCATATTTATGTAACTTGTGTAAGACCATGTTGATACGGCTTTTCAATTCAAAATCTAACCTTTGTTTTTTAAGATAATTCACACGCTGGCTATGAGATAAGGCACAGGAACTGGAGCTCATGCTTAACAAACATATAAAATACATATAGTTGAGCATCCATTCATACATAGACACTCAAATTAAGAATGGAGGAACACTGCAGAAGTCCTACTGGCCCATACAAGGCAGGTCCTTATAAGAACATAAGAATGGAGGAACATGTAGGCAGTATTTACAGACACACACACACACACACACACACACAAGAAAGTTAGGAATTTATCCCCTCACCTACAAACAGGTGAGTAATAAACACACGATGAAAATTAATTTTCTTTTTTTTTTCTTTTTTTTCAGATTAGGATCTGAAGAAACAAAGAGATAAAGGAAGATAAACAAAATGAAGAGCAACAGTAGCAAATTAGAGTGTTCTCTAAATACAGCGGTGCTCCTTAAATACAGAACAGAACAAGTTTACTGTGTGACTGTTTTATAGACACAACACAGTACACAGAGTGCTGTGGCACTGCTCCACAAACACATCACGGGGCTGGGGATCAACACAAGACTTGACGGACTGCATCGTATTTCTATTAACATAGCATAGGAAAAGTTGACTGTGACATTCTATAATCAAAACACAGAACGGGGAGTGTATTCTTGTAATATTTATATATAACATACTCAGTATCCAGGGATCATGACTGTTCCATTGCCACCACACAGGATGTGGAGTCTAGAATTGTACCATAAAAACAATGTAATTAAGAGGTTTACAACAGTTCTACTCACAAAACATGCCACGGGGCTGTCACTGTTATACAGACATATACAGCTTTTTTGTGTATTAGAATATTTTTTTTGTAGACAAAAAAAATGTTCTGTATGTTCAACATAAAACACATGAACACTACACAGTACCCAGAGACTGATTTTTTGTACTTTAGAAACAGGACAGCCAGCAGTACCATTATTATTTTGACTGAAGTATTTTTTGACTGCTTCAATGAAATATGTTTTCCCTTGTGATTTCTCAGTTTTTAATGCACCCTATGATATTTATTCACGATCATTTAAAAGCACAAAAACAAAATTATTAATGATTTATGACTCACGAAATTGTAATGACACGATTGCAAACAAACCATACCACGGGCAGGGTTAGAACCCACGGTCAGAGAGTCATTAAACTCCAGACCGACGCGTTAGCCACTGGGCCAGCTAGCAGGAGATTCGTTTGTAAAAACTTGCATTTGTGGTCACAGTTATGCCTATGCTAAATATACCTAGTTGGATGAATCTTATTGTAGCCAGCTGGCCCAGTGGCTAGCGCGTCGGTCTGGAGTTTTATGACTCTGATCGTGGATTCTATCCCCGCCTGTGGTATGGTTTATTAATGATTTGCCTTCCAACGTCCACAATGATAATTTTATTACTTCCTAAAAGATTTTAGTGAACTGTTCACATATTAAATCACAATATTAGTTTTTAAGACTAAATACATACTTTTCATTGTTTTAAGAGCCGATATGATATGGATTCTCGGCTTCTATTGTTAGCCTTTTCGTTACTAATTCAAACTAAATTTTGCATCTGTACTTGGATTTATGACATGATTGTTCGGTTCGTTTCTCCAGACGAATCTGTTTTGAATGAGCCAGTGGATGAGAGAGCCAGGTGTGGTACTCGCGCACGCTGCTCAATTTTAGGCGGAATCTGCAGGAGGAGATGTAATGAGGCACATGAAATTCTAATACACCACCACCAAGGCTGTCACGGTGATGGCTGTGTGTGCTGTGCTCCTAAAACTAACAACAGTGAGTGTACTGGTATACTGCATCACTTTTTTCCTGCACTCTCATAGCTCATTAACCAGATTATTATACTTTTATCAGTATAGAGTATAAAAGCCATAATTTCGTAGCTGTAAGAAACTGCAAATTAGAAATGAGACGAAAATTGAGCAATGTTACAGTTCGTTCTGAACAAATATATACATTTTTAATAACCTCAAGAAGACATATAATTCTATTACTACCTGACAGTGGTTCACAACGACCCTTAACTAATAATTCAATTTCTGATTCATGAATAAAACAAAGTGATGTGGTAAACACCAGATTAATGCCGTAACACTGAACAACCCCCTGAAATAGTGTCCATGTTTTTGTTGTGTGGTAGTCCTGGCGAGGTAACAATCAACTGTTTATCACACGACAGTTCACAGCTTTCACGCAACCTGTCTAAGACTTATTAAACTATCTCACCTTAGGAAAAAAGATAATTTATATGGTGTTAATATGTCAATTACTATTGTTAAGTCTTGTGTATTTTTCACCAATGTTGATATCAATTAAAAACTGTTCAGATTGCATTTATTGTAATATCTGTGAAAGTGGAACGAATAAGGCATATGCAATGAAACCTTAAATGTGTAAAGTTTCACCCTTGATGTGCTTTATAAACTCAAATGTACATGATAAGGCTCCTTTGTGGGTAAAACATTGAACATTGAAGTTCCCTGTATATTGTGTCTTATTCTTTCCATTCATTGTATACATATATATATATATATATATATATATATATATTTATATATATTATATATATATATATATTATATATATATATATATATATATATATATATATATATATATATATATATATATATATATATATATATTATTTTTTTTTCAACAAGTCGGCCGTCTCCCACCGAGGCAGGGTGACCCAAAAAGAAAGAAAATCCCCAAAAAGAAAATACTTTCATCATCATTCAACACTTTCACCACACTCATACATAATCACTGTCTTTGCAGAGGCGCTCAGATACGACAGCTGAAAATAGTCCCTCCCATCTGTCACTATCCCAGACCCCTCTTTTAAAGTGCAGGCATTGTACCCCATTTCCAGGACTCAAGTCCAACTAAATCAATTAACTGGTTTCCCTGAATCCCTTCACAAAATGTTACCCTGCTCACACTCCAACAGATCGTCATGTCCCAAAAACCATTCGTCTCCATTCACTCCTCCGTAAGCCATGCGTGTTGTAAAAGTCAACTAAAATGCCGGGAACAATGGGCTAGTAACCCCTTTTCCTGTATAAGCTTACTAAAAAGAAAAAGAAGAAAATATATATATATTTACACACACACACACACACACATATATATATATATATATATATATATATATATATATATATATATATATATATATATATATATATATATATATATACATGTATATATATATATATATATTTATATATATATATATATATATATATATATATATATATATATATATATATATATATATATATATATATATATATACACATATGTGAATGATGGTTGAATGTTGCGTTCAGATTGCAGAGAAACCCGGTCATGTCGGGAGGTCAATGGAGTGTGTCAGGTATCTCAATGTTTCCCTGGCCAGCAGCAGCTTCTCGGAGGCTGCAAAGACAGAGGCTGTAGGTGCTGTGTCCGTGCAGGTTAGTGTTGTAACATATAAAGTCTTCATGTTGATGAAGAGCTCTTGATTCATGAAATTAGAAATACCCTAAACTGTCCTTGGATCAGATTCGATTACTTTCCATTCCCAATGCCCCATATTACTCCGTTCTGGATAAAGACTCCCCATTAATATAATTAAAATAATAATATTAATAATGATAAAAATTTGGGTAATAAAGTCAGTGGATGTAATATTGAACATAATATTCAGCGATAATAAAATAATTATTCACTTTTAATGTTATATTCTTTTTATTATTAAGACTTCATCAAATAATTCATAAATATTGTTATTATTACATTAATGAAACATGGTGTTAGGAAAAATTCTAAGAATGGAATAGTTGTACATGTATATATATATATATATATATATATATATATATATATATATATATATATATATATATATATATATATATATATATATATATATATATATATATTATATATATATATTATCCAGTGTAATATATATCCTTTCAGCCCCGACATGCACTCGTAAGGAAATATGTTTGGAGTCTCATGGAGTGTGTCAGACAGCTCCATGCGCAGCATTTCAACGGCAGATCATTAATGGTTGCCTTGGTGTCAACTGCTTCTGCTGTGCCTCTCTAGGTTAGCATTGCAAGTTACAATTTCAGTTGTATACATATGACCGTGAAAAATAATTGCCATGTTCTCGATCGCTTGAACAGAGTAAAGTCCACAAAATAAAAAAAAATAATGTGAAAACTTTATTAGGTAAAATCCTCAGTGTTAGAAGGTGGGAGAAAGTGTAGGAGAGAAAGCAAAAGAGGGGAAGAATGACGTAGGTTGCAATATTTTGAAAAAGCTAGGTTCTTTTCCAAGCTAAGTTTTGAAAGGAAAGAAGGAAAATGAGAAACGTGAAAATGACAAACGTGGTTGAAGTAGAGCTCAAAGACTAAATGATGAAAAGGGAGGGCAAAAGAAAGAGCACAACATAATAAGGGAATGGTGGAAGGGACAGATAAAGTTGGAGTCTGGAAAGTATCAGAAGATAATTAGGAGTGGTGACAGAAAAAAGAATAGAAGTGGAGAGGGAAGAGGAAGGAAGTGAGTGGTTTTTTGATCACAAGAAACTAAGCGGTGCACATCATGAAACTGAGGAACGAGAGTGGAGTGAGCAGATAAATCAATCTGTGGAAAACACAGAGCGTCGATCTGTTGAATACTGTTAGAAATTTAACTCATGTTTATTATTAACATTTTTATTTCTCTTCGTTATAAAGAAATGATCATGTGGAAGTTATTTTCATATGAGCTTAAAATTATGTGTGGAAAGATGATACATTTTTTATGCTTGTGTGTGTGTTTTCAGTTCGTGATTCAGGCAGCAATCCAGAAACGCACGATGACACTGCAAACGAACGTATTGTTATCAGAGTAAATGAAGAGAATGTAGGAAACCCAGAAGAGGAGGAAGAGGAAGAGAATGATGAAGAGGAACAGTAAAAGCTTCTGCATCACTGACATCCCTCATGAATCTTACTACCATTGTTATTTTGCACTGACAGCCTCTGTAATTCCTGTTCCATTACCATAAATAAACCAGTAACCATGACTCATTACTACAATTACTGAAGAAAATTAGACACATGCAACATCTGGGTATCTTTAATGTAGACGTTTCGCCATCCAGGGGCTTTATCAATACAAATTATAGGACATAATTTGAAGTCAGTAGAACTATATACAAAATATGAGGTAATCAGTCCCTCAGTCTTGGAGTTGGCGTGAAGAGCACCATAGTCGTGAAGATTCTGGAGCACAGGCAAGAAGACTGGTGCTTATATACTGGAGTCCTAGAATTTGTATTGATAAAGCCACTGGATGGCGAAACGTCTAAAGATACCCAGATGTTGCATATTTGTCTATTTTTCATCTTGTCGGTACTGTATACCATTCATGTACACTATAATTACTGCAACTACTGTGACTCGCCTACTAGAGATGGCGATCACTCACTTGTGTGACACTTGTAAGTTACCTGATGGTAGTATAGTTGATAAATAGTGCTGAGGCACTGTAGATGCAGTGTCACTTTAGGCTTGTGATTTAGTGAAAAGTTTGATAATTTGGTGATGTTTGGGGTTATATTCTTCAGTAGATTGCAAAATCGTCGTTTTTTTCCTTTAATTTACTGCAATAAAAAAGAATAAAATATGAGTTATTTTATTTGAAACGATAATATTCCATTTACAAATAAAAACAAAAGATGAAATAAGAAATATATCACAGATGCATTTAATACAAGTTTCGAACGTACTATTTGTGGTCTTATATTAAAGCTGCATTCGTGGACAAACAAAGGAAGTCAGTAGAGAGACGATGGATAAGTGATACAACACACACTTGGTAAACAAGAATGTAGTACATGGAAACTCAACACTTTCTGTCACTCACAGTAGTTTTTTCAAATGCCTTAACGTGATATAATTTGTCCAATAAACCACCACTAATGGTGGTGGAAATATTCTCTTTAAAAGTAAATTAAGAGCATGATCCGAGAAAGGTATTCCCGTATAGCATAATCTCAGTCCCCTGTACGTCTGTGCACGTGACTGGAATAATTCAGGGTGCTAAATAAGTTTGTAATGCCATTAAATATTAGATTTGAAGATTTTAAACAAATCAGAAGTGATGTTCACAAGTCATTGTATGAAAATTAATATCCCAATTTATTCATTGTAGAAAAGGCAGATTAGGGGATACACTGTTCAAATCTAATTCAAACCTTTCATTAAGAAACCAGTTATGGAACAACAATATCATGAGAATAGGAAATTTTATCCTCGCTAAATTCTCCGTAGTAATCTAGTTCGTACCTCTTTCCGTTACTGATGCTTCCAGAGTCTACTCCATTTCTTGTTATTTTGGTCCTCTCTAATACTTTGGAGAAATTGGCCCTTCTTTTTCTGATAGATTTAAAAGAGTAAAGAAGTGTTAGACTTGCCGATACCATTAATGCTCTTCTGTCATGTTAGAGACCACAGTCATCCTATTAACTGGTCCTCTGCCAAAATTTTTTTGTCTACCCTTCTAGCCTTCACAGACGCTGTCTTATCGAAGCATGCTATATACACAAGTTTCCTAATATGGATCCTAGTCGTAGCTTTGTCTCTAGATGTCTTCCTTTCTCGTCACATTGTCACATGCTCCAAACTTCAGAATTCTCGTGACATGATCTGATATTACTCTCCTCCTCACCTTACATCTTTCCTATAATTTGTTTTGTCTTTCTTTTCTTCTGCTTAAGTGGGTTTTGTCCTATGAATTTTACCCCCTGGATTCTTGTAATACCCTTGGGCCATTAGCTCTCCTCCAGTACTATAGCTACTACTATTGCGAGGCAATAGTAGTAGTAATAATACTACTACTATTAATAATACTAGTAATAATACTACTACTATTAATAGTACTACTATTAATACTATTGCGAGGCAATAGTAGTAGTACTACTACTAACACTTCTCCATTATACTATTACCCCATCTTGTATATATCCCGGCTATCTTCCCTTCGTGCTTCTGTGTAACTACGTAATGGTCTAAGTTGGACTGAAACGTCATTATAAATTTCATTCTCATATGTGTGGGTTATTTGTGTAAATAACCCACACCCAGGATTTGTTTAATGAAAACACTTCGGCACTGGAACCTTGGTCACTCAAAATTTACAAAGGGGTAAGAAAACATAATGTTATATAGTTGGAATTTTGTTTAAGTCGAAGTGAGGTCTAGTGACTCTTCACTCAATTACCGTGTACAGTGATGGGCAGGGCGATGCTTGACTGACGATATGTGACAGCATAGTGACGTTACTGTAACTTCTTTATGTGTGATTGTGTTTGTTAAATAACAAATTTGGTTTAGTGATAATCATTTGGGCTTTTGTCCAATCCATTTAATATTCCTCTGTGTCGCAGTGGCCTACAAAAGATAATTCCTGGTCATTGTATATTCGTGTTCGTTAATTCTAGACGGATTCCTGCCTGTCTCTTCTGCGTATTGTTTTCACAGTGAGCACACGGGATCGTGTAGACACTAGTGATAGGTGTAGGTTAGTTTGTCATTGGCTACTTTCAAGTATGAAGACAGTTGCTTTCAACAATATTTTGGTTTAGCAAATGTGAGTCCTCTCAGCTCCTTTGTACCCCTGAAGTGATGAAGATCTAGAACAGAAACGTTTCTAATAAACATGTCCTAAAGTGATTATATTTTGCGTCATTTTCCATTGAAATTATTATTGGCCTGATTTAGTATTTTTTGAGATATTTTCTGTAATATTACTAGTAGGAAAGAGTAAGTACCTATCAGTGTTACTGATGATTTTAGGTATACTAAATATTTTTGTAGCATTCCTTCAGCAAAGATGAATGAAGACTGCAGGATAATGTAGTTCCTCGAATGTGTTTCGTAATGTGACTGTCTTTTTTTAGGAAATGAGATCTGGAAACTGTAGAAACGTAGAAAAACCTGTTTAAGACACCTTTCTTAGTCTTAGTGTCATTTCATATGTGACTGGTAGTGTGTGAAGCTTCTTCAAGGGGCTCCTTGTAGTGGTGAAGAGGCTATTGGTTTGAGGAATTGGTCCTTTTGGTCTTCTTCCTCAGACTGAACCTAATTACCCCCCAATCCTCTCTTCCCTATCCCATCCTCCCCATCCCCCTTTCCTCCCCCTCCCCACCCCCAATTTTCCTGTCTCGTTTGTGGCCTCTGGGGTCCTCCCCTCTGGCATTACGGGTTCTAGGTGGGGAGGCGTGCTGGGGTTCATCCCACTCCGTGAGGTCCCTTGGGGGTGGTGTGGTTTGCCGTGGAATCTGAATTGTCTGAAGGTGCCCTGCTCCCTTCCCGAATTTCTAAAAAGTGGGCGGGGTACCCTTCGGATAATGGGTGTATCTCCAGAAGCTGCCTGTTGGTTCTGGGAGGTGGCAGCCGAAGGAGGTATGCTTTGTGGTGGGTTTCCTACCGCCCTTTCTTTTGTGGTCCTCTCGGATGAGGGGAGGAGCTTTCGGCCCCTCCATGCCTCCTAGTGACTGTCCCTCTTTCATTTTTCTTAAAATAACAAGAAAGGAGATAACACAGAAGAAGCACCTTTATTGTGGAGTCTTCGCTCAGTGAAACCCTTTCTCCTCCCAGGCCCCTTTCTGATCCCACACCCTGTTTTGACCCAGCTTCATTATTGGACCATTCTCTAGACTCTTCTCATACCCCTATACCTTCTGCTGGTGGCGCTCTGTCACCTGCTCCAGGTGCTGAGGTGCCACCCGTTTCTGCTCATGCCGCTGCTTCTTGCACGCCTTTAACAATGCGTCTATCTTCCCCGAATATAGTGCGACGGTTTTTGGATCGCCCACCTCCCTCAGTTCAGACCACCCTTTGTACTACTCCTAAACATTCAAGACAACCTACTGATGACAGTTCTTCGATGTCTGCTCAAAAACTACCTATGCGACACTCACTACCTTTGCGTACTGGGTTTACAAGTACGCAATGGACTAAATTCTTTTCCTTACAAACGACGTCTCAAACTGATTATCTTTCTGATCATGGAATTGGTAAAGCTCTTTTACGGCACGTTGGCCAAAATATATCCTTCCACGCTCTTTGAAGCAGTGCGCGTGTCGTAACAGTACTTCAGAACAAGCTCATGCTCTCTCCCGTATAACTGCCATAGATAACTTACCAGTCACCATTTGTAAACACGCTACTCTCAGTTCTTGCAGTGGTACTGTAGTCTTACCATGTATCATTGTGCAGAGTGATTTTTTGTTTTGCGGCTATATTTTAGAACAATTATCCCTCCAGGACCTTCCTGTTCTTAAGGTAGATGCATACATCCTTCTCGCTCGTGGGCAGAGGCGCTTTTCTAGTAACATGCCCGCAATGCACAGCATATTAGGGGCTTTTGGCATGTACATCTCATTAATAACAATATTTCTTGTCTACCATGTATCATTGTACCATGTCTCAATAAAGTATTATTATTATTATTATTATAACATCGCCCGCTTCGACTGCCGTGAACTTCCGTCCTCTCTCTATATTGCAGGCCATCGCCTAGAGGTCCGTAAAGTAGTCCCCACTCCCTAAGTGTCATAATTGCTGGCGTTTTGGACACCCTGCTAAATACTGCAGATCTGTGGTGGAATGCCCGGTCTGCGGTGCAGCAGATCATTCCAATACGTCTTGTAGTCTTTCCCCCTCTTGTCTCAATTGTAATGAATCTCATCCTTGTTTTTGACACCGTTGTCAAGTCTATCGTAATGAAGGAGAGATCCGTTATCTTAAGGAGCGTGAGGGCCTTACGCTATGGCTGTCTCTCAGCTCTGCCTTCAGGGAAAACTAACTCGAGTCCCTTATTCTCAAGTAGCAAGTAGCCCGGAGACCTCCAACCTCGACAGTCCTCCCACCTCCCAATCCCTCTGTGATCATGTCTTCTGGGGTCACCCCTGTTTCTAATTCTTTTGCGGTTTTATCCTCTGAAACTTCTACCTCCGCATCTCTTCCTCCTGCTACTTCTTCATCTCGCTCGCTTGCTTCTCAGTCTACGAGACCTAGCAGACCTACACTTTCTTTGTGTCTATCACCTGTAAAGTCGAATCTATCTTCTACTTTGGGGCCTAGTTCTCACCCCCTTTCCAACTCTCACGAAGGTGGAGGTTCACCCTTTCCCTCTTGTAGTCCCTTCTTCTGTTCCCTTTCCGTCTTCTTCCATAGTTACTTTCCAACCTCCTTCCTCCTGTTACACTGCAGGACTTTTCTGCCCCTGCCAACGCATCTCTCCAGGTTCATACTCCCCGCCCCCTCAGACCTCTTTGGTTGCCTCCATAGTTACTCCGACCTCTACTTGCTCTACCTCCCCTGTCTCCAACATCATGGTATTATCAGCTTCCTTAACCATTGAGACGTTAGACGCTATCTCCAGCTATATTGGGGAGACGACACCCTCGATGGACACCAATGTGCCTCCTTCTACCCCTTCTTTTTCACGACCCTTGCAACAATCTTTTCCTCAACAAACACTCCGTCCTAGCTGTCTTTTTTGATCTAGAGAAGGCATATGACACCACTTGGAGGTGTAACATTCTCGCCCAAGCCCACTCCTTAGGCCTCCGTGGTAATCTACCAAACTTCCTTGCTGCTTTCTTATCTGACAGACATTTTTGGGTTCGTGTTCGTGCCTCGTTTTCCTCAGATTTTGTACAAGCTGAGGGAGTCCCACAAGGTTGTGTCCTTAGCACTACCCTTTTTCTCTTAGCTATAAATGACCTACCTTCCATTCTTCCTTCGCTTATTTGGTCGTCACTTTATGTGGATGACTGTCGCCTAGTAACAGCCTTCCTTCAGGATGTGATTGACCGAGTTTCCCATTGGACCACTTCTCATGGCTTTAAATTTTCTAGTACGTAAACCCAATTCATTACCTTCACTAGACGTCCGCTTATCCCAGGTACTCCATTGTACTTACACGGTTCACGTATTCCGGAATGTGATACTGTCAAGTTTCTTGGCCTGCTCTTTGATCGCCGGTCGACATGGAGACCTCACATTTCTTCTTTATAGGCAACTTGCCATGGTCGGCTGAATCTTCTTAAAGTTCTTGCACATTGTTCATGGGGAGCAGATCGTCGCACGCTCCTCTGTTTGAATTCCACCCTAGTCTTGTCCAAGCTGGATTATGGTGATCAAGTCTATTCTGCGGCCTCTCCTGCAACTCTTTCTAAGTTAGATCCCATTCATCATCAGGGTCTCCGTTTATGCCTTGGTGCCTTTCGTTCATCTCCTGTTGAAAGCCTCTATGCAGAGGCGAATGTTCCTTCCTTAGCTTATCGTTGTGATGCTCATTGTCTTCGTTATTTTGTCCGCACTCGTGATCTTCGTGTTCCTTCTGTGTATAGGTTAGTCTCAGATATTAGTAGGAACCCACTATTTGTTCGATGCCCCTGCCTACTTCGGCCGTTTTCTCTTCGCACTCACTCCGGTCTTCTCTCCAGTTGCCCCCCTTGTACGTTCATTTAGCGTCTGCCTTTTCGCTTCCCCCTTGGAAAGTTCCGACGGTTCATGCCTGTTCTCCCCACTACTGTGCGCCAAAGCTTTCTTACCAGTCACATGCTCATGCCATTGCTGTTTATGTAGATGGTTCTAAATCTTCTGATGGTGTTAGGTTCGCGGCAGTATTCCCTGATGAAGTTGTCAGAGGCCACTTGTCAGACTCAGCTAGTATTTTTACTATTGAGTTGTATGCCATCCTCATAGCGCTTCTTCGTATTACATATAAGTCTTCTTCGACCTTTGTGATCATTTCAGATTCCCTCAGTGCTTTACAAGCCATTAAACAATTTGATTCCACTCATCCATTAGTCATTTGTATTCAACAATGGTTGTGCCGAGTAGCTAGCAAAAATAAAGATGTTGTTTTCTGCTGGGTTCCTGGACACGTTGGCGTGCAGGGTAATGAGCAAGCAGATACTGCTGCACGGTCAGCAGTGCATGATCTTCCGGTTTCTTATAAAGGTATTCCATTCAGGGACTATTTTCCAGTCATCACGGCCCGTCTCAGCAGCCGTTGGCAACAACGGTGGTTGGACATGCACCTTAACAAATTGTGCTCTATTAAATCGCTTTTAGGTTTGTGGCCATCTTACCATCGTTGCCGTTCTTGAGAGACTGCGCTCTCCCGGCTCTGCATTGGTCATACACGCCTTAAGATAAGATAAGATTTTCTTCGGATTTTTAACCCCGGAGGGTTAGCCACCCAGGATAACACAAAAAAGTCAGTGCGTCATCGAGGACTGTCTGTCTTATTTCCATTGGGGTCCTTAATCTTGTCCCCAAGGATGCAACCCACACCAGTTGACTAACACCCAGGTACCTATTTGCTGCTAGGTGAACATGACAACAGGTGTAAGGAAACACGTCGAAATGTTTCCACCCGCCGGAAATCAAACCCGGGCCCTCCTTACCCATGGGTATCTCATGGATAGACGCCCTATGCCTCTGTGAGGTTTGTCGTCGGGTCCCTATTTTGGTTCTTCACTTTCTTGTGGATTGCCGGGTTTACCAACGAGCTCGCAGGATTCACCTCCAACGCCGCCGCCGCCCTGCCACTCTTACTTTATCTTCTCTACTTGCAGACGACCCACCTTTGACTCCCAATCACTTTTTGACTTTTTGTCAACAACTGCCTTATTATACGAACTTTGACACATAGCCCTTAGTG
Organism: Cherax destructor; assembly: GCA_009830355.1. NCBI lineage: Eukaryota > Metazoa > Arthropoda > Malacostraca > Decapoda > Parastacidae > Cherax > Cherax destructor. Next base: position 299,206 of record WNWK01001148.1, on the reverse strand, counting down.
TCCCTTCCAACCCTTTACTTCCCTCACCTCTGATCCCCTCTCCACCTGGCTGTTTATAACCTCCGCACTATTTGCTGCCCCGCAGCGCTGTATGACCCTTGTTGGTTTAGCGCTTTCTTGATAATAATAATAATAATAGTGTGTGAAGCCATTTTTTCTTTTTGGTTTAGCATAAAAATGGAAAGTGAAGGAATTAGTAGATCTGCCTATTAGAACTTTAATAATGGGATCTTTCTGTCATCTCATTTTCTTAATATTTAATTATTTAAGTTGTCTTGAAGTTCTAGCAAATCAGTTTGAATGGGAACCGTGATCAGTATGACACTGACATCTCATCCAAGATATGTCACTAAGAATAACCTTATTAAAGTATTCCGTTTCCATTTGTTTCATGAAGACATTGGCCAGCACAGCACTAAGTAGTGAGCCCATAGTCATGTTATATGTTTGTAGTAAACCTTTCATGTATAGCAGTTGAAGTAACAGGTACAATGAAACTCGCGTTTTTCATTTTGTATTTTTGTATTGCATTAAACAGATAAACTCTCCGAAACCACAAGCATTTTAACAAGCTCCCAAAAGAAGGTGGCACACACACAATCAGCATGTTCAATAATATATTGTAGAAAAAGTTCCAAATGAATGTAATCTAGGTCATTATGAAAAAAATAATACTTAGGCAAATTTAGTCTGTCCTCTACATAACAGTCAGCATTCCACTTTTACAAAATAGTGAAAATTTGTGTGTTGTGTCTATCTCGCTCAGTATGTACAGGGTTTCTGTTCGCGCTGTAGAAGTTTTTTATCGTTTTTATCTTATATTTTATTTATTTCCGTTCTTGCATGCTATAATTGGTAAAACTTTTATGGATAGAGGACAACCTATTTTAACCTCTCCAAACCTAAGCTGGCCTAAATAACGAAATTTGAGAGATTAGCCGCAACTTATATGTAAGAAATCCACAGTGTTTGCCAGGATGGGTTGGAAAATGAGAAATATCACTAATCTGTATATTGGTCAATCGTATACCGTATTGAGAATTTTTTTTAGAGCAATTTAATAATTATTATTTGATTTTAAACAATTAACTCCATTTTAAAACAATATTCTGTAACATTTAGCGGAATTCAATCTATATAACCTCAGTATGTAATATGTGACGTACATTAAGAGTGTTATTATGTTGAGTGTACGAAGAGTGTTATTATATCAGGTATATCAAGAGTGTTATGTGGAATATAACAAGAGTGTTATATGGAGTATACCAACAATGTTATTATGTCATGTATACTGCTATCAAAGAATAAGTTACACACGAGTGTGTAACCATTATCAATGACAGGTGGATCATGGTAGTTATAGTAATTGTAATGATGTGTCATGGTTCCTACGTTATGAAAGTGGTAATGGAATTATTTAATGGTAGGTGCATCACAGCAATGATAGAGCTAGGATGCGTGTTAATGGTATCCTGTCAAGTAACAAAACGTTTGTATTCGTTTATTTGCAAGCTCTAAAAGAAAATAGTTTTACTGTTAATCGTTGCAGAGCCTTGTGTGTGTGTGTGTGTGTGTGTTTGCGTGCGTGCGTGTAGGTGCAGGTACAGAGGGTTTTACTGCTGCTCCTCATTTTCTGTTACGTCTTCTATCAGTTCTTCCCAAGTTTCTTCATTCTCTTCATTTACTCGTGTGACAAAAGTATCATCATTTCTGGTGTTTTGTTTCACTGTCGGGTTTTGGTATTGTGCCAGAATCACGAACTGAAAACACACAAATATAAAAATACATTTTTGTTGCAAATATTTTAAAGCTTATTTGGAAATTAATTTTGTATTATTATTTCTTATCAATGAGTTGCAGTTATTTTAACCTGTTCCTCATTTTTCATCCCAAAATTTTTTCAAGGTTTCTTCATGGTCATGTTTAGCTCCCTCTCCCATTGTTTCTCAGTCTAATTAACATCAGATCTAAATGATGCAACACACTTCCTTCTCGCCCCTCTTCTTTTCCCTCTCGTTTCCTCTTTTTTACTCTTATTCCCTGTATTAGCAATTTTCTCCAAATTTTATCTAGCTGTGAATTTAATATAGTCAGGTGAATGTGAATCGCAGTTCATTATGTGACAAAAAACCACCTAGAGTGGTCAGCACACTTATTAATCCTTCCTCTCTACACAATACCGTTCTCTCTTACCTGTCTTTCCCCAGTCCTTCCTCTTCCCATTTTTACTACCCCTATCGCATACTCTTATAAAAAAAAGTGAGCGAGAACGCACCATTTATTTGCCATGTTCAGATGTGATTAAAAATTGAAAGTTACAGTACTAACTTATAGGGGCGCAGCAGATGCAGCCAGAACCACTGCAGCCACCGCGGATCTGTTGTTGATAAGCAGCGCAAGGTGCTGTCTGACACTGTCCATTGAACTCCCAGCATTCCTCATTACTAGTGCATACTGCTGGTGATGGTGCTATACAGTACATGAGAGAAGATACATTAACAAATATATATATATATATATATATATATATATATATATATATATATATATATATATATATATATATATATATATATATTTATATATATATTTAATGTCATGGATTAGGTAAAACTGGTAATTAGCAAGAACTCATTTAAAATTAAGTCCTTTCTAAAATTTTCTCTTATACGTTTAAATATATATTTTTTCATTTATGTTAATGTAAAAATTTATAATTTTTGTACGAAGAGAAACTTTGAAAACTTACCTAACCTTATTATAACAAGCGCAATTTAATATAATATATTTTTTCGTTAGGTTCAGAATGATTTTTGCAAATTATTGCATACAAAAATTTTCGCTTGTCTTATATGGCAACAAGAGCGTTGCTATTTAAGCCGATATATATATATATATATATATATATATTTTATATATATATATATATATATATATATATATATATATCTTTCCACACGTCGGCCGTTTCCCACCGAGGCAGGGTATATATATACACCAAACGGGGAGGAGAATGAAATTAGCTCAGAGGCACCCACACCACTGTCCTCGGACCAAGGGTAACACACCTAGCTTGGCTGGGTGCTTGGTTTTTGCAGGATTGCGTGGTCCTGTGGGTTAGAACATCATGGGGTTTTGCTCACCATGAGGCGGGCCAAAGCGGCATGGGTTCGAATCCTTGGCTAGTCGCAGTGTTGTTATTTATATATATACTCACCTAGTTGTACTCACCTAGTTGTGGTTGCAGGGGTCGGATCATGGCCCCGCCTCTTCACTGGCCGCTACTGGGTCAGTCTCCCTGCTCCATGAGCTTTATCATACCTCTTCTTAAAGCTATGTATTGAGCCTGCCTCCACTACATCGCTTCCTAAACTATTCCACTTCCCGACCACTCTGTGACTGAAGAAATACTTCCTAACATCTCTGTGATTCATCTGCGTCTTCAACTTCCAACTATGTCCCCTTGTTGCTGTGTCCCATCTCTGGAACATTCTGTCTCTGTCCACTTTGTCAATTCTTCTCAGTATCTTATATGTCATTATCATGTCTTCCCTGTCTCTCCTGTCCTGTATGTGTGTGTGCTACTCACCTATTTATGGATGCAGGGATCGAATCACAGCTCCTGGACGCACCTCTTCGCTGGTCGTTACTAGGTCCATTCTCTCCCTGGTCCATGAGCTTTATCATATCTCTTCTTAAAGCTGTGTATAGATCCTGCCTCCACTGCATCACTTTCCACATTGGTCCACTTCCTTACAACTCTATAACTTAAGAAATACTTTCTAACATCCCTGTGACGACTCATCTTGATTTTCAACTCTCAGTTGTGACCCCCTTCTTACTGTGTCCCATCTGAAGCATTCTGTCTCTTCACCTTGTCAGTTATTCTCATCATGTATATGTCGTTATCATGTCCGCCCTATTCCTCCAGTCCTCCACTGTCATCAGTTTGATTTTCCTTAACGTCTCCTCGTAGGACATACCCCTTAGCTCCGTGACTAGTCTTGTTGCAAACCTTTGCACTTTCTCTAATTTCTTGACGTGCTTGACCAGGTGTTGGTTCCAGATTGGTGCTGCATACTCTAATATAGGCCTGACGTAAAGAGTGTACGGTGTCTTGAATGATTCCTTACTCAGGTGTCGAAACGTATTCTTAGGTTTGCTAGTCGCCGATATGCTGCAGCAGTTGTTTGGTTGATGTTGACCTCAGAAGATGTGCTCGGTATGATACTCACCCCAAGATCCTTTTCATTGAGTGAGGTTTGCAGCCTTTGGCTCCCTAGACTGTACTCTGTCTGCGGTCTTCTTTGACCTTCCCCAATCTTCATGAAGTTGTAATTGGTGGGGTTAAACTCCAAGAGCCATTTGTTGGAACAGGCTTGAAACCTGTCCAGATCCCTTTGTAGTCATACCTGATTCTCATTCGTGTGAAGGTGTGCGTGCGTGTGTGTGCACTCACCTAGTTGTGGTTGCAGGGGTCGAGCCACAGCAACTGGCTTCGCCTCTTCATTGGCCGCTGCTAGGTCACTCTTCCTGCTCCATGAGCTTTATCATACCTCTTCTTAATGCTATGTATGGATCCTGCCTCCACTACATCACTTCCCAGATATTCCACTTCCTGACTGAAGAAATACTTCCTAACATTCTTGTGATTCATCTGAGTCTTCAACTTCCGACTGTGACCTCTTGCCTTGTTGCTGTGTCCCATCTCTGGAACATCCAGTCTCTGTCCACCTTGTCGATTCCTCTCAGTATTTTATATGTTGTTATCATATTCCCCCTATCTCTCCTGTTTTCCAGTGTCGTCAGGTCGATTTCCCTTAACCTCTCCTCGTAGGACATACCCCTTATCTCCGGGACTAATCTTGTTGCAAACCTTTGCACTTTCTCTAGTTTCCTTACGTGCTTGGCTAGGTGTGGGTTCCAAAGTTTTGCTGCATTCCTCAATATGGGCCTAACGTACACAGTGTACAGGGTCCTGAATGACTCCTTATTTAGATGTCGGAATGCTGTTTTAGATTTGCTGGAGCCCGTATACTGTAGCAGTTATTTGGTTGATGTTCGCCTCAGGAGATGTGCCTGGTGTTATACTCACCCCAAGATCCTTTTCCTTGAGTGAGGTTTCTAGACTGTACTCCGTCTGCTGTTTTCTTTGCCCTTCCCCAATCTTCATGACTTTGCACTTGGTGGTGGTGGTGGTGGTGGTGGTGGTGTGTGTGTGTGTGTGTGTGTGTGTGTGTGTGTGTGTGTGTGTGTGTGTGTGCAATTTTATTAAGATAATCTTATAATCAATACGAGTTTTTAGAAACACTAATAATTAAAACGTCACCGAAATTAATTGTTAATAATAATTTATTATTATTATTAGTGCTCTTGGCATTATTATAGTTAATAATATTTATTATTATTATTATTATTATTATTATTATTATTATTATTATTATTATTATTATTATTTCTATATATTATATTATTTGTTAATTCCATGTGAAATTAAAGATTCACTGACAGGCTCAGTATCAGAATATTCTGTAAGAGTATGTTTCAACACTAACCAATTCCAGCGATACAGCATCTACAGCCGTTAGTCAGGCATCCAGATGGGAGCTGCAGTTGGTTGGTCTTGCAGGCAGCTTTCTGACACACTCCACCGAAGCTTTTACACTCTGCTTTACTTTTGCACGCTGTTTGTAAACAGGGATTAAAAATTTGTGTGTGTAGCAGAAGTTTGAGATTATAGGAAGGTAGATGCGAGTGGGAAGAGGAATGATTGGTGGAAAGATGAGGTGAAGAGGATGGTAAGAGAGAAAAAGTTATCATATGAGATAATTGCACGATGATATACAGATTGCAGAGTATAGGGAGAGGAAAATAGATGTTAAACAAATAATAATGGAATGCAAGAGGAAATCCAATGGCTGAATGAGTGAGTCTGCAGTCAAATTTAGCTGAAAATAAATTACTTTATATAAGGGATAAAGGTACAAAGTGTAACAATGAAAGGGTGAAGTGTAGGGTAGAATTATTATTGAAAGTTTTAGTATTAAGACAAAGCAATATTGTAGATCTAGGAAAATTTATTAAATATAAGAGATGTGAAGACCAAGTGTTTATAGTGAAGCATATGTGTGCAAGAAATGGTTGTTACATTTATTAATTTAGAAAACAGGATGGATAAGGAAGGAATGTGGGAGATGTAAATGCAAGGAATAGATAGTAGGTTATGTAAGAGAGAGGAGAATTTTCAAGTATGTATGGGGTTATAAAGAAGGGAATGCTAGGGCATTGAGCGGAGGTGTGGGATCGAAAGATAATAAATCCATTACGAAGCGGGAGTTGTCACAGTTGCTTTTTGCCGACGACACAATTTTTTGGGGAGATTTTGAAGAAAAGTCGTAAAGGTTAGTGGATGAATTTGGGATGGTATGTAGAAAGAAATTAATAAACATTAAAAAAACGCATTATGATAATAGCAATAACAGTTGAGACACTCATAGATTGACTTATCAGATTGTTGGGAATATGGAAGAAACATACTTAATAGTATTTGGGAGTGGGAATATAGGAAAATAGGTCTATGAAATATGAGATGATCCATAGAAAAGATGATGTGGGGAAATGATACGTCGAGTGTTAAGGCATTTTTGGAAATAATGAAGTTTGTTTATGCTTGCAAACAAGAGAGTGTTTGTTCCAGGTACTTTAATGTGTGTGAGGCATGGGCTTTAAATGTTGCAGCGAAGAGGAAGCTAGAGGCAGCGGAGATGTGTTTGAAAGAGAATTCAGGGAATAAAAATTAGATTGTGTGGTGTTACAGAAATTACATATAATTCAGTGGATTGAATACGGTTGATGTGGTTTGGAAATTTAAGTTGGATGACCAAACCTTGTACAAACCTAGGGAAGGCGTTAGAGGAGGTTTTGAGTGCTAAGGGCTTGAGCATCCTGCAAACTTGTCTGAGCGTATTAGATCGGAATGAGTTGGGACAACATTGTTGGAGTGCGGAGAAGGTTACGTTTATAAAGGGACTTATAAATGTAGCTTGTGCGTGTGTACAGTGCTTGCCTGAACTGCACACACACACACACACACACACACACACACACACACACACACACACACACACACACAAGCATAGTGGTACACACAGGAGCTGAGTCTCGACTCACCACATTAGGTGAGTACACGCCCGATGGCATGGTCCGGCTTCAGCACGAAGCTTTCAATCCGGTTGCCGAAACATTCGAAGTGTCTACACACATATATATACAACAGGCCTAGTGTCTAATCGATATGTGCCTAGGACAAAATGGTAACTAACACACACACATACACACGCACGCACACACACGCACGCACGCACACACGCACACGCGCGCGCACACACTTAAGCACACACACACACGTCACAAGTGATATTTTAATACACAATTTAACCATAGAGAATGGTAATTAAATACCAATCACTTTCGGGATCTCTCAAGCCCATTCTCAAGAGTGAAATATTTTAAAGGTCTGGTTAATTTTTTAGCTTACTGACCCAAATTTTTAATAGTCCACAAACTAAGTTTGATACTCAAAAATTTATATTAATAGAATTAGAAATTAAAAGCTGCAAAGCTCACTCATTCGCAATCTTCCTGTAACTAAGACATGTTAACATTGAAAGTTTGAAGCCGATCACAAGTGGCTTTCTACAGTTATAGCACGGAATCTATTGATTGAAAATTTAATAATGTATTATTGACAAATAGTAAGCTAAACAGCAGTTAATTATTGAGCTGTTCACATGAGGCTTATTCGAGATATTTTACAAGAAAAAATACCTCACCATTTTTAAAATAAATTTGGCATATTGGCATCTACACACTAAATAATACTCCCAAACATCCTTTAAGTAAGATAAGATACTCCACTATGGAAAATATTCCACGGAAACCACAACCGGGATTAGTCTGTATAAGACTCATCAGTAGGGGCACTTGCAGATGTCAATAACTGCATGAGCTTTCCACTGGTTACAGTACACCAGTGTTGATCACACGATGTGTTCTCAAGTATGTTCTAGTTACGGCATTATGACTTATATTCTCTATGTTGATAAGTCTGTAATAAATATGTTACATAATCACGTTGAAACATAAAATATAAAGAAGCAAAGAAAGTTAAACAAGAGTGGAGAGAGAGAGAGAGAGTCAAGCACTTGTAACAGTACACTCACTTTTCTTCTTCAAAGTGCAGCACGTGCACCCGCGACCGCAGCTCTTCCGACTGATCTCACCCGAATCGCTGCAACTGCTCATGCAGACTCCTCCTGCATCTTGGCAGGCATCATGAAATCCACATGAACCTCTGTCAGCCAGGGTGTCATTTAAGGTAAGTTCATCTGGAACAATGAAACGATCATGTTGTAAACCCGAGAAAGATTAAGCAGGTTAGTTTGAGTTGTTAAAGTTAATAGTGCAGAGTCTGCATCACATCGCTTCTTAAATCAGTAAAACTTGTTTGAATAATGTAAACAAACTAACATTCTATTTTTCTTAATCATGAATTCTCAACAACAGAGTTACTATTTCAAACAAAAGGCTTTCACACAAAAACACTGCATTCTTCGCCTGGGGAATAAGAAGCATTCAAGTTTGATACAGTACAATTACTTGGATCAAGAGCCCTCACTTCACTGGGAAAGAAACTAACATTACCATCGGAAAAGCATATATCACTTGCTAACTTTGATCATGGTGGGCTTTGGAAGGCAAATAATTATTTTTACTCGATTTTTTTTGGCACGAACTTACGTGAAATGATATGTTTAAATATAGTTTAGAGTATTTACAATTTTCGGCTTATTATATATACGTAAATGAGACAAAATTATTCACAGATTATTTCCTATACTAAAATTAGAGGCAATTGAAAATAAAAGTCTTCTTATTAAACACTAAACTTTATATTAAAAAAATATTAAGAAAAGAGAAATCGCTAGGAAACAAAAATAATTAGTTAAATTATTCACTGAAGTTTTAAAAAAATTTGAACAATAATAAACACAAAAATTGAGTGCATACAAATATAAAACTTGAGGAAAAGGTTTTAAATTATGAAGAGTAGAATGAAAAATATTAGTGAAGTGATGGGACCCTGTGAGTCCTGTTTTGTATATGTAACATTGTTACTGCCTCTGAGTCTGTCTTTTGTATATGTAACATTGTTACTGCCTCTGAGTCTGTCTTTTGTATATGTAACATTGTTACTGCCTCTAAGTCTGTCTTTTGTATATGTAACATTGTTACTGCCTCTGAGTCTCTCTTTTGTATATGTAACAGTGTTACTGCCTTTGAGTCTCTCTTTTGTATATGTAACATTGTTACTGCCTCTGAGTCTCTCTTTTGTATATGTAACATTGTTACTGCCTCTGAGTCTTCTTGTATATGTAACAGTGTTACTGCCTCTGAGTCTCTCTTTTGTATATATAACATTGTTACTGCCTCTGAGTCTCTCTTTTGTATATGTAACATTGTTACTGCCTCTGAGTCTGTCTTTTGTATATGTAACATTGTTACTGCCTCTGAGTCTGTCTTTTGTATATGTAACATTGTTACTGCCTCTGAGTCTGTCTTTTGTATATGTAACATTGTTACTGCCTCTGAGTCTGTCTTTTGTATATGTAACATTGTTACTGCCTCTGAGTCTGTCTTTTGTATATGTAAAATGTTACTGCCTCTGAGTCTGTCTTTTGTATATGTAACATTGTTACTGCCTCTGAGACTGTCTTTTGTATATGTAACATTGTTACTGCCTCTGAGTCTGTCTTTTGTATATGTAAAATGTTACTGCCTCTGAGTCTGTCTTTTGTATATGTAACATTGTCCCCTCTAGTTGTCTTTTGTATATGTAAATGTTACTGCCTCTGAGTCTGTCTTTTGTATATGTAACATTGTTACTGCCTCTGAGACTGTCTTTTGTATATGTAACATTGTTACTGCCTCTGAGTCTCTCTTTTGTATATATAACATTGTTACTGCCTCTGAGTCTGCCTTTTGTATATGTAACATTGTTATGCCTCTGATCTGTCTTTGTATATGTAACATTGTTACTGCCTCTGAGACTGTCTTTTGTATATGTAAATGTTACTGCCTCTGAGTCTGCCTTTGTATATGTAACATTGACTGCCTCTGGACTGTCTTTGTATATGTAAATGTTACTGCCTCTGAGTCTGTCTTTGTATATGTACTGTTACTGCCTCTGAGACTGTCTTTGTATATGTAACATTGTTACTGCCTCTGAGACTGTCTTTGTATATTAAAATGTTACTCTCTGAGTCTGTCTTTGTATGTACATTTTACTGCCTCTGAGACTGTCTTTGTATATGTACATTGTTACTGCCTCTGAGTCTCTTTGTATATAACATTGTTACTGCCTCAGTCTGCCTTTGTATATGTAACATTGTTACTGCCTCTGAGACTGTCTTGTATATGTAACATTGTTACTGCCTCTGAGTCTCTCTTTTGTATATATAACATTGTTACTGCCTCTAAGTCTGCCTTTTGTATATGTAACATTGTTACTGCCTCTGAGTCTGTCTTTTGTATATGTAAAATGTTACTGCCTCTGAGTCTGTCTTTTGTATATATAACATTGTTACTGCCTCTGAGTCTGTCTTTTGTATATGAAAAAACTTTCACAATCCTCAAGTTTGAATAAATGGTTTAGAAACCGACAAGTTGACCATTGAGACACTTGTGCAACATTTGGATATCTTTATTAAGAATAAAGATACATAAATGTTGCACAGTGTCTCATTTATCAGTCCTCAAGTTGCTGTGTATATCTGTTAGCCTTGTCTTGTCTTTACTAAACAGTTCCATAACAAAAATGTTGTGCGCATGCCTGTGTAACGGTGTACATCACTCTTGTGTATGTCTGAGTAACGTGTACACCAGTGTTGTGTGCATGTCTGTGTAACGGTGTACACCAGTGTTGTGTGCATGTCTGTATAAAGGTGTTGCAGTTCTCTTTATTATGTTTAAAGTTTAGAAAACATTGGCATAAGTCTCAAAGTGCAGGAGCATGTATATGATGTGATGCTATTCTCTCACATATTGTGTGGTGTCATTAAGACAGTGTCATACTCCCTGTATTAAAAGTACACTCATGTATAGCTACTACTGTTTCTATAGAACAGTGCCACAGTCAACTGATCCTGTGCTGTATTTATTTAATAATGGCACAGTTCTTTTCCCTATACTATATTACGTCCATACAACAGTCCCAGAATCAATTTTCTGCTGATTTTATGTCAATTTGATGTGCCACAGTCTGTCTCCGTGTAGGGTGTTAACTGTGTTGCATCTACTGAAAAGTTCCACTGTCAATTTGTCCTGTGTTGTGTTTAAGAAATACTGATAATCCCGTGAAGAGGTATCAGTGTCTATGGTGCCACTGTTACTACTGGGTCCAGTCTCCTTTTATCTTCCTGTATCTCGCCTTCTCCAGGTCCATTATCTGCAAAAAAAGAATTACACTATATTATCCTGTGAGCATACTCAATTGTCGAACTCTTTCGTGTGTGTGTGTGTGTGTGTGTGTGTGTGTGTGTGTTACAATACTCACATCAGCTCACGCTGCTTTTCCTTGCCTCTTAGCCAGTATGTTCACCATCAATAAAATTAAATAGCAAATCAAGGCTGAGGTTTGAAAACTATACACTGAAAAACTATGTAAACATTGCTTTAGAATAATTCATATTCAAACTATGTATAACAAGAAGAGAGAAAGAGAAAGGAAGTAAAGAATATCAAGAAAACCAACAAACTCAGAAGCTGTAGATCAACACCCTGACGAGGCACAGGAGCTGTAGCTCAGCACCATCATAAGGCCCAACACAAACACCGTAAAAATGTGACTGATGACTCTCTGAAACTGGTAGGTTTTCCCCTCGAGCTGAGTGCGTCTACTGAGCGAGTTACAGATGGGAAAGCTAGTCTCGCTGTTGTCACAGAAACCAGTTATTCTCCTCTACCAGCGGATATATTAGAGCACAATATTTAAAACAATATAATTTAATGTTTGAATTATGCTGATTTAAGTTGAAACAAATATCTTGCAAACAGCTACAGAGAATTGTGTAAAAAATATAGTTCCGTTTGAATATTCATCTTTATTTACAATTAACAAAGGAAATATTAACATGATAAATATTTAGAATAACAAAAACTCATGTTAATATACAATAAATTTTGTGGGCTTTCTCAAAGATAAGTGTTTTGATTTTTTTATGTTTATGAGATATATCTGCTCTTATGTAAGTTCTTGAAACTGAAATAATGAACTAGCAATCGTAGTCCATTTCCACTCCTGACAGACTACAGTAGTTCCATCTGTAAGGACCTAGGCGAGGTATGGGGACAGACGAAATAGCCGTGAGGAAGGTGAAGGAGAGAAAGAGTCAGGACTAAACCCAACAGTCTAACTACTTTTCTTGGGGTACAGTACCCACTGTTGTCTATCAATCTACTGCTTACATAGGATCATGTAGATTCTCAGGCTAACAAGTCATAGGTTCAACGCTAAGCCAACCCCTCCTCCCCAGTCAACTTTTAATTCCACAAGTACTTGCAAATTAGTGACATCTAACTTTTTCACTCTTATTATTGACTGAATTATAATATATTTTTTATAATATTTGAAAGTAATTTGCACGTGTGTCTTAAGTCTTATTCTTGCCTTGTCAACTAGTTCCGTGTTATATCTTTGCGATATTTTGGTGCTCAGTTCAAAATAAATGAGATAAAATAAAGCAAGACCATAAGGATAAAGACCTGCGACATACCTCACCAAGTTGTTCGTTGTTTCCATCTTCGTCTGTTCCTGCAGTCTCGTCTAGCGGGGGTTGCTCGGTCACGGCGCTCTCCACCTTCACCAGGTAAACACAGAACAGCACCAGCAGATACATAGGCTTCATGGTGATATTGTTTACTTGATAATGTTGCTTCTGAGGCGGGACTTCTCTCTGTCAGCAGCTGCAGATGAACCTCCTGTTTACCACCCAACGACGAGGAAGAATGACTAAGTAATGGTGGCTCCTGTAGCAGGGAGACCTGTTTTATATGCTCTGGAAATGCTACCAAACAGACTCCTGAAACACCTGCTGCCAAAACAACTGCAGGATGTTGGAACAGACTTGTTATGCATCAGTGATTCTAGATATGTTTTTGAATCATGGATTTCTGTAATGAAACCTACACGTAATCGGAGGGCAATGCTCTACCTTTTGTAGAATTTATTTTGTTACATTTTTATTTATAGTTGTCATATATATATATATATATATATATATAATATATATATATATATATATATATATATATATATATATATATATATATATATATTATATATATATTACTGTCTATAAGTAAAAGTTGCATTTTATGCTTAAATAATGCATGTCTACCAAATAGGGCAAGCAAAAATTTGTTTATGCAATAATTTCGCAAAAATCATTCTGAACTTAACAAAAAAAATATAAAGTTGTATTTTATTAAATCATTGTCTTGAATAAAAATTTGTTTATGTCAAATTCTTATATAGATATTAAATTATTGTAAACTTATATAAAACATAATTTAGCAGGATTAGGCTATGTTAAATTGCGCTTGGTATAATAAGGTTAGGTAAGTTTCTTAAGGTCTTTTGGTAAAATCATTAATTTTATATTATCATAAATGAAAAATATATATCTTAAATGTAGAAGAGAAAAAATTACAAAGACTTAATTTTAAATGAATTCTTATTAATTGACTAGTTTTACCTATTCGGCACACACACACACACCACACACACACACACACACACACACACACACACACACACACACACACAATATATATATATATATATATATATATATATATATATATATATATATATATATTTTATATATATATATATATATATATATATATATATATATGTCATATTAATTAGGTAAAACTGGTCATATATAAAAACTCATCTAAAATTAAAGTCCTTTCTAAAAAATTTTCTCTATACGTTTAAAGACCTATATTTTTCATTTATGTTTTAAGATTTATAATTCTTCTAGAAGAAAACCTAAAACCTACCTAACGCTTATTTTACAACAAGTAACTTTAATTTAGCCTAACCCAACTCTAAATATATTTTAGATACGTTAACATTAGTATTCTCCTAATAAACCAAGACACAATGAAATATATTTTATCTTCTTATGTTCAAGAAACGTTTTGTCAAATTATGGCATACACACAATTTTCACTTGTCTTATATGGCAAGTAGCCTTGCATTTAACCACATCCGACAAGTTCTACCTAATATCTAAAAACATATATATATATATATATGTATATATATTATTATATATATATATATATATATATATATATATATATATATATATGTATACTATATACTATATATACTATATATAATATATATACGTCATATATATCGTATATATATACGTATATATAAACAGTATATATATATATATATATATATATATATATATATATATATATAATATATATTATATATATATATATATATATATACCCCTCCCTCCAACCTTTTCGAGGACGACCCCTACCCCTCCTTCCTTCCCCTACATAATTATACGCTCTCCAAGTCATTCTACTTTGATCCATTCTCTCTAAATGACCAAACCACCTCAACAATTCTCTGACTAATACTTTTAGTAACTCAACACCTCCTCCTAATTTACACACTCCGAATTCTCTGCATAATATTTACACCACATATTGCCCTTAGACAGGAGATCTCTACTGCCTCCAGCCTCCTCCTCCTCCCTGCAGCATTTACAACCCAAGCTTTACACCCATATGAGAGTGTTGGTACCACTATTCTTTCATACATTCACTTCTTTGCCTCCATAGATAACGTTTTTTGTCTACACAGATACCTCAACGCACCACTCACCTTTTTTCCTTCATCAATTCTATGGTTAACCTTATCCTTCATAAACCCATCCGCTGACAAGTCAACTCCCAAATATCTAAAAACATTTACTTCCATACTCCCTCTCTCCAATGTGATATCCAATTTTTCTTTATCTAAGTCGCGTGATACCCTCATCACCTTACTCTTATCTTTGTTCATTTTGAACTTTCTACCTTTACACACCCTCCCAAACTCGTCCACTAACCTTTGCGACTTTTCTTTAGAATCTTCTATAAGCACAGTATCATCAGCAAAAAGTAACTGTGTCAACTCCCATTTTGTACTTGATTCCCCATAATTTAATCCCTTTCCTCCCCCCAACACCCTATCATTTACTTCTTTTACAACCCCATCTATAAATATGTTAAACAACCATGGTGACATTACACATCCCTGTCTAAGACCTACTTTTACCGGGAAGTAATCTCCCTCTCTCCTACACCTGAGCCTCACTATGCTCATAAAAACTCTTTACAGCATTCATTACTTACTACCTATTCCATACACTTGCAACATCTGCCGCATTGCTCCCCTATCCACTCTATCATATACTTTTTCTAAATCCATAAATGCAATGAAAACTTCCCTACCTTTATCTAAATACTGTTCACATATATGCTTCAATGTAAACACTTGATCTACACATTCCCTACCCACTCTAAAACCTCCTTGCTCATATTCGATCCTACCCCCTGTCTTACCTCTAATTCTTTCAATAATAACCATATCAGATCTATTCCTACCTCGTCTCACACAATGTACTCAACCCCTGTCAATTTGGATTCAGGACCAACAAGAGCACAAACGATGCTATTATACACAAGTTAGAGTTAATATACACCGCACTTGAGAAGAAAGAAGTCCTGCTGGGAATCTTCATAAACCTACGCAAAGCTTTTGATACGATCGACCATGATTTACTGCTCACAAAATTAGCACACTATTGTATAAGGGGGCACTCACTCAACTACCTAAAGTCATACCTTAGCAATAGAAGCCAATATGTGTACACAAATGGAGCGAACTCCTCCACACAACAAATTACAGTCGGAGTCCCTCAAGGAAGTGTCCTGGGGCCACTCCTATGTCTCATTTACGTAAATGACCTACCGAATGCATCACAACTACTCAAACCCATATTATTTGCAGATGACACAACATATGTATTCTCTCACCCAAATCCAGTTATACTGGCCAACACTATTAATGCCGAATTACAGAAAATATCAACATGGATGACGACTAGCAAGCTTACCCTCAATACTGACAAGACCTACTTCATTCAGTTTGGAAACAAAGCCACAAATGTGCCACTTAACATAACGCTCAATGGTTCACCCATCACAAGACTCAGAGGGAAAATTCCTAGGAATCCACCTTGACAGTAGTCTTAAATTCCAAACACACATACAACAAATTTCCAAGAAAATCTCAAAGACAGTAGGCATATTATCAAAGATACGCTATTATGTGCCACAATCAGCTCTCCTTGCACTATATCATTCACTTATCTACCCTTATCTCACCTATGGAATCTGTGCATGGGGCTCAACAACATTAAATCACCTTAGACCACTCATAACCCAGCAAAAGGCTGCAGTGAGGATGATAACAAATTCCCACTCTAGACAGCATACTCCACCAATATTCAAAACTCTAAAACTACTCACCGTAGAAAACATTCATACCTATTCATGTGCCTATTACATACATAAAACTCTACATGCTAATATCAACCCTCCGCTCAAAATTCTCCTCAACAACTTTAATAGGTCCCACGACCACAACACAAGACACAGATCACTTTTTGACATACCCCGATCCATACCAATCAATGTAAAAATTCTATGCACATAAAGGGCCCCAGAATCTGGAATTTATTACCAGTAAATATTAAGTTAACCTTGTCTGAAAATCAATTTAAGACTCTTCTAAAAAATCACCTACTCACCCTAAACTAAATACTCATACTGTAAACTACTTTCAAAAATGCTCATTGTTATTTTCCTTAAGATAATCTCAATTTTATATTATCATCCTCCTAAACACTTGTTACAATTTAATATCATATTGTCATTTTAACAGTATAATATCATCATATTGTAATTTGAAATAAAATATGTAACTAGAATAAACTCAATCAATTTCTCTAGTATTATGTACATAGTCTATAAGTCATTAGATTAAGCTGCCCCTAATGCCATGGCATGCCAGTGGCTCTCCTTGCATTTCAGTTTTATGATTGTAATTACCAATATCTATGTATACTTGCAAAGAAATAAAATTTACTTTACTACTTTACTACTCAGTAAACTTATTCCCCTATAATTTTTACAATCTCTTTTGTCACCCTTCCCTTTATATAAAGGAACTATACACACTCTCTGCCAATCCTTAGGTACCTTCCCCTCTTTCATACATATATTAAACAAAAATACCAACCATTCCAACACAATATCTCCCCCTGCTTTTAACATTTCTGTCATGATCCCGTCAGTTCCTGCTGCTTTACCCCCTTTCATTCTACGTAATGCCTCACGCACCTCCGCCACACTCACATCCTGCTCTTCCTCACTCCTAGAAGATGTTATACCTTCCTGACCAGTGCATGAAATTACCGCATCCCTTTCTTCATCGACATTTAAAAGTTCCTCAAAATATTCCCGCCATCTACCCAATACCTCCAGCTCTCCATCTACTAACTCCCCTACTCTGTTTTTAACTGACAAATAAATTCGTTCCCTAGGCTTTCTTAACTTGTTTATCTCACTCCAAAACTTTTTCTTATTATCCGCAAAATTTCTTGACAGTGCCTCTCTCACTCTTTCATCTGCTCTCCTTTTGCACTTTCTCAACACTCTCTTGACCTTTCTTTTTCTCTTTTATTTACCTACTACTCCCTCCACAACATTTTTACCCACTTTAGCATTGAGATCCCCAACCACAAGTACTCTCTCTCTCTCTCTTGGTTGAAAACTCCCCACGCACTCACTCAACATTTCCCAAAATCTCTCTCTCTCCTCTACACTTCTCTCTTCTCCAGGTGCATAAACACTTACTATAACCCACTTTTCACATCCAACCCTTATTTTACACCACATAATCCTTGAATTGATACATCTATATTCCCTCTTTTCCTGCCATAACTTATCCTTCAACATTATTGCTACTCCTTTTTTAGTTCTAACTCTGTTTGAAACTCCTGACCTAATGTCATTTATTTCTCCCCACTGGGGAGATAAGCGTTGCTATTTAAGCCAAAATCGCAAGTTTTACCTAATCGGCACGACATATATATATATATATTTTTTTTTTGTCGTGCCGATTAGTAAACTTGCATTTGGCTAAATAGCAACTCTCACTTGCCATATACGACAAGTGAAAATTTGTGTATGCAATAATTTTGCCAAAATCATTCTGAACATAACGAAAAAAATATATTTCATTGTGTTTGTTTATTATTAAATTAATATTAACGTATCTAAAATATATTTAGTTGGGTTAGGCTAAATTAAATTGCGTTTGTTGTAATAAGGTTAGGTAAGTTTTCAAAGTTTCTCTTGGTACAAAATTATAAATTCTAACATTAACATAAATGAAAAAAAATATATCTTTAAACGTATAAGAGAAAATTTTAGAAAGGACTTAATTTTAGATGAGTTCTTGCAAATTGACCAGTTTTACCTAATCGGCATGATTAGATTAGAGATGAGCTTTTATGTATTTTTTGCTTCAAAGCAATATCTTCCTGTAGCTCAATAAGCTTTGTTTCTATTGAAGCAACATGCGAGGCAAAAGGTGCAAAAACAGGACATCCATCGTTGATGACACTAATTACTAAAGGATTCATAAGAAATTCAAAACATGGCTATTTTTTTTTAGTTTCTCAAACCTGTTCTAAAAATCATTATAAAGTGTTTCCTTTCTGTTATTTCAGTTTCCTGTCTTAAATTTCATTATCAGGAAAAGCAGTTATTTTTAATTTAAGGTTGGAAAAGTAGTCAAATTTCTTTGTTGTCAGATTTCTTTGAAAAAGATTTATTTTATTCTGAAAACTGGAAACTGATTGGGCAAGTTCTGTAATAACTTTGTTCCTTCTTTGAAGTGCCAGATTTAAATATTGGAGGTGTTGCATTCCATCTGTAAAGAACATCAGATCCTGTATCCATTCGTGATCTAGTTGCGGGTATTTCTTTTTTCTTTTCTTTCATGAAAGCAATGATTGGTTCAAAAGAGCAACAAACTTATTCAAAAGACTGGTAGTCTATAGCCCTCTTACAATACAGTACAATGAAAGGTCACTTGGCTTTTCTTAAAGCTCCAGCTCCTTAATAAAATTTCTAAATTCACGGTGTGTTTTTGCACTTGTCCGAATGAAATTCACTTTCTAAAACTCAATTTATGACACTTTTGAACTTGAAGTGTTTGCTTACTAAATGCTCAAGGTGGATGATACAATGGATAGAGACATTCAGGATAGTTGAAATCATGTGTCAATTGCCCAAGTTTATACAGTGGTAGTCGAGCATTTAATAAAGGTTTGTTAAGTGCATCTTTGATGTCAATACCTTCTATGGTTTCCTTTAAGTTTATCAGGTCTAGGAATTCTTCTTTTACATTTCCATTGTTTGTAACATAGCGAACAAATATAGCTAGCTGAGGAATGTCTTGAATGTCTGTAGATTCAACCACTGCTAAGCTGAAAGCAACGCAGCTTTTCAGATCACTCTGCAGTGAACATACGATTGTAGAACTAATTTCAGAAATGTGTTTCTCAGTAGTGCGGCGCAAGATAGGAATTTGCTCTGTTGCCTGTTTAAGCTTTAAGTTGTCTGGAGCGAGAATTGTAATAACATCGCTAATATTCTTTTTTACAGATTTTCCATAACTGTAAGGTAGTTTACCTCGAGCAATATTCCAAGCTATAACAAAACTAGCTCAGTAGCCAAATCACTTTGCTTACAGAGGGAAAAATAGGCTATTTTGGTGAGTAACTAAATTAGATTTAAAATTTTTTAACTTATTTTTTTTTCGCGGTTCTGATTCATGAATAAATTCAGTTACAGATTTTTCATGGTTACATTCATGGTGACGCTTTAAATTACTGGCTTTACAGTGGCTGATGGTTGTATGACAGATAAGGCACAGAACCTTTTCACCCTTAACAGTAAAAACAAAATCGTCCTCTCATTGTTGATTAACCACTCTCTTTTCTTGCTCGTATTTCCGTTTTATACTCTTCTGTTGCTAGGTAATTTTAAACAAGGGTTTTTATAACTTTAAAATTAGTCTTAAGTATTTATTAATCAGAAAAGTACTTATCTACACTGCACTGCTAACGCCGCAAGCGTGTAACTTGTGTGTACTTCAGAGTCCAGTTGCATCATCCGTACTTGTTTAAAACATGTTTTGATTATGTTCAGGGAGTTTAAACAACAGTTTGGACATATAATGCATATGGAAGTTTGAAAATATAATGTGAATTACCCCGTATATATAAAGAATATTCTGATATTGGTACATACTATACTACTATAGATTATTAATATATAATTTTAGGAAAAATGGCAGTGAGACCCAGTATTTTCTCAAGTAGCTTCGAGAGCCGCATCCGGCTCTCGAGGCACAGTTTGTCCTCTGTTGCTATAGACATCTCCCTTTGGATAAACTATAGATGTCTCCATTTTCTTTTAAGTGAGTCGGCCATAGACCTGTTTTCTTAACATTACGGAATTTTCTTAAGACAATTGCCAGATACGTCTTTATTTAGAATTTAAAGTATTTTATATCGTATCGAAGTCTTACCGAATTTTTGATAATTATCATGTCACTAATGTTATGTTCGGTAGGTCATTACTACATCATCAGTGCTTATGGGCTGTCTTCTAATGATTTCTGGTATATGACACTCACTGGTCTGTCTTGAGCAACTGGTCTGCCTGGCTCCTCATTCCAGCAAAAAATTGTTTCCCTGAACTAATCTGCTTATATATATATATATATATATATATATATATATATATATATTATATATATATATATATATATATATTATAACCTCTTCTGCTGTAAAAAAAACTCGATGTCTTAGCTAAAAGTGAAACAAGACTAAATGGAGGTGGAGAAATTTCAGTGGGAGGAAGTAAACGTGATTAAATTGAGTGTTTCTGAAGGAACTAGAGCAAAATAAGGTGTAGCAGTTAAGTAATCAACCATGGAAGCTGAAGGGGTATATGTGTACATATTAAAAAAATATGTGGATTTTTATAAAGGTGGGTTGTGAAAAGTGGGTTATATTAAGTGTCTGCCTCTCTTGAAGAGAGATGTACAGTGGATTCAAGCTTATTGTGCTGGTATACTTTAGGATATTAATCTCACTGAGATAACAAAAGAATGTTTCTTCAGTATGGGTTCATAGCTGGTGTTTCAAAGTGGAAAGACTGAATTAGTTTTAAGATGTGTATGTCGTAATTTGCTATATTTTTAAAGAAGTTTTGATATTTTTAATGAGATAACTTGTGAATGTTTCCTCTGATTCACTTCAAATCTTGAGCACCAATATTTATCAGCATTAGCAGTTTATGCCACACTCTGCACTATTTCTTTAGCATGCATTACCATACAGGGGATTGGGGTTATACAATATATGGATACCTTTCTCGGAGCGCAAAGCGACCGAAATACACGTGGTTAATATTATTTGCAGAGGTAAAAAAAATAAAAATAAACTTTTTCTAACTTTTTTATTGTGTAAAACAAAAAAAAATTGCCACTAGAAATTTTAAGAACCTTCTAGAGATTATGACATATTTGAATGCATTAACATAAAATATTTGATTTTAAGTTCTACATATTCATGCATCAATGAATATATAAACTATTTGTAATTTAAAACAGAATGTAATATATGTAATGTGCATTAAACAAGTAATAATCCCGTGTGGGAGGTAGGGAAGAAACCAGAAATTCAACATCAGGAAGAGACAAGGGTCGAGAAAGATACAAAGAGCAGATTTGTTCATGGGGTTATGCTGCTCTGTGTTTGAGGTTAATACTGGATTATACGGTAAGGGTTATAGGAGGTTAGGGGTTACTGACTGAGAGAGCGATATGAGAGTCATAATTATTGCAGTATGCTTCACTAAAACGTTGTAGAGTGCATTAATTAAAAGTGGGACTTTCAGAGAGCAGGGTAGTCAGAGTGAGCATGTCCAATCATTAAAGATGTCAAATGCTTGCTCTCTGATAGATAGGACAGTTTGTTAATAGATGGTAAACTGACAGCATAAAAATGGCAGTCCTCGTAGAGTCTGTGTGAGAGTAGTGTCGACTATGTGTAGGGTGTTTTTCCATACCCGGCAGTGATGGAAGGTGGCCAGGAAAACAATTACAATGTTTGATGACAAACAGATTGTTAGTCACTGATTTAGATCAACCCTGTAGCCATTTGTTTCGAAGTGGTTGAGAAGGTACTGAGAAATAACCCAAAGAAGGGAGCCTTCCTGTGGAAGATTGGCACGGCGTGAACAACTGAACAGGCAGCTGAGGCTGTGAGTTAATTAACCGGAACATCACAATAACCAGAGACCCAGTCAAAGTCTAATACTTCGTGTCTGATGTAAATTGAACACAACCATGTGTGGGAGTCAGATTTTTGGATCACTCGTAACGCACTCTGGGAGTCTGAAACAACAACGTTATTTTTTAAATGTTGGTGAAAGAGTCATGTAGATAAAAGGCTACTTAAGAATATCAATAAAACTGTCCTAAGTCGATATCATTTTACTTTCTACTCTCAAAGGATAAAAGGTAATTTAAAGCAATTACCTTTCACTGTTCTACAGCTTGTAGTAGATCATTTTAATCCTAGTCATTACCATATTGCGTTGACATATAAATATTCGTAAGTGACTAACATGTTTGTAACTGGTCCAAGACTGACCGAAACGTCGACGTAAGCTTCTCTCTTATATGAGGGTTATTTGTGTATTGTTCCAGTCTCGGTATTGTGCCTTTTTGTTCTTAAATCTTAAGTATTAAGGGAAAGCTTGTGTGTAGAGACCTTTATTGTGTCTTGTATGTTAATTAGGTAATTAGTGTTATATTATCGTCAACAAGAATGTGTCACCCAAGTGAGTAGTCACCATCTATAGCATGAGGGTCATGCTAGTTACAGTTAAGCTGCTGTGGCAGTAGTAATGGAAATATAGTAAGTGCTTCCTATCAGTAGTAGCAGCGTAGTAGGAGTAGTAATCATAATTCGGGAATAGTATCTGCACTCAGTTACAACTAGTAGGTTTCCTTCCTGAGCGTTTATTAGTGTGTGAGTGTTTACGTGTTGACACGCATATGCAAATGCTCCTATTGTTGTTCTTCCTCTCCTTCCTATTGCTCTTCTTCTCTCCCGTGTTGCTCTTCTCCTTCCTGTTCCTCTTCTTCGTATCCTTCTTCTCCTTCCTGTTCCTCTTCTTCGTATCCTTCTTCATCTTCTCCTCCCTCTTTCTCTACTGCATGCTCTTCTTCGTTTTGTTCTCCTTCTTCTTGAGGGTTTTCTTGCTGTTCTTCATTGTGTCCACTTACTATTACCTCAGCTGGTATTTCAACGTTTGTTTCGCTGGCTGGTTCTTTCTCTGTCTCTCGGTCTGAAAACACAAACACAAAAGTATTACCTATGTAAACCTTTCTCTTTAAACATTTATATAAACAACTTTTTGTAGTGTTTATCCTTAATCGTATGTGGAAAAATTAAGCAATAACTAGAATTTAATGTTATGTTTAGCAATTTAATGCAGTAAGTTTTACTTGAAGAATTTTAGTGTTATTGACAAAAAAAAAAAATCCGGGGCCCAGGATATGTACACAGATTTATATTTCTCTCAGCGTATACATACTGAAAGTTTACTTTAAGCCCTATTTTAGAGATTAAATTATTTTTGTCTGGTGGTGCATAGGTTAAGTGCAGCCTTAACGATCCTAGTGTAGTCGATAGGCTTTGAACCCTATTAACCAAACCAACATATTATTTTTCCAGGGTTTTATCCAGTATGTACTATCAGTTTATCCATTTCTTAGCAAAACTACTGTTAAGCATTTATTTAATGCCCTTTGAAACCTACTAACTTATTCTAGTAGTGCATAGTTTTTTGAAAAGATGCAGAACGATCTCATGTTTATAGTAGTGAAGCTTGAACTATTAACCAAACAATCGCTATATTTTTTTATCCATCTCTGCTGTCTTTATTCTTGCACTTTTTACTTATCATGCATACTGCTAAAATATATATATATATATATATATATATATATATATATATATATATATATATATATATATATATATATATATATATATATATAAACACGCATAAAGTTAATGCACTTTGTCTGGGAAAGGTATCTCATGAGGTACCACGTAGGCGGACCTGGCTGGTGCAATGGTGGGCACTCTTGATCAAGGAATTACCTGGAGAGGTTCCGGGGGTCAACGCCTCCGCGGCCCGGTCTGTGACCAGGCCTCATGAAAATCATCGCCCCCGGGTGGGCTCGAACCACCAACCTTTCGGTTAACAGCCGACCGCGCTAACCAATTGTGATACATTTTTATTACTGGCGAATTAGCGCTTACCTATTGTTTTATGAGATGTGTTATTTTATAAATCAAAGTTTTCAAAAGGGAGTGAAAACAATGAGGGATATGTGAAGGTGTGTTGATGATTTTGTCGTGATACATTTTTATTACGAGTCTATCCTCTACCAGTATGTCCTCTAATCAATGGTTAGTCCTTGTTTGCTGATGAACAAGCAAATTTCCAGTGTTAAATTACTTTTCTACGGTAATATTCACTTAATTAAATTCAGTATTGGGAGTTTGGGGCGACCAGCAAGATCTTTATATATATATATATATATATATATATATATATATATATATATATATAAGAAATCAGCCCGTCCTCCTAAGCAACGTCAGTAATACACTTTGCCTGAAGACCGTCGGATGTGTGACGTTGACACTAGAATGAAAACGTTATTATGTGATAGTGTATTTTACACTCCACTAGCACTAGATGAAACCCAGTTTTATGTTCATGCTTCAAAAGTTGTTAACATGTTATCATTTATCATTATTATCATTTTTTTGACGTTTAGGTATGCTATAATTGGTTAATTTTGGCGAATAGATGACAGTGTAATCAAAGTAAATCTATCCTAAATAACTTATAACGATAAATTTGCTTAAAATATTATGTAAACAATCGACGTTGTCTTTAAGAAAACTGGTTAAAGAAATATAATCTAAGTATATTTCTGAAGCGATAGCAGTGACGCGTCGTGACTGGCTATTCCCTGATACTGTCCAGAGCTGATACTTACAATGATCTCAGTGATCCTAGAAGATAACAGTTCAGAGCACAATAAATGTTGATCAAAGAAAGCAACGAATTAGCCAAATATATAATTTAATTTAAATTTACGGTACGTGGATAAATGATTCAGGAACCATCAGATTGATGAATTAGACACTTGTGGAACACTTGGGTATCCATCAAAATTGATGGACTGATTACATTTCCAGGCTGAGGGAGTGATTACCTCAAACTCCTGATCTCCAATCATTATTCTCTGTATTGGACTGAGGAAGCCACTGGTTGGTGAAACATTTCCACATTAAAGATACCCCAGTGTTGCACAAGTGTCTAATTCATCAGTGTTTGGTGTGTTATTGTGTTAATATCGTTGTGCATATTATCTATGGTGTGTGAATAGATTTTCACCTACACAATAACTAGGTTATATCAGTATATTCATTGATTGAAGAAAACTTGTAACAGAATAGTAGTAATTGTAATAGTAACAGTAGTGTAGAATAGTTCTTTTTCAATGCATTCGACATATTCCTTTACTATAAATTTAATTTCATTACGGCATTATATTTGTTTATGTCAGTAGAGTGAATCGATGGGAGGGGAGAATAGGGAGAGGTGCCATCTGCTTTTCTATCCTGGCCTCATCTGTCTTGACTAGCTGTAGCTCAGAAGTGTTTCTGTCTGGTTGGTTAATGGGGTTTAAAGCCTATCCACTACACGAGAGTCATTAAGTCTGCACGTAACCTTTTCATAACCAGAAAAGAATACTTTAATCCCTAAAATAGGGATTAAAGTAAACTCTCCGCATATATACGCTGCGAAAAATACACGTCTCGGAATATATATCCTGTATTATTTTCGTATATTTAGAGCATCTTTAGCATTTTATTCAATTGAGCTTCCACTGCGGATGCTTAATTTTAAAAATAAATGTATAAATAAAATCTCTGAAAAAATTGTGTTTTACTTTGTGCGGAGAAAAGAAAAGCAGATGGCTATATCCCTGTTCTCCACTCCCTCCGAGCCACGCTAGCGACACACAAATATAATGCCACATTGTTACCTTTCAAAAGTTTCTCATTTGGTGAAAATGAGTTGTGTAATAGGCCTTAGACCTATCCAGGAATATTGTTATTATTAGAATTATCTTGACTATTCTTACTGTTTATTGTAATATGCAATACTTACTGTGACCCCATGGACTGCCATGACCACCTTGGTTACCATGACCACCACCTTGGCCACCATGACCACCACCTTGGCCACCATGACCACCACCTTGGCCTGACCACCACCTTGGCCACCATGACCACCTTGGTTACCATGACCACCACCTTGGCCACCATGACCCCATTGGTCACCATGGCTACCATGACCACCTTGGTTACCATGACCACCGCCTTGGCCACCATGACCCCCTTGGCCACCATGACCATCTTGGCCACCATGACCATCGCCACCATGACCATGGCTACCATGACCAAAATGATCATAATCATGACGACGAGGGGCGCAGCACCAACAGCTGTGACCATTACAACCTCCGTGAATCACCCTGTGGTTGGGACCACATGACTTGGACTGACATTTTCCTCGAGCATCGCGACATTCATCCGTACGTCGGCAGCCTGTTGAAATATGTACATACGTAAAACACAAATTTTGGCACTTACCGAACACACACACACCCATAGTTCCTCATCAGGTCTCCCGCTTCCCCAACCCCAACGTATCCCCAGACCACGGTTTTAGAAAAGAAGTTGAAGGTTTGGTATACAAATGCAGACGGAATAACAAATAAGTGTGAGGAGTGGCATGAAAGGATCAAGGAGACATATCCAGACATAATAGCACTCACAGAAACAAAACTCACCAGGATGATAACAGATGCAATCTTTCCACCCGAATATCAAATCCTCAGGAAAGATAGAGGGAGCAGAGGGGGAAGAGGAGTTGCATTGCTCATTAAAAACCGGTGGGGATTTGAGGAAATGGAAGGAATGTGCGAAAGGGACTACATAGTAGGAACAATCCAGTCTGAGGGCCATAAGGTGGTAATTGCAGTAATGTACAACCCGCCACAGAACTGCAAGAGACCAAGAGAAGAATACGACGAGAGCACACTAGCAGAGGAAACAGAAATAATGGGAAGACCAGAACGAGTTCTTGGTTAACCCAAAGGTGTAGGGAGGCAAAAACTAAGTGCACTAGAGAATGAAAAAAGCACAGAAGACAAAGGACCCAGAAAAATAAAGAGATTAGCCGAAGAGCCAGAAACGAATATGCACAGATAAGAAGGGAGGATCAGCGACAATACAAAAATGACAGTATTGAAAGTCAAGTTTGACCCGAAGCTGTTGTATAGCCACATCAGGAGGAAAACAACAGTCAAGGACCAGATAATCAGGCTGGGGAAGGAAGGTGGGAGTTCACAAGAAACGACCAAGAGGTATGTGAGGAGCTCAACATGAGATTTAAAGAATTATTTATAGTGGAGACAGAAAGGACTCTAGGAATTCAGAATAGGGAGGTACACCAACAAGTGCTGGATGAAATACACACAACCAAGAAGGAGGTGAAGAAGCTGCTATGTGAACTTGATATCTCAAAGGCGGTGGGACCAGACAACATCTCTCCGTGGGTCCTTAGAGAGGGAGCAGAGATGCTGTGTGTGCCACTAACAAAAATCTTCAACACTTCCATTGGGCAACTACCTGAGGTATGGAAGATGGCAAATGTAGTCCCAATTTTTAAGAAAGGAGACAGACACGAGGCATTAAACTACAGACCTGTGTCACTGACGTGTATAGTATGCAAAGTCATGGAGAAGATCATCAGGAGGAGAGTGGTGGAGCACCTAGAAAGACACAAGCTTATATACGACAACCAGCATGGTTTCAGGGAAGGAAAATCCTGTATCACAAACCTACTGAAGTTTTATGACAAGGTAACAGAAGTAAGACACGAGAGAGAGGGGTCGATAGATTGCATTTTCTTGGACTGTAAGAAGGCCTTCGACACAGTTCCTCACAAGAGGTTAATGCAAAAGCTAGAGGATCAGGCACGCATAACAGGAAAGGCACTGCAGTGGATCAGAGAATATCTGACAGGGAGGCAACAACGAGTCATGGTACGTGACGAGGTGTCAGAGAGGGCGCCTGTGACGAGCGGGGTTCCACAGGGGTCAGTCCTAGGACCTGTGCTGTTTTTGGTATATGTGAATTACATAACGGAAGGGATAGAATCAGAAGTGTCTCTGCAGATGGTGTGAAGTTAATGAGGAGAATTAAATCGGTCGAGGATCAGGCAGGACTACAAAGAGACCTAGACTGGCTACAAACCTGGTCCAGCAACTGGCTCCTTGAATTTAACCCCGCCAAATGCAAAGTCATGAAGATCGGGGAAGGGCAAAGAAGACCGCAGACAGAGTATAGTCTAGTGGCCAAAGACTGCAAACCTCACTCAAGGAAAAGGATCTTGGGGAGTATAATACCGAGCACATCTCCTGAGGCGCACGTCAATCAGATAATTGCTGCAGCATACGGGCGTCTGGCAAATTTAAGAATAGCTTTCCGATACTTCAGTAAAGAATCGTTCAAGACTCTGTACACCATATACGTCAGGCCCATACTGGAGTATGCAGCACCAGTTTGGAACCCACACCGGGTTAAGCACGTCAAGAAATTAGAGAAAGTGCAAAAGTTTGCAACAAGACTAGTCCCAGAGCTAAGGGGATTGTCCTACGAAGAAAAGTTAAGGGAAATCGGCCTGACGACACTGGAGGACAGGAGGGTCAGGGGAGACATGATAACGACATAAAATACTGCGAGGAATTGACAAGGAGGACAAAGACAGGATGTTCCAGAGAGGGGACACAGAAACAAAGGGTCACAATTGGAAGTTGAAGACTCCTATGAGTCAAAGGGATGTTAGGAAGTATTTCTAAAGTCATACAGTTGTCAGGAAGTGGAATAGCCTATAAAGTGACGTAGTGGAGGCAGGAACCATTCATAGTTTTAAGACGAGGTATGTTAAAGCTCATGGAGCAGGGAGACAGAGGACCTAGTATCGTTCAGTGAAGAGGCGGGACCAGGAGCTATGAATCGACCCCTATAACTACAAACAGGTGAGTATATATATATATACACACACACACACTAAATCACAGACACTAATCAATGTATATACAGGTTAAAATATTAGGAAAATAATATAAAAGATTTAATATTTGAGTCTTGAAAAAAAAAAAAACAGATACATAAGAAACTTCCACGAATGGGTTTAGATACAACAAATCTTGTCTCACTAAATATATATATATATATATATATATATATATATATATATATATATATATATATATATATATATATCAAATGAATATGTAATCATATTTATATATAAATTAAATATAAAAATACATCCTATAGAAGAATCAAATGAACTTAAAAAGGATGCAAAGTTGGAGGAAAAATAATTAGGAGATGGAATCTTCAAAAATTTGAAAGAATGAACGGTAGGAAGTAGTTACGGAAGAACATTGGAAGTAATTAAACCTGAGATGAGGCAGAAGCTGCAGAAAAAAGAAGCTGCAGAAGGAGAAAGATCTAAGAGTAAACATTGTACTAAGCATTTTAACAGAAACTCATGTATATCGTGTAACTGCAGCGCCACATGCTCAACTAGTTACCCTTAGAACTGTTTTCGAAAACATGTACAAATTCACAGTGAGAACTAGGTCCCAAACTGAGCCTTAAAGACATCGAAAACTTTTTGAGCTAACACACTAAGTAACGAGAGTGAGAGCAAGGTTTAACTTAGTTTTCTTCCTCAGATACTCGGATATAGACCAAAAAGTATGTGTGCTCGTATCCTTCTACCAGGTGGAAGTGAAGCAGAGCAGGGAAAAGACGAAGGCTACAAGACACAAATGGTTAGAAACATAGATAAGACATAAACAGAGAGCTACGTACGGTAATATAAGAGAGAGAAAGGTGAGAGACAGACAGGAAAGCAGGAATACAGACAGTTAGGAAGAAATGTAGGCATGCAGGTTTTAATTCAGGCAAACAGGCAGAAAAGCAGGTAGATAGGTGAAAAAATGGAGGTAAGCAGGCAGACAGATAATTCCAGTACCCACTCTTTTGTCTCTTTATGCAACACCAGCACCCGTTTCCAGAGCAGCCATGGGCTATTGCTTCCTCGTGAGGTTCGTCACAGTGCGTCCTGCAGACTCCTCTTTTGTGCTCGCAGGATTCCAGAGCTCTACAACCTTGACCATATCTCTCATTCAAGGAAGATTCATCTGGAAATATGAAACCCAACAGTCATGACATGAATTCGAAAAGAAATCAACAAGTTTGTTTAGTTTGTTAAGGAAACTAACAGAATCCACACCCATTGGTAAATCCATAAACTCTTCGATTATGCTGAGGAAATAGTGGCAGTGATATTTTTCTTATTATATGTGAGTAAAAGGGCGCTATATAGTTGCAAGAATATCTCTTCAGTGATACACTCTTATATATCATATTCATTTAAGGAAGACGATAATGTATACAGTTTTAAAACAAAGCCCTTTTTAGCGATCTAAGCTAGAAAGAGAAAAAATTAAATCACGAGTCAAAATTTTTTTTTTAATTGTAGTAAACAGATGACTTCGGAGTCAAAATAGTAATAGTCACTTTGGCTTTTCTGTTTTTATATAAAAATAAAAGAAAAATAATTATGAACAGAGAGATATGATAAAGTTCAGAAAAATAATAAACATCACTTGATAAATATAAAATTGAAACTATTGTGAAAGTAGAGTGAATGGAGTACACTGAGACCAAACGTCCCTCCTTAACTTTGTTTTTTAGTCTCATAGTTCTGTGTATCATCTGTGAAACACTGCCACAGCCCCTGAAGCTTTGTTGCGTTCGTGGCAAATTGCCATAGTCAGTAGTCTGATGTTTTATGCGCATATATATATATATATATATATATATATATATATATATATATATATATATAATATATATATATATATATATATATTATATATATATGTCCGATTAGGTAAAACTTGTGACTTTGGTAAATACAACTCACCTTGCATATAAGACAAGTGAAAATTTGTGTATGCAATAATTTGCAAAATCATTCTGACATAAAAAAAAATATATTTCATTGTGTTTGTTTTTATTAAATTAATGTTAACGTATCTAAAATATACTTAGTTGGTTACTAAATTAAATTGCCTTGTTGTAATAAGGTTAGTAGTTTTCAAGTTTCTCTTGGTACAAATTATAAATTCTTACATTAACTAAATGAAAAAATATATCTTAAACGTATAGAGAAAATTTAGAAGGACTTAATTTTAGATGAGTTCTTGCTAATTGACCAGTTTTACCTAATCGGCACGATATATATATATATATATATATATATATATATATATATATATATATATATATATATATATATATACTAAATATATATATATATATATATATATATATATATATATATATATATATATATATATATATATATATATATATATATATATATATATATATATATACAGAAATTCACAGTCTCCCGACTACTGCAAATATCTATATAACAGTGCCACATTCAGCTTGTCCTGTAATGTATTTGTTTACAGTACAGTGCCTCTCAATTTGTTCCCTATTGAAGGAACACTGTTATAATTCCCTGGCCCGTGATTTTAATGTCTATTCTATGGTGTTACTGTTACTCATGGGATCCTTTTCTTCTCATGTTCTTTTTATCTCACAATCTCCACCTCCATAATCTGCAAAGAAAGAAAAAAATAATTTAAACGTGTGCGTCGTTAGATGCTTAGTTTCACATACCTAGCCATGTTTGTTAGGTCGAATGTCGGTTCACAGGTCCTTTGTCTCTGGTTGTGTATATGTGTACCTTTCTATTTGTAGTTGCCTTGCTCCTAACTCCGTTTCGTAACCTCATAGGAATATGGTTTGGTAAGCTTCTTACCTCACTGGCCCACGTACTCTACTTATTTTAGTCAGATTGAAAAAAAGTTAATTATTTCAAAATGTAGGTTAGTTCTAATAGTTTTTTTTTATTAACACATCGGCCGTTTCCCACCAAGGCAGGGTGGCCCGACAAAGAAAAACTTTCCATCATCATTCACTCCATCACTATCTTGCCAGAGGCTGCTTACACTACAACTACTAAACTGCAACATTAACACTCCTCCTTCTTGGTTGTGTAACATGTTCTTTTATCCTATTCTACTTTGTAAAATGTTACAAGTGAGTTTTTTTGTTGCTGTGGAGATGTACCAAATTACTTTTTTTATATGCATTCAGTCTGTTTAAACGCAACTAAGCTGGTTACTAATAATACATTAGAATGTGGCGTTTCAAATCCCACAGTCTCTGGCTTTGTTCTAAGTAGGTGTTTGGCAAAGTTTTGATGTCAGACTTTCCATTAATGCCTGTGGACACTATCTTGAATATGTAGTATGTGATTCTCGACACAATGGAACAAATAGGACATTTTAATGTAATACAGAAAACTTTATAAATAACAACCATTCGCTTTTTTGCAAACTTTTTCAAGTCAAGTAAAAGGACACAAATGCAACTAATGTGACATTTTATTGTGGAACGTTTCGCTCTCCAGGAGCTTGACAAAACTCCTGGAGAGCGAAACGTTGCCACAAAAAAATGTCACATTAGTTGCATTTGTGTCCTTTTACTTAACATATTGTCGGTAATTCTACCAATATTAATACATTTTTCAAGTCAGTTTATAAAGCGTTTAAACTAAGATAAACGATGTTATTTATAATAGTATCCATACCGCATTACATGTTCCTGTTGGCCAGTATTGTGACTTATCCAATTACTAGGTGAGTACACACACACACACACACACACACACCACATATATATATATATATATATATATATATATATATATATATATATATATATATATATATATATATATATAAGAACATAAGAACATAAGAATGGAGGAACACTGCTGAAGGCCTACTGGCCCATACAAGGCAGGTCCTTATCAAAACCACCACTACCTAAAAATTTATTCCCGTACTCACGACACAAATCAAACCCAGCCCCTCCCACTCATATATTTGTCCAATCTCTTTTAAAGCCACCCAAGGTCCTAGCCTCTATCACAGTACTCGGAAGATTGTTCCACGCATCTACAACTCTGTTCGAAAACCAGTACTTGCCTATGTCCTTTCTAAATCTAAATTTATCCAATTTAAATCCGTTATTTCTCGTTCTTACTTGGTTCGATATCCTCAGTATTTTATTAATATCTCCTTTGTTTATGCCCATCATCCACTTGTACACCTCGATGATATCTCCCTCATTCTACGTCTCTCCAGAGAGTGGAGATTCAACGCTCTAAGTCTATCTTCATACGGGAGATTTCTTATACTGTAAATCATTTTAGTCATTCTTCTTGTATGTTCTCCAATGAATCTATATCCATCCTGTAGTAAGGAGACCAAAACTGAGCTGCATAATCCAAATGAGGTCTCACTAGTGATGTATAGAGCTGTAAAATAACTTTTGGACTTCTGTTGCTTATACTTCTTGAAATAAATCCTAGTAATCTGTTAGCCTTATTGCGCACACTTAGGCACTGTTGTCTTGGCTTTAGATTTCTGCTTACCATGACTCCCAAGTCTTTTCACATTCTGTATGATCAAGCTCAACTTCACCTAGTTTATAAATTCGAGGGATATTTTCATTACCAACGACAAGCACCTTACACTTGTCCACATTGAACTTCATCTGCCACTTTTCAGACCAAGACATTAATTTATATATATATATATATATATATATATATATATATATATATATATATATATATATATATATATATATATATATATATATATATATATATATATATATAAACATATATTCTGTTTTGTTTTCCTTTTCTTGAAAATGCACCTGGAGGTCATTCAAAAATTATACGCATTGCTCAACCCCAATCACTTTTATTCAGGATTCCACAATACAAAGAAATTTTATTAAAACTTTGAAGATAATAAAAATTCACGAGCCCTAAGCCTATATTGTCCTGGTTGTGTGGTCTTGAGCAATAAATCTGTAAGACTCGAGAATTCCATTGCAATAATGTATTTTCATTCAGCTGCTACATAAGAACATAAGAAGAACTGCAGTAGGTCCACTGGCCCATGCTAGGCAGGTCCTTCTTAGAACCAACCATTCCCACCCACCCACTTGTTCAGCCTTTTCCCCAAGCTACAGGCCTTGTGGCCGCCCATCCTAGACAGTTCTTCTCAAATCTAAACATTCCCATCCACATCTATGTCCAACATATACCCAAAGCTACCAAAAAAGTTAGTTTCAATCTTTATGATACGCATGACATAATCAAGCCCAAATCTTCTCGCTGATATATTGGTCTAACCTATTTTTAAAGCTCTCCAAGGTTTTAGCTTCTATGACAATTATAAATTAGACACATATGCAACACTTGGGTATCTTTATTGAGGAAACGTTTCGCCACACAGTGGCTTCATCAGTCCAATACAATGTTGTTTATTGTAGCCTTACATAAATGGTTTGTTTAAGAACATAAGAAAGGAGGAACACTGCAGCAGGCCTGTTGGCCCATACTAGGCAAGTCCTTCTCAATCCGTCCCACTAACAGAATATTTGCTCAACTCATGTGCAATTCCCACTCAAATCCAACCCCTCTCACTCACTGTGTCTTTTTCATCGGTCTCTCGTATAGTTTCCTTTAAGAACATAAGAATGGAGGAACACTGCAGAAGGCCTACTGGCCCATACAAGGCAGGTCCTTATCAAAACCACCACTACCTAAGAATTTACTCCTGTACTCACGACACTAATCAAACCCAGCCCCTCCCACTCATATATTTGTCCAATCTCTTTTTAAAGCCACCCAAGGTCCTAGCCTCTATCACCCTACTCGGAAGATTGTTCCACGCATAAGAACATAAGAACATAAGAATGGAGGAACACTGCAGAAGGCCTACTGGCCCATACAAGGCAGGTCCTTATCAAAACCACCACTACCTAAAAATTTATTCCCGTACTCACGACACAAATCAAACCCAGCCCCTCCCACTCATATATCTACAACTCTGTTCGAAAACCAGTACTTGCCTATGTCCTTTCTAAATCTAAATTTATCCAATTTAAATCCGTTATTTCTGGTGCTTACTTGGTTCGATATCCTCAGTATTTTATTAATATCTCCTTTGTTTATGCCCATCATCCACTTGTACACCTCGATGATATCTCCCCTCATTCTACGTCTCTCCAGAGAGTGGAGATTCAATGCTCTAAGTCTATCTTCATACGGGAGATTTCTTATACTGTAAATCATTTTAGTCATTCTTTGTATGTTCTCCAATGAATCTATATCCATCCTGTAGTAAGGAGACCAAAACTGAGCTGCATAATCCAAATGAGGTCTCACTAGTGATGTATAGAGTTGTAAAATAACTTTTGGGCTTCTGTTGCTTATACTTCTTGAAATAAATCCTAGTAATCTGTTAGCCTTATTGGCACACTTAGGCACTGTTGTCTTGGCTTTAGATTTCTGCTTACCATGACTCCCAAGTCTTTTTCACATTCTGTATGATCAAGCTCAACTTCACCTAGTTTATAAATTCGAGGGATATTTTCATTACCAACGACTAGCACCTTACACTTGTCCACATTGAACTTCATCTGCCACTTTTCAGACCAAGACATTAATTTATCCAAATCCTCCTGGAGTTCATTGGTATCCTCCTCAGAATGAATTATACGGCCTATTTTTGTATCATCAGCAAATTTACTCATGTCACTTGCAATTCCTTCATCAAGGTCATTTATGTAAATTATGAACAACAATGGGCCCAAAACTGATCCTTGTGGAACGCCACTGGTGACAAATCCCCATTCAGATTTGACCCCATTAATGGAAACTCTCTGCTTTCTATTGGTAAGCCATGCCTCTATCCATGCTAGAACTTTACCTCCTATACCATGAGCTGCCACCTTTCTTAAGAGTCTCTTGTGAGGTACTCTATCGAAGGCCTTACTGAAATCCAAGTAAACTATATCATATTCTTTATCACTGTCTACTGCCTCAAATGTTTTATTGAAAAACGTCAGTAAATTTGTCAGGCAGGAACGACCTCTCGTAAACCCATGCTGAGATTCATTAATCAAATTATGTTCTTCAAGGTGACTTCTGATAATATCAGCTATAATTGATTCTAATAATTTGCCTACTATAGACGTGAGGCTTATTGGACGGTAATTTGATGGACTGGACTTATCCCTGATTTGAATATAGGAACTACATTAGCTATCTTCCACATCTCTGGCACAACACCAGTTAGGATGGACGTGTTAAACACATTCGTTAATGGCTGACTAAGTTCCATCTTGCATTCTTTAAGTACCCTGGAAAACAACTCGTCGGGTCCTGGGGACTTATTTTGCTTCAGTTTATCTATCTGTTTGATAACCATATCCCTCGTGACAGTAATATTAGTTAATTTGAATTCTTCAGGAACTGAATAATAGTTAATTTCTGGAATCTCATTTACGTCTTCTTGTGTAAAGACTGACAAAAAATAGTCATTAAATAGAGAACACATTTCCAGTTCGTTATCCGTCAGCTGTCCATTCCCAATTTTCAGAGGTCCTACCTTTTCCCTCACCTTCGTCCTGTACACTTGAAAGAACCCTTTTGGATTAGTCTTTGATTCATTAGCAACCTTAATCTCATAGTCACGTTTAGCCTTTCTAATCCCCTTTTACTTCTCTTTTCAACTGAACATATTGGTCAATAAGGTTAACATCTCCTCTTTTGATGCGCCTATAAATTCCTCTTTTCTCCTTTACCATTCTATTGTCTCATGTAACTTGGGGTATCAGGCAAAATCCATAGAATAAAACCTTGTAAGACAATAATGGAAAAACTCTGAGACTTACCTCACCGGGTGCAGTGCTGTTTCCATTTTCAACAGTGCTATTTCCGTTTGTCGCTACCGGTTCGTCATGTACTGGGCGTACTTGGCTGTCATCAGGCAATTTCTCCTCGGTGCTTTCCACCTTCATCAGGTACACATAGAGAAGCACCAGTAAATATATAGACTTCATGGTGGTGAAGTTTCGCTGATGCCTGTTTACACTATCTTAGCACTTGTGGGTGACAGTTGAGAGAAAGGTGCGTCTTTTGCCGCACGCCTTCTGTCGTTGCGTGAGACTGACTAATTCTCATCAGACACATGTGATATATATATACAGTGTATATCTGTATATATGCTTAAAAGTAGACCAGTATTTGGCAGAAACACCTGTTGAAAGTTGAATGAACTCAATCTGCCACGTTATTCTCTATTTTGAAATTTATTTATTTCCAACAGATAGTAATAATTTATTGTTTTAAATGGAACTCTCCTCCCAGAACACTTGAAGCTGATTCATCTTTACGTTTTTTATTCAAGAAATTTAGGTATATTTTTAGTGTCCAGCTACCCTGTTTTATTTGATAGTTATATTGTGGGAATAAAAACTTAACTTTAGTTATCATTATCCATCTGTCAAGGATGAGACTCTGCAAAGCGATGAGAACATCGTTAAGCAGTTGATAAATGAGACACTTCAGCAATACTTGAGTATCTGTAATCTGGAAACGTTTCGCCAGCCAGTGACTTCCTCACTCAAGTCTAGAGAAGAAATGTAGTTGTACAAAAGTGGTATACAATACCGACAAGATGAAAATTAAGACACATGTGCAACATCTGGGTATCGCCAACCAGTGGCTTTATCAATTCAAATTATGTCCTAGAATTTTGTATTGATAAAGCCACTGGTTGGCGAAACGTTTACTATAAAGATACCCAGATATAGAGAAGAAACGGAGAACGATGATGAGATAGAGTTTGAAATAACAGTTTATATAATAATCGTTAAGCAGTGTTTGTGTGACTTCCGTCTTACACACAGTCCATGGAGATAAATGGTATAAAATACCCACACGATGGAAAGAGACAATAAAGAATTGCGTTATACTGCATGATGACATGTGTAACAGTTGGGTATCTATATTGTTGAAAGGTTTCGCATACACAGCAGGCTTCTTCAGTCAGATACAGAGGCAGCAGGTGTAGTAGTGAAATGAAGATAATGTAATCAGTCCATCAACCTTGGAGAAATAGTATTTGAGGTGGTCAGTCCCTCAGCCTGGAGAAGAGTTCAGCTCCATGGTCTGGAACGATATGAAGCCAAGCTTCATATCGTTCCAGACCATCATCCATTAAAAAAAAAAAAAACATACCACGGGCGGGGATAGAACCCGCGATCAGAGAGTCATAAAACTCCAGACCGACACGCTAGCCACTGGGCCAGCTGGCTACAATAAGAATCGTCCAAATAGGAATAGTATTTATACACCATAGGGAGGTTAGCTTGAGATTCGTCTGTAAAAACTTGCATTTGTGGTCACAGTGGTGCCCATGCTAACCTTCCTATGGTTATAAATATACCTAGTTGGACTCAAGACCGTGGCTAACGCGTCGGTCTTGAGTTTTATGACTCTCTGATCGCGGGTTCTCTCCCCACCCGTGGTATGGTTTGTTTGCAATCGTGTCATTAGGATTTCGTGAGTCATCAACTTGTTGGTGTTTTATACCATTTTCAACATCATACTGCATATGTTTCTTTTTTTTTTCAAATACAGTTCATGGAGGAACATCCCGTCGTTGTCTTTGGTTTAACCCAGGATTGGCCAACCTATGGCTCATGCGCTAAAAGTGGCCCATTGCATGATTAGAAGTGGCGCATTGCACCCAGTGTTAATAATAAAAAAATAAGCCTGCTCATACAAAAAGTATTAACCAATAACTGATTTGTAGGAAAATGTTATAACAGAAAATCAAGTAACTTATAGCTAGAAATAGTTTTACTGAGAGTAAATCTAAAACTTAGCAATCATTTTTTTGTGATTTTATTATGTTGTGCACATTTTTTAGCGACTGTCATCTTCTCTCACATTTATCTCTTTTCAGTTAAAAACCTCAGGAAGACTAAGAATAAATTGCAGTGAACACCTACACCGCATTTATCAGTTGCTATATATTCACTACACAAAGTGCTCTGCACTTATCAGGGACATTGCACAAAGAGGGACTCTTGTACAGGAGTCGTTCCATAACTGTGCATGTTTGATACTTGTTTCATCTTGAGGTGCCAGGCACCAGAAGTGGCTGCAATGCATGACACGTTTTTACCAGTCAGTTTATAATTGACACTCGTGTGGTGGAGTTGTGCTTGCTCTTTGTAAACAATTGAATTTTTCTTCTTTTCGAAACTTAATATTTGTTTTTACAGTCAGTTAACCATCAGAGTGCAAAAGAAAATGAGCAAAAGAAAAGCAGAAAGTGATAGAAAGTATCAATTTAATTAACAGTGGGAAAACACTCTCAGATAATAGAAGATAATAAACGCTATAATAACATCATGGTGAAATAAAAGAAAAACTGGAAGTTAGTGCTTGGGTCTGAGTTATGGAAAGAATATGTGATTAAGAAAAAGGTGTTTGTACTGAGGGAGCACCGTCAATGATAGGTAAAGCAGCTAGGACTGTAACTTTCCTTGAAATCTTTTTAGGTGGTCCTCTACTAAAATATCACTGCATTATACACAAGAGTCACTGTGTGGAAAAACTTTTAAATTTGCTTCAGGTAGGCGAAGAGACCCATATCAATCCATTTATATTTTAAATTGGTTTACTAGAATAGATTTATAGCCTAATTACAAATAATGAAGAAATATTTTGCTATTTGTTTCCACACTGTAAAATTTAAAGAAATGCTGTCAGTTATTTTTATTGGAGAGGCTATCGAAAAAATATTAATTTAAACAGTGATACAGGGAATGTGTCTGTCAGAAATATTTGGTAAGGAGTATCGACTTCAAAATGGAATGAATATAGAGGAAGATCTGGAGGAGGATGGTAGATTAAATTAAAGGAAAATGAAATTAAATGAAAATGTTTATTTCCTTGCAAAGCTTACAATGTGTGGTTTACATATAGAATATTAATTACAATGAAAGCCACTAGCATGCCTAGGCATTTCGGACATTTCGGATGGAAGTAGAAGGGTCGCGGCTTATCTGAAGGACTTGGAGATTGAGTTTGGTGGGGGATGGAATAGATGAAGAATGGGTTCTAGCTCCTGGGATCTCTCAGGAGCTCCCTCATCCCTTTAATACATCCACGCTGGAAAATTTTGACTTTCCTATGATAAATGATATAGACGTGGCATGTGCTGTCTGCCACACTCTATTAAGTCAGGTCATCACCTTCCTCTGACATTACTCCTACAAATATTGCCATTCAGTGAGTTGAGCTTTAGTTCCTGGGCCAAAATGGTTCATTGAGGCTCTAGGACTTGTTCATCGAGTCATGGCATAAAGATTCTTTTCGTATACAACACTTCAGTGATAGATGATCTCCAGCTCTTGGTTATAAATTAGACACATATGCAACACTTGGGTATCTTTATTGAGGAAACGTTTCGCCACACAGTGGCTTCATCAGTCCAATACAAAGTAGAAAGGTGTAAGGAGAGTAGTATATAAGCCACATCTACGGCCCTGTGCTGTACTTCCTACAAGATTGATGGACTGAACACATCGACTCCAGGCCGAGGGACTGATTACCTCAAACTCCTCCTCTCCTTACACCTTTCTGCTTTGTATTGGACTGATGAAGCCACTGTGTGGCGAAACGTTTCCTCAATAAAGATACCCAAGTGTTGCATATGTGTCTAATTTATAACTTGTCGATTCTCTGAACCATTCATCTACAGCTCTTGGTTCTATAGACGGAGGTTTAAGGTTTCCTTCATATCATATAATTCAGTAATCATGCCTTAGAGATTTATCTCTTATATAATTTTATAAATATTTCAATAAACATTGAACCTCTTATTTTTTTAAGGAATAGCAGAAGAATAAGGTGTCTGT
Organism: Cherax destructor; assembly: GCA_009830355.1. Lineage (NCBI taxonomy): Eukaryota > Metazoa > Arthropoda > Malacostraca > Decapoda > Parastacidae > Cherax > Cherax destructor. The sequence goes on along the minus strand of WNWK01001148.1, from coordinate 257,786 downwards.
AGTCTTTTATGATTAAGAATGACAGAAAGACCACAAGGTGAAGGGTCACAGGCGGCTCTTCATATCTATAATTAATACAACAACCTGAGGGAATGGACACTAATTCATTCACTTAAGACCCCTTTATTGAAGACGTTATGAACTCAGACCTTGATACATTTGAAGCGATCAAGGTTCAAAGCTCGAAGAGTCTTCAATAATGATGTCAAAAGTGTCCATTCTTGTCCATTTACCACCACAACAATATTCTATAGAGGGCGCACCTTTAAAAGACTGTTAGGGAGAAAATGTAACTGAGCCCATTAAAATATCTCAGTTACAACATCCCTAGAAATTATCTTTTCATCTGACTTATTACCCTTATATATATGTTGCCCTTTTTCCATTGTATATTTTGTTGATAATTTCAAATGGGAATTTGGTCCTTGTACATATCAGGCCCATCACTGTAACCACTCAGCCATGGAGCTTACAAGAAGATTTTACAACCAATTGTCTTGGTTGTATGAGTGGCTGAGTTGTTGCAGCTGTGGGCCTCGTATGTACAAGGACACGCTTCGAGTCACTGCCCAGAATTATATTTATTCACAGATTAGTCGTTCATTACAATTTACCTTGGGTTTATAAACTATATTCATCAGCAAAGTGTAGTAAGCACTGATGAATGAGGAAAACACATATGAGGAGAGAGAGAGAGAGAGAGGTTTGGTTAGGTAAGATTCGTCTGGAAATAGGACAAGTGTTTCCTAACGCGGGTCTTAGTCATATGATGACCCGCCACTGGAGCTTTTGGTCATCTGACTGAGAACTTTCACTGGCTTACCGGTCTACCCATTTAAAAATTAAAACATTTAATGCGTTAATTAAAAACAAACTCGTCCTTACTTTTTATGTACATTGTTATATTCTTATTATTAGTAAGTGCATGTTATGTCTTGAGTTTGGTAATTAATATAGATACGTTTAAGCAGAAGTTTAAATACCTGTTATATAACAGTTAATTGCTTAACTGAGTGTCAACAGGTAGCAGACTGATCTCATTCTAGGTGTGCAAGTCTGCACGTGTGTCACATCTGCACGTATGACACGTCTGCACGTGTGTCACATCTGCACGTATGTCACGTTTGCACGTGTCACATAAATTTTTGCAAGCGCCCAGAGAATATGATAAACACTACAGTATCAACGTGTGAAATTGTTTTGCTTTTCTCATTAATATATCGGAGGAACTATACAAAATACAAGTAATTTGGAAATCTTTATTTTAATTCAGAAAACGAAAGTTATATTCTGTTATGTTCTTCGGTTCACAGTCGAACACTGAACACAAGTCATTGATATATTGTTGTGGTAAAACTTATTCTTAATCAATGGCTACATGCTTTCCATATTTTTACGGACAAACATAATTAAACTGAAAAGGATCAAACATTTGAAAAGTAATCTTCATCATGGCGCTTCAGAGCCTCGGTATATGTCAAGTATATCATGGGTGTTATACTACTACAACTACTTAGCTGTGTCACAAAAGTGAGTAGTCACCATCTATGGCAGGTGGGTAATGGCAGTTATACAGTAATTGTAATGTGTCATGGTTGCTGTGTGATGATAGTGTTATGGTAGGTGTTTCATAACAATGGCATTAGAGTCATTATGTATGACAACGTATCTGTGTGCAGGTAGCAAATAGATTTGTATTTCTGTATTTTGATTTGTGTTTGGGGATGCATGTAGATGTAGTTGTTTTTACTTTTCTTCCTGCTCCTCTTCCTCTCCATCTTCAACGTACTTTCTTCTTCTTCCTGCCCCTCTTCTCCCTCTCCATCTTCTACAAACTCTTCTTCCTCTTGTGCTCCCTGTTCTTGAGCATTATCTTCCTGTGCTTCATTGTTTTCATTTACTCTGATAACACTTTCATCTCCCTCGTTCATTCCGCTGACTGTCTCTTTCTCTGCCACACGGACTGAAAACACAAACATAAAAGCATTATCTATGTATTTTTTAACTTTAAGCTAAAATTAATTTTTTTTTGTATTTTTATTCGTTAATAATGAGTGAAGAAATGTAAGTTCTAATGCTGATGATGTGTTCTTTAGTTAAGTTCGGATTGGTATTGGACTGTGTAGGTGAGAATATGACATTTTTTTTTAATAGCCTTTGCTGTGCTAGGCTTAGCTTTGACAAATATGCCGAAGACAGTTTATAAAATCTCGCAAGGTTATAAAAGCACGGAAAGCCAAATATGACTATTAAAAGGAAGCTGAAAAATGGCAAGATTATTTTTATGGGTTTATAAAATTTGACAAATTTATAATAGTGTCCCTTCTCGCAACTTAATAAGAAAATAAGATACCAGACATTAAGCAAATATCCTATATTAGCTTTGAAATGACAAGTCTATTGTAGAAGAACTACTGTTAACTCTTTTGAGGCCTATTTCCTAGGCATTTTGTATATCCACCTGTTCCTACGCTACCGTCCACAGGATGGATATGAGGTGCAAAATAAACCAGTCGCTTCGGTGGCAAAGCCTTAAAAAGAAATATAATTAATAAAATTTATTAACACTTTTTATTTTTAATAATGTCACGGAGATAAGGGATGCGGTGGATATCTTTCTCTAATCGCATAATGCACAAAAAATTATAGTTATTATTTTATTATTTTAATTATAACATTCAAGACTTACTTTTACCATGACCACCTTGGCCACCATAACCACCGTGACCGCCATGTCCACCATGGTTATCATGACCACCATGGTTACCATGGCTACCATGACCTCCGTGGCCACCATAACCACCATGTTCATATTCTCGATGAGGGGCGCAGCACCAGCAGCCTTTACCACAACCTCTGTGAATCTCCCGACGATTGCTTCCACACGACTTGGACTGACACCTTCCTTTGGCCTCCCGACATTCCTCGTTAGCTTTGCATCCTGTTGAAATATGTAAACTAGTCAAACACTGGAGTGTGTCCTTAAGGAACACACGCTAACATGCACACACACACTCACACCCCTACTGGAGTTCTACGACAGGGTGACAACAGTAAGACAAGAGAGAGAGGGGTGGGTAGATTTCATATTCTTGGACTTTAAGAAGGCGTTTGACACAGTTCCACACAAGAGAATAGTGCAGAAGCTGGAGGACCAGGCAGGGGTAACAGGGAAGGTACTACAGTGGATCAGGGAATACCTGTCAGGAAGACAGCAGCGAGTCATAGTACGTATCGAGGTGTCAGAGTGGGCGCCTGTGACTAGTGGGGTTCCACAGGGGTCAGTCCTAGGACCGGTGCTGTTTCTGGTATTTGTGAACGACATGACGGAAGGAATAGACTCAGAAGTGTCCCTGTTTGCAGATGATGTGAAGTGATGAGAAAAATTCAATCGGAAGAGGACCAGGCAGAACTACAAAGGGATCTGGACAGGCTGCAAGCCTCGTCCAGCAATTGGCTCCTGGAGTTCAACCCCACCAAGTACAAAATCATGAAGATTGGGGAAGGGCAAAGAAGACCGCAGACGGAGTACAGTCTAGGGGGACAGAGGCTACAAACCTCACTCAAGGAAAAATCTTGGGGTGAGTATAACAACAGGCACATCTCCTGAGGCGCACATTAACCAAATAACAGCTGCAGCATACGGGCGCCTAGCAAACCTAAGAACAGCATTCCGACATCTTAATAAGGAATCGTTCAGGACCCTGTACACTGTGTACGTTATGCCCATATTGGAGTATGCAGCACCAGTTTGAAACCCACACCTAGCCAAGCATGTAAAGAAACTAGAGAAAGTGCAAAGGTTTGCAACAAGACTAGTCCTGGAGCTAAGGGGTATGTCCTACGAGGAGAGGTTAAGGGAAATCGACCTGACGACACTGGAGGACAGGAGAAATAGGGGGGACATGATAACGACATATAAAATACTGAGAGGAATTGACGAGGTTGACAGAGACAGAATGTTCCAGAGATGGGACACAGCAACAATGGGACACAGTTGGAAGCTGAAGACTCAGATGAATCACAGGGATGTTAGGAAGTATTTCTTCAGTCACAGAGTGGTCGGGAAGTGGAATAGTTTGGGAAGTGATGTAGTGGAGGCAGGATCCATACAAAGCTTTAAGAAGAAGTATGATAAAGCTCATGGCGCAGGGAGAGTGACCCAGTAGCGACCAGTGAAGAGGCGGGGCCAGGAGCTATGACTCGATCTTTACAACCACAACTAGGTGAGTACACACACACAGAGGAAGGGAGATCACAAGAAACGACCGAGAAATATGTGAAGAGCTCAACAAGAGATTTAAAGAAGTACTTACAGTGGAGACAGAAAGGACCCCATAGAGCCGGAGTGGTGGGGTACACCATCAAGTGCTGTACACAATACATACAACCGAGGAGGAGGTGAAGAGTCTGCTAAGTGAACTAGATATCTCATAGGCGATGGGGCCAGACAACATCTCTCCGTGGGTCCTGAGAGGGGGAGCAGAGACGCTATGTGTACCACTAATAACAAGCTTCATCACATCTATTGAAACAGGGCGACTGCCTGAGGTGTGAAAGACAGAAAATGTAGTCCCAATTTTTAAGAAAGGAGACAGACACGCAGCACTAAACTACAGACCAGTGCCACTTAAATGTATAGTATGCAAAGTCATGGAGAAGATTATCAGAAGAGTGGTGGAGCTTATTCACGACAACCAGCACGGTTTCACGGAAGGGAAATCCAGTGTCACAAACCTACCGTAGTTCTATGACAAGGTGAAGGTAGTAAGGCACGAGAGACAGAGAGAGGGGGTGGGTAGACTGCGTTTTCTTGGACTGTAAGAAGGCTTTTCACACAGTTCCACACGAGAGATTAGTTCAAAAGTTGGAGGACCAGGCAGGTATAACAGGGAAGGCACTGCAATGGATAAGAGAATACCTGACAGGAAGGCAACAGCCTGTGACGGCGGGGTTTCACAGTCCTAGGACTGGTGCTGTTTCTGGTATATGTGAATGACATGACGTAAGGGATACACTCAGAAGTGTCCCTGTTTGCAGATGTTGTGAAACTAATGAGGAGAATTCAATCAGATGAGGATCAGGCAGGATTACAAAGGGATCTGGACAGACTGCAAGCCTGGTCCAGCAACTGGTCCTAAAGTTTAACCCCACCAAGTGCAAAGTCATAAGAATCGGGGAAGGTCAAAGAAGACCGCAGACAGAGTACAGTCTAGGTGGCCAAAGACTGCAAACCTCACTCAAGGAAAAAGATCTTGTGGTGAGCATAATACCGAGCACATCTCCTGAGGCGCACATCAACCAAATAATTGCTGCAGCATATGGGCGACTAGCAAACCTAAGAATAGCGTTCCGACACTCAGTAAGGAATCGTTCAGGACCGGATATGCAGCACCAGTTTGGAACCCACACCTCACACACACACACAGGAGCTGTGAATCGACCCCTGCAATTACATATAGGTGAATACACACATGCTGCCACCAAACAGAATATCCAAGTTGGAATATGACATCAGTAACAACAACTACAATGACTCTGTCCTATCATTGTTTCATATGAATGAAACAATGATTGGACATCGTTTTTGATTCAAGGAAACTTCACTCAAAATCAAATAGAAGAGCCGGACCCTAAACTAACACCTTAAGTTATAGAGAGCCTTAATTCAGGCACCAAGTTACAACAGTGAGCGATGATGACGAACTAGCATTGATGATACTGGCATTGATGGACCTAGGATTGATAGTACTGGGATTAATGGACCTGGCGTTGATGGACCTGACACTTATAGACCTTACATTGATGGGCCTGGCATTGATAGACCTTACATTGATGGACCTGGCATTGAGCGACCTTCAGTTACTCAGTTATGAACTAAGTGTTTTTTGGAGTTTATTCAGATGCGTTGACAGTAATGTCCTATCTAGTGGAGATTATAGACACTAGAGATCACTTCTGATATATAGATAACCAGACGGTTAAATAAATGCTTACTTGTATGATTGTGAGTTCTTGACTCAAATCTGTGCTCCAGTTCCCTGAATTAAGCCTGAATACCTTCCATCCTCCCCCACAGGCGCTGTATAATCCTACGGGTTTAGCGCTTCCCCATGATTATAATACTAATCTTGACTCAAATGTTATCTCCCCTTAACCCACAACTGAGGGACCAGTGTTCCATCACGATTAGATGCGTTGCACATGTTGCGTTGCACCTGTTTCTTTGTTCATATATAGTAAGTAGGTACCTGGGTGTTAGCCACCTGTTGTGGATCGTATTCCAGGGAGGGTGTTAGTATAACTTTGATAGGACGAAGCTTTGAAATAAACTGAGATAGGATAACAGCTCTTAGCCTGTAAATTCGTCTTTGTAAGATAAAAAAAATATATGCAGGCAGAATATAGGCACACAGGCAGGAATGCAAGTATGTAAGGAGACATGCTTGCATTCTTGTCGACAGAAAACATCAACACTCACGCTTAAAGCAGCACCAACATCCGTGTCCACTGCAGCCGTGGAGTATCGAGTCCTCGTGAGCGTCACATTTCGTCTTGCAGACTCCTCGTTTATCTTTGCATTCATCCCGAGTAGTGCAGCCTCCACCATATCTCTCATTCACAGGAGATAAGTCTGGAAACACGACACCGAACCTTCATTCATAAATACGTTTGAGTTTATTACGGAATCAGCAGATGCGTTTACAAATCGATAAACCATGTTTAAATAATAATAATAATAATACAGGAATATTATCAGACTGATACAGTTATTCATATTTATTCTTGGTAGACCAATCATTCGTGTATTATTAGCAAAATTAATTATATTTAGCAATTTTTCATGCTGTATGGCTCCATATATTACATAAAATATAATTCATGTGACTCTGCTAACCACTACACCATCCTGGACTAATAAAATTAATCGAACTCAGGATATTTCTATACACTAATCAGCATGAGAATCAGATGAATCTCACACCAACATGGTTGTGTCAAGCTCTGCTCAGGTTCCTCTATAGATGTCAATTACAAGCAAAATGGTAATAATACGATTGTAAACAAAGTAAGGAAGGAACAGTATTGGATCCCATGGCAAAGTAGTCCTAAAGTTTATATATGTGTCCCAGTTAATGAAGACAGAACTTTTTCAGTTATAAAATGAAAGTATTTTTTTAGTTAAAACTAAATTTTATAATGAAATAATTTATTTTGCAAGAACGAGAAGAGAAATCATGAGTCTGAAAAGGTTGTTAATAAAGTCTTCAACAGATTTCCAATCAAAATTATAATCATAGTTCTGGCTATCTTGTTTGAGATTAAAAAAAAAAACATGTAGATAATGAATTTTAAAAAAAAATAATAATAATAACAAACATTACTCTGAGTAAATATTCGCAGCCTGAGTGCTCAGTGGAGCAGTGTATAAACAACTCATCAGTTCACTGTCAGTGCCTGAGACTGTCACTGTAGAGCAGTGTAAACAACCCATCAGTGCTAAGTTCACTGTCACAGCCCCCGAGACTGATGTGTTTGTGGAACAGTGTAAACATCCCATCAATGCCAGTTCTATAGTATATATTTAGTATTTTCATTGCCCCAGAAAACTGTACATTGTGATACATTTTATCAGCCCCTAGACTAGTGTAGTGTCTGGAGAACATTGTCGCAGCCCAGAAATCTTGTTTCTTATACATATCACAAAGATCGTTGGTGTATATATGTGATAACTTACAGTCGCCTGAGTACTGCATATTTCTGTAGCACTGCGACAGTTAGTTTGTCCTGTGTTACATTTATGTATATACAACTTTGCTACACTCAGCATGTCCGGTATTGTGTTTATGTCTATTCAATAGTACTCATCTAATTGTGGTTTTAAGGGTCGAGTCATAGCTTCTGGCTCCGATTCTTCATTGGTCGCTACTAGGTCCACTCACTCCCTGCTCCATGAGCTTTATCATACCTCTTCTTAAAGCCATGTATTGATCCTGCTTCCACTACATCACTCTCCAGTCAGTTTGTCCTGTGTTGTGTTTATGTCTATACAACAGTGCTACAGTTATACTGGCATGTGTTCTACAGTCATTTTATTCTGTGTCTATGGAACACCGCCATAATTCCCGCTGTTACTCTGGGTGCCATTATTTTCTCTTCCTGTGTCTCACTACTGCCTCCACCGCCACAATCTGAAAAGAACAAAAATTATATATATATATATATATATATATATATATATATATATATATATATATATATATATATATATATATATATATATATATATATATATATATATATATATACACATATATATTCTTTCAATGCACCGGCCGCATCCCACCGAAGCAGGGTGGCCCCAAAAAAAAGAAAGGTTGTCTGTATAAATTTAGTAATGTATACAGGAGAAGGGGTTACTAACTCCTTGCTCCTGGCATTTTAGTCGTCTTTTACGACACGCATGGCTTACGGAGGAAGAATTCTGTTCCACTTCCCCATGGAGATAAGAGGAAATTAAACAAGAACCAGTAAGAAAAAAGAAGACACACAGGGGTGTGTGTATATATATGCTTGTACATGCATGTGTAGTGTGACCTAAGTGTAAGTAGAAGTAGCAAGACGTATCTGAAATCTTGCATGTTTATGAGACAGAAAAAAGACACCAGCAATCCTACCATCATGTAAAACAATTACAGGCTTCTGTTTTACACTCACTTGGCAGTACGGTAGTACCTCCCTGGGCGGCTGCTGTCTACCAACCTACTACCTATATATATATATATATATATATATATATATATATATATATATATATATATATATATATATATCGTTCAAGACTCTGTACACCGTGTACGTCAGGCCCATACTGGAGTATGCAGCAGTTTGGAACCCACACCTGGTCAATCACGCCAAAAAATTAGAGAAAGTGATAACAACGTACAAAATACTGCGAGGAATTGACAAGGTGGACAGAGAGAGGATGTTCCAGAGATGGGACACAGAAACAAGGGGTCACAATTGGAAGTTGAAGACTCAGATGAGTCAAAGAGATGTTAAGAAGTATTTCTTAAGTCATAGAGTTGTCAGGAAGTGGAATAGTCTGGCAAGTGATGTAGTGGAGGCAGGAACCATACATAATTTTAAGACGAGGTATGATGAAGCTCATGGAGCAGGGGAGAGAGAACCTAGTATCGATCAGTGAAGAGGCGGGGCCAGGGCTATGACGACCCCTGCAACCACAAATTGGTGAGTACACACACACACTTAAAGGGAATTTGAGAATTCTTAACTTTATTCATCTTGAACATATTTTTCATAACTAAATTGCATAGAATTTATAAGAAATATATAATTGAAATCAACAGCAAAAATTAAAACGAATCAAAATCCTAGTTTCAATATAATATTTTATTAAATCTGCTGTCTTGTTTACTGTCTCATATTAGTATTACTTTAATAACGTCCCGTCTAACATTTCATTTCCCTCTCAGTTGTCATGTGACTGGTTGTATCATGTAAAACAAGTGACAAAATATCACATACCTCACCGGGTGCAGTGCTGTTTCCGTCTCTTGTTACAGGTTCACCGTTCAAAAACTTGCTTTCCACCTTCACCAGGTAGACACAGAGCAACATTAGGAAATATATTGGCTTCATGATGGTGATGCTTCACTGTTGGCGTCTGGCGTAATAGTCGCCAGAATGGTAGTTCTCTTGCCACAAGTCCTCTGTTGGCAGTGTCTGGTAAACACAGCAGACACACAGGTCTTATATGCTTTGAAATCAGACTATATAAACACCTGTGGTAAGTTGAACGAACTTGACGAATAACAGATTTCTTTGTTTATAGTTAGAAACCATTTGTCTAACAGACAGTAATCATTTGTTGTAAATATCACTGAACTTTTCTTCCTTTCCTTGTTTTCCTCAGCCACTGGCCTCGCTTCTTCACTGGTAGCTTCTTGGTTCACTCTTTCCTAGCTTCGAGAGCTTTATCACATCTTTTTCTAAAGCTATGTATGGATCCTGCTTCTACCACTTAACTCTTCAGGTCGTTCAACTTCTTTACTTTGCCTGAACACATACTTCCTAACGTTCCTGTGACTCATCTGAGTTTTTAGCTTCTAGCTGTGCCCTCGTGTTCCTGTTTTCCATCTGTCAATCAATCTTCTATTCACCCTATCAGTTCTTCTCAGTATTTTGTACGTTGTTATCGTAACACCCTTAGGCCTCCACTGACATCAGTCCAAGTTCTCTTAACCTCTCCTCATAGGATATACCCCTTAGCTCCGGGATTAGTCTCGTTGCAAACTTCTGCACTTTACCCAATTTCTTGACATATTTGACCTGGTATGGGTTCCATACTGGTGTTGCATACTCCAATATGGGCATAACGTACACGGTATACAGTGTCGTGACTGATTCCTTACATGGATGTCGATTTACTTGAATCCCATCAAACAGGAGATTGTACCAGAGAATAATGGTACCACCACTGTTGTATGGGTGTGAAGCATGAGGTTTAAATGTTGCAGAGAGGAAGAGGCTAGAGGCAGTAAATATATCACTTTTGAGGGCAATGTGAAGAGTAATTCGGAGTTTGGAGATTAGAAGGTGAGAAGCTACGGGAAGTATTATTCAGAGGGCTGAGAAGAGGTTATTGAGGTGATTTGGACATTTAGAGAGGAAGAAGAAAAATATGGTGACTAGGAGAGCATATAAATCGAAAGGGAGGGATAGAGGGTCGTCCTGGTAAAGGCTGGAGGCAGCGTGTAAAGGAGGTTTTGAGTGTTAGCCGCTTTAACATCCATCAGGCTTGTGCGAGTGTTATATAGGAGTGAGAGAAGACAAGTGATTTTATGATTTGACGTGCTATTGGAGTGTGAGGAAGGTAACATTTACGAAGGGATTCAGGGGTAACCGGTTAGACATCTAAGGAGTCATTCATGACACTGTGTACATCATGCCTATATTGGTTTCCATGTTATAACCAGAGAATACTTTAAGCGTTTAGGGATCTTAATTGGAAGTGTTCCTATTAAGATACCTTTATGCGTGCTAATGTGACAATTTTATTGATTTTTTGTAATAAATTTGACCTTTTTTTTAATGAACACAAAATTTAATGTTTTTCTCAGAGTGTTAAGGTGAATTTTAAATCGAATAGAACTACAAAAAAATTTGAGAGATATTGAAGACTCGTATTATTTAAACTTTTAATTTTCACGAGTTGAGTGAACCCTTAAAAACTTTTTGGCCAGAACCAAAAAATTATGTAAAGTGTCACCATAAACCACTAACTTCTTCCAAGTATTTTGTTTATAACTTCACAACTTCTTATCCGATCTGCTTCAAATTTTGAACCTTGTTCAACTATTACTAGGTACAATAAGGTAACATTTATGAAGTGATTCAGGGAAACCGGCGGCCGGACTTGAGTCCTGGAGATGGGAAGTGCAGTGTCTGCACTCTGAAGGAGGGGTGTTAATATTGCAGTTTTATAACCGTAGTGTAAGCACGCCTCTGGCAAGACAGTGATGGAGTAAATGATGATGAAAGATTTTCTTTTTCGGGCCACCCTGAATTGGTGGGAAACGGCCGATGTGTTAATAAAAAAAAATAACCAACAAGTGCATCTTCTGGTCAGTTTTAAACTTTTAGTGCTGATGTGTTTCCTCAAGGGAAACAATCTCTTGATTTTAGGTTGTGTAAGTTTTTAATATGACAATTTTATTAATCATTTTTTTTTTGTTAAGTAACTTGAGAATGTCACTTCTGATCAGAAATAAGTCACGGTGTTTGGATTTATCAAGTTATCTTAGGTTAATCTTCATGATATTCTTTTAAGTACATATATCATCTATGTGTCCTTGTATGTTATGTATCCAAAGCTTAAATAAAACTTTGTTGTTTACTTATTTATTTATCTTCCTTGGAGAAAAGGTTAGATTAGTTTTTGGCTTGTGTAGATCTCGGTTAAATTTTTCTTATGAAGAAATTGCAAAAATTGAAATACTGCTTTATCCCTGATAATCTCCGAGTGTCTCATCCTATTAGCTTCAACCTTCAATGCTGAGAACCTGATAATATAACTTATGAGAGGTTTCAGACTTGTTGTGCTTGTGTATTTTAGGATATGGGTTTCTGAGATAACAAGATAATTTCACTTCAGTTTAACTTCAAGGCTGGTATTTCTTAATGAAAAGTTTGAATTAGATTTGGGCTGTGTATGTCCTAATTTGCTATATCACTGAAGAAATTGGGATATTAATTTCCATATGATGACTTGTGATTGCTTCTTCTGAATAATTTCAAATCTTTAACGCTATTTAACTTCATTACACTTGTATGCCGCTTTCTGTACTGTTCCAGTCGCATGCCTTGAGGTGCAAATAACTCTCTCCAGGTAAACTATGGGGATACCATTCTCGGATCTCGCAGCGACCGAAATGCGTCTTATTATTATTATAGCAACCACTGTGAAAAAACAGTGAAATTCCAATCGCTTTTGTGACTTCTCACATTATCCTTGAAAATGTGAGAAGTCACGAAATCGATTGGAATTTCACTATTTTTTTCACAGTGGTTGTTCTGCATATTGTGATATTCTGTTCACTCTGATTTTATTGTATTATTATTATTATTGTACTTTTCAAACCTGCACTGTTTTGTTGCGACTTACCAGACGTAAACCCATCATCACTGGCACTGCTTGACCGCCAGTTACCAGTCTGCTGAGCCTGTGATGTCACCAGATGACTCCTGACACGACAACTTTGTTATATAATGATCATTTTAAGGTCATAGTAGCCTCCAAGAATATTTATAAATCATTACTTATAAGGTAACCTTTTATGTTTGTTGCAGCTCAAATATTGAACTTGTAATCATTTGCTCATCATTTTTTTATAGTATTCAATGAATCAATATTACATTTACAAATTCATCTATTTTGTACTTATAAATGTTTTTAATCATGATTACCGATAGGGGAAAATTATGCATTGTTTTAGTGAAACATAAACTCGTATTTAATTTTTTATTGTGTATTATAAGGAAATTATTAAAAACACCATAATTTTTTGCAAGCTCCCAGAGAATATAATGAACACGAAAATTTCAACGTATGAAATTATATTGCTTCCAGTTTTTACACATTAATATATCAAAGGAACAATAGAAAATGCATGTAATTTGGAAATCTTACCTCTTTTTTTTTTTAATTCAGAAAACGAAAGTTATATTCCTGTTATGTTCTTCGATATATTGTTGTGGTAAAACTTTATTTCGGGACAATATTAATTAAAGCACAATCATAATTAAACTGAAAAAGATCAAACATTTGAAAAAGTAATCTTCATCATTAAGCAAAAGTTTTGGCGCTTCAGAGCCTCGGTATATGTTAAGTATATCATGGGTGTTATACTACTACAATTACTCAGCTGTGTCACAAAAGTGAGTAGTCACCATCTATGGCAGGTGGGTAATGGTAGTGCTACAGTAATTGTAATGTGTCATGGTTGCTGTGTGATGATAGTGTTATGGTAGGTGTTTCATAACAATGGCATTAGAGTCATTATGCATGACAATGGTATCTGTGTGCAAGTAGCAAACAGGATTTGTATTTCTATATTTTGATTTGTGTGTTTGGGGATGCATGGAAATGTAATTGTTTTTACTCTTCTTCTTCCTGCTCCTCTTCTCCCTCTCCATCTTCTACAAACTCTCTTCTTCTTCTTCTTCCTCTTGTGCTCCCTGTTCTTGAGCAGTATCTTCCTGTGCTTCATTGTTTTCATTTACTCTGATAACACTTTCATCTCCCTCGTTCATTCCGCTGACTGTCTCTTTCTCTGCCACACGGACTGAAAACACAAACATAAAATTATTATCAATGTATTTTTTAACTTTAAGCTAAAATATTTTTTTTGTATTTTTATTCGTTAACAATGAGTGAAGAATTGTAAGTTGTAAATAGCGTTTAATGTTTTGTATAAGTTCGACGCCTTTTTTGTAATTAAGAACTTTACTTTTATTTCATAATTTTTTCACGACAGGATATATACACCGAGATGTGTATGTGATTGGTTACTTTTATCTTGAGAGAGAGCACTGAAATCTCAGCATATATACACTGAGAGTTTACTTTAATCCCAATTTTAGGCATTAAAGTATTCCTGACTGGTGATGAACATTTTATTTGCTACCTTAATGACCCTCGGATAGTCGACAATCTTTTAACAATTAATCAACTATGTTTCCAGAGCGACATGAAGTAAGGGTAATACTCAGTACCGAATTATTCAGTTTTTAAAGGTTTCAACTTGATGAAAATTTGTAATGTTTTCTTCCTCGAAGGCTTCCACGCGATAACTTGAAATCGCCTTTTCTATTCGGCTACAAACTTTCATGATTCGTGTATTAAGCTTATTCATGAATTGTAATTGGACTGTGTAGGTGCCAGATTTATTTCAAATATTTTGTTATATTTCTCCGTGCTATACCTCAAGAACTCTCTGAAAGCTTCAAACTCTATTCTTTGAAATAAAGGTTCGCATTGTTAATGCGTGTCAATTATATTAACCAAATTGGAATTGTTGTTTCTGTGCATTAACTGAAGAATGCTTCCTCTTATCGACTTCCAGTGTTGATGTATTGTATTTAGCGAAGGTTCTGATCGGTGTTTGGCTGTGTAGTTTCCTATTAGCAAACTATAGAAAAATTTGTTAAATTGTTTCCACGCGATAGTTTAAGAATGCCTCGTGATTTGCTTTAAATTTTTAATGCTCATGTGTTCTTTAGTTAAATCCGGATCTTTACTGGACTGTGTAGGTGAAAATATGCCATTTTTTATTAACGCTTACGCTGTGCTAGTTTCTTACCTATGACAAATATCTTGAAGGTAGTTTATAAAATCTCGCAAGGTTATAGAACATTAAAAATCGAATATGACTACTAAGAAGAAGCTGAATTTTTGCAAAATTATTTTTGAGGTTTTGAAATTTAACAAATTATTAATATTTTCCCTACTCTTAACTTAATAAGAAAATAAGATACCAGATATATAAAGCAAATACTATCCTAAATTAGCTTTTAAAAGCCATTGCAGATGAACGGCTGTTAAGTCTTTTGGGGTCTAGTTCCTAGGCCTTTTATGTATCCACCTGCTCGCACGATACCGTCCACAGAATGTATATGAGGTGCAAAATAAACTAGTCGTTCGGTGGCAAATTCTAAAAAAAAACTAATTAATAAAAATGATTAACACTTTATTTCTAATAAATATCTAAATTTTTTCCCCCATATTATTGATTTTATTAATTTTGCCTATTCAAAAACGTTTTATTTGATATTTTGTTCATGACCCATGGATACATGTAGTGTCCGTGTGTCTTCACACTGGCTTCACTGTCTGACTGTTGCTGCATAAATATTTTCAGGGTTAGACTGCGTTGAGTTCCAGTTCCTGACCCTCGTAAGTGTGTTAATTTACCTCTACTGAGCTTTTAGAGGTGTTTTTCTCCAGCTATTTGACCTGTTGCATGGGTTGGGCTATACTTCCTGGGTCTCTTAGGGAAGTTGAACAACACTACTCCGTCTTTTGAGGATTTTCAGGTATTCTACTATACCTCTTGCTTTCTTTGAAGTACAAGATACGGGGATATGGGATGCGGGGGATACCTTTCTCTAATCGCATAGTGAAAAAAATTATAGTCAATCTTATTAGTTTAATTTACTTACTTTCACCATGACCACCATGGCTACCATGACCTCCGTGGCCACCATAACCACCATGTTCTCGATGAGGGGCGCAGCACCAGCAGCCTTTACCACAACCTCTGTGAATCTCCCGACGATTGCTTCCACACGACTTGGACTGACACCTTCCTTTGGCCTCCCGACATTCCTCGTTAGCTTTGCATCCTGTTGAAATATGTAAACTAGTCAAATACTGGAGTGTGTCCTTAAGGAACACACGCTAACATGCACACACACACACGCTAACATGCACACACACACACACACACACACACACACACACACACACACACACACACACACACACACACACAACACACACACACACACACACACACACACTCTTGCTCTTGCTTCACGCACGGAGGGCCCGGGTTCAATTCCCGGCGGGGCCGAAACATTTCGAAGTGTTTCGTTACACACACACACACACACACACATACATACATACATACAACAGGCCTAGTGTCTAATCAACATGTGCCTAGGACAAAATGGTAACTGACACACACACACACACACACACACACCACACGCACACGCACACGCACTCACGCACATAGGAGCTGTGACTCAATCCCCAGCAACTACATATAGGTGAGTGAGTGCACACTTGCTGCCACCAAACAGAATATCCAGGATGGAATATGACAACAACAGTAACTACAATTCAGTTAAACTAGAGTGGATATATTTACATAGGAACGAAGCAGTAATTGGACATAGCTGTTGATTCAAGGAGAATTCTCTCAAAATCAGGTAGAAAAGCCGGACCCTAAATTGACACCTTAAGTCATGGAGAGTCTTGCTTTTTTATTCAAAAGTAAAGAACTTGCTAAGTTACCCAAGTTAAAAAAGTCACAACAGTGAGCGATTCCGACGAACTAGCATTGTTGAACCTGGCATTAATGGACTTGGCATTGATAGACCTGGCATTGATGGACCTGGCATTGATAGAACTGGTATTGATGGACGTATCATTGATAGACCTATCATTGATGGACTTTTCATTGATGGAACTAGCATTGATGGACCTGGCATTGATGGAACTGGCATTGATGAACCTGGCATTGATGGACCTTGTATTGATAGACTTGACATTGAGCGACCTTCAGTTATAAACCAAGTGATGTTTGGAGTTTATCCAGATGCGTTGACTGTGTACCAGTAATGTCCTATCTAGTGGAGATTGTATAAGGGAACTAGAGATCACTTTTGATATATAGATAACCAAACGGTTAAATAATTGCATACTTGCATGATTGTGAGTTCTTGACTCAAATGTTAACACCTCTTATCCCACAACTGAGGACCAGTGTTCCATAACGATTGGAAACGTTGTCCATGTTGCGTTACACCTGTTTTTTTGTTTACATATCAGTAAGTAGGTACCTGGGTGTTAGCGACTGTTGTGGATCGTATTCCAGGGAGGGTGTTAGTATAACTTTGATAGGACGAAGCATTGAAATAAACAGAGATAGGATAACAGCTCTTAGCCTGTAAATTCGTCTTTGTAAGATAAAAAATATATGCAGGCATAATATAGGCACACAGGCAGGAATGCAAGTATGTAAGGAGACATGCTTGCATTCTTGTCGACAGAAAACATCAACACTCACGCTTAAAGCAGCACCAGCATCCGTGTCCACTGCAGCCGTGGAGTATCGAGTCCTCGTGAGCGTCACATTTCGTCTTGCAGACTCCTCGTTTATCTTTGCATTCATCCCGAGTAGTGCAGCCTCCACCATATCTCTCATTCACAGGATATTCGTCTGGAAAAACGACACCGAACCTTCATTCATAAATCCGTTTGAGTTTATTACGGAATCAGCAGATGCGTTTACAAATCGATAAACCATGTTTAAATAATAATAATAATAACAATAACACAGGCATATTATTAAACTGATGCAATTATTCATGGTCATTCTGGGTAGACCAATCATTCCTGTGTTACTAGCAAAATTAATTATATTTAGCAATTTTGCATACTGTATGGCAAGTGAGAATAATTATCATAGTTCTGGCTATCTTGTTTAAGATTAATAAAAAATGTACATAATGAAATTTACTCTGATTAAATATACTCAGCCTGAGTGGACTGTGGAGCAGTGTAAATAACCTATCAGTGCTAAGTTCACTGTCACAGCCCCTGAGACTGATGTCGTGTCTATGGAACATTGTAAACTTCCCATCAATGCTAGTTCTATAGTATATATTTAGTACATTCACTGCCCCAGAATATTGTACATTGTGTAACACTGCCACAGTCCCTAGAGTGTTGTGTCTGTAGAGCACCCAGAAATCTTGTTTCTTATACATACCACTAAGGTCGTTGGTGAATATATGTGATAACTTACAGTCTCCTGAGTACTGCATATTTCTGTAGCACTGCGACAGTCAGCATGTCCTGTGTTGTGTTTATGTCTGTACAAGAGTGATATAGTCGGCATGTCTTGTGTTGTGTTTATGTTTATTCAGTAGTGATACAGTCAGCATGTCCTGTGTTGTGTTCATGTTTATTCAGTATTGATACAGTCAGCTTGTCACGTGTTGTGTTTATGTCTATACAACAGTCATACAGTTACAGTGTCCTGTGTGTTTTATGTCTATGAAACAATTGTGGTACATTCAGTTTGTTCTGTGTTTATGGAACACCGCCATAATTCCGCTGTTACTCTGGGTGCCTTTATTTTCTTTCCTGTGTCTCACTGCTGCCTCCACCTTCATAATCTGAAAGGAATAAAAATTATATATATATATATATATATATATATATATTTTTTTTTTTTCAACAAGTCGGCCGTCTCCCACCGAGGCAAAGTGACCCAAAAAGAAAGAAAATCCCCAAAAAGAAAATACTTTCATCATCATTCAACACTTTCACCTCACTCATACATAATCACTGTCTTTGCAGAGGAGCTCAGATACGACAGCTGAGAATAGTCCCTCCCAGCAGTCACTATCTCAGACCCCTCCTTTAAAGTGCAGGCATTGTACTTCCCATTTCCAGGACTCAAGTCCAACTAAATCAATTAACTGGTTTCCTGAATCCCTTCACAAAATGTTACCCTGCTCACACTCCAACAGATCGTCATGTCTCAAAAACCATTCGTCTCCATTCACTCCTATCTAACACGCTCACACATGCTTGCTGAAGTCCAAGCCCCTCGCCCACAAAACCTCCTTTACCCCTTCCCTCCAACCTTTTCTAGGACGACCCTACCCGCCTTCCTTCCCTAAGAATTTATACGCTCTCCAAGTCATTCTACTTTGATCCATTCTCTCTAAATGACCAAACCACCTCAACAACCCTCTTCAGCCCTCTGACAAATACTTTTAGTAACTCCACACCTTCTCCTAATTTCCACATTCCGAATTTTCTGCATAATATTTACACCACACATTGCCCTTAGACAGGACATCTCCACTGCCTCCAGCCTCCTCCTCTCTGCAGCATTTGCAACCCATGCTTCACACCCATATAAGAGTGTTGGTATGACTATACTTTCGTACATTCCCTTCTTTGCACCCATGGATAACGTTTTTGTCTCCACAGATACCTCAACGCACCACTCACCTTTTTCCTTCATCAATTCTATGGTTAACCTCTTTCTTCATAAACCCATCCGCTGACACATCAACTCCCAAATATCTGAAAACATTTACTTCTTCCATAATCCCTCTCTCCAATGTGATATCCATTTTTTCTTTATTTAAATCGTT
Organism: Cherax destructor; assembly: GCA_009830355.1. Taxonomy (NCBI): domain Eukaryota; kingdom Metazoa; phylum Arthropoda; class Malacostraca; order Decapoda; family Parastacidae; genus Cherax; species Cherax destructor. Next base: position 238,298 of record WNWK01001148.1, on the reverse strand, counting down.
TGATACCCTCATCACTTTACTCTTATCTATGTTCACTTTTAACTTTATACCTTTACACACTCTCCCAAACTCGTCTACTAACCTTTGCAACTTTTCTTTAGAATCTCATATAAGCACAGTATCATCAGCAAAAAGTAACTGTGTCAACACCCATTTTGCATTTAATTCTCCAAAATTTAATCCCACCCCTCTCCCCAACATCCTAGCATTCACTTCTTTTACAACCCCATCTATAAATATATTAAACAACCATGATGACATTACACATCCCTGTCTAAGACCTACTTTTACCGGGAAGTAATCTCCCTCTCTCCTACACATCCTAACCTGAGCCTCACTATCCTCATAAAAACTCTTTACAGCCTTCAGTAACTTACTACCTATTCCATACACTTGCAACATTTGCCACATTGCTCCCCTATCCACTCTATCATATGCGTTTTCTAAATCCATAAAGGCAATAAAAACTTCTCTACCTTTATCTAAATACTGTTCACATATATGCTTCACTGTAAACACTTGATCTACACATCCCCTACCCACTCTAAAGCCTCCTTGCTCATCTGCAATCCTACTCTCTGTCTTACCTCTAATTCTTTCAATAATAACCCTGCCATACACTTTACCTGATTTACTCAGTAAACTTATTCCCCTATAATTTTTACACTCTCTTTTATCCCCCTTCCCTTTATATAAAAGAACTATACATGCTCTCTGCCAATCCCTAGGTACCTTCCCCTCTTTCATACATTTATTAAACAAAAATACCAACCACTCCAGCACTATATCATCCTCTGCTTTTAACATTTCTGTCATGATTCCGTCAATTCCAGCTGCTTTACCCCCTTTCATTCTACGTAATGCCTCACGCACCTCCCCCACACTCACATCCTGCTCTTCTTCACTCCTAAACGATGTTGTACCTCCCTGGCCAGTACATGAAATTACCGCCTCCCTTTTTTCATCGACATTTAAAAGTTCCTCAAAATATTCTCGCCATCTACCCAATACCTCCAGCTCCCCATCTACTAACTCCTCTACTCTGTTTTTAACTGACAAATCCATTCGTTCCCTAGGCTTTCTTACCTTGTTTATCTCACTCCAAAAATTTTTCTTGTTTTCAGCCAAATTTCTTGACAGAGCCTCTCCCATTCTTTCATCCGCTCTTCTTTTGCACTCTCTCACCACTCTCTTCACCATTCTTTTACTCTCCATATACTCTGCTCTTCTATTAACACTTCTGTGTTGTAAAAACCTTTCATAAGCTACCTTTTTCTCTTTTATCACACCCTTTACTTCTTCATTCCACCACTCACTCCTCTTTCCTCCTGCACCCAACCTCCTATAGCCACAAACTTCTGCCCCACATTCTAATACTGCATTTTTAAAACTATCCCAACTCTCTTCAACCCCCACTACTCCTACTTGCACTAGCCCACCTTTCTGCCAATAGTTGCTTATATCTCACTCTAACTTCCTCCTCCCTTAGTTTATACACTTTTACCTCTCTCTTACTTGCTGTTGCCATTTTCTTTTTGTCCCATCTACCTTTTATTCTAACTGTAGCTACAACCAAATAATGATCTGATATATCCGTTGCCCCTCTATAAACATGTACATCCTGAAGCCTACTCATCAACCTTTTATCCACCAATACATAATCCAACAAACTACTTTCCTTACGTGCTATATCATACCTTGTATATTTATTTATCTTTTTCATAAAATATGTATTACTTATTACCAAACCTCTTTCTACACATAGCTTTCTACACACACACACACACACACACACACACACACACACACACAGTAGCGGCCAGTGAAGAGGCGGGGCCAGGAGCTTTGACTCGACCCCTGCAACCACAACTAGGTGAGTACAACTAGGTGAGTGAGTACACACACACATATATATATATATATATATATAAATTATTGGAAACTTTTCTAAAATATATATAGTTGGATTAGGTTAAATTAAATTGCGCTTATTATAATAAGGTTTGGTAAGTTTTCTAAGGTTCTTTTGGTACAAAATTAATAATTTTTACATTACCATAAATGAAAAAAAATATCTTTAAACGCATAAGAGAAAATTTTAGAAAGGACTTAATTTTAAATGAGTTCTTGCTAATTGACCAGTTTTACCCATTTGGCACGACATATACATATATGTATATGTCGTGCCAATGGGTAAAACTGGTTGTCTCCCACCAAGGCAGGGTGGCCGAAAGAAAACTTTCATCATTCACTATATCACTGTCTTGCCAGAGGCACGCTTACACTACAATTATAAAACTGCAACATTTAACACCCCTCCTTCAGAGTGCCGGCACTGTACTTCCAATCTCCAGGACTCAAGTCCTGCCCGCCGGTTTCACTGAATCCCTTCATATATGTTATACCTTGCTCACACTCCAACAGCACGTCAAGTCCTAAAGACCATTTGTCTCTATTCGCTCCTATCTAGCACGCTCACGCATGCTTTCTGAAAGTCCAAGCCCCTTGCACACAAAACCTCCTTTAGTCCGACCTTTCCTAGTCCGACCCCTACCCCACCTTCCCTCCACTACAGATTTATACACTCTCGAAGTCATTCTATTTTGTTCCATCCTCTCTACATGCTCTCTCTCTCTCTCTCTCTCTCTCTCTCTCTCTCTCTCTACTCTCTCTCTCTCTCTCTCTCTCTCTCTCTCTCTCTCTCTCACTCTCTCTCTCTCTCTCTCTCTCTCTCTCTCTATATATATATATATATATATATATATATATATATATATATATATATATATATATATAATATATATGTGTGTGTGTGTGTGTGTGTGTATATCATTTATGTTAATGCAAAATTAATAATTTTGTACCAAAAGAACCTTAGAAAACTTACCTAACCTTATTATAACAAACGAAATTTATTTTAGCCTAATCCAACTAAATATATATTAAATAAGTTTACAATAATTTAATAATAAATGAAATATATTTTATTTAGTTAGGTTCAGAATGATTTTTCGAAATTATTGCATACTCAAATTTTAGCTTGTCTTATTCAGTTAGAAGAGCGTTGCTGTTTAAGCCAAAATCGCAAGGTGCTAGTAACCCCTTCTGTTGTATATATTACTAAATGTAAAAGGAGAAACTTTCGTTTTTCCTTTTGGGCCACCCTGCCTCGGTGGGAAACGGCCGACGTGTTGAAAGAAAGAAGAAAGAATATATATATATATTTATATATATATATATATATATATATATATATATATATATATATATATATATATATATATATATATATATATATATATATACATTATTCATTATAAATATATTTTTCATAAATCAATTGCATAGAATTTATAAGGAATTGATAATTGAAATCAGGAGCTCAAATCAAGAGGAATAAAAAATTTAGTTTAAATAATATATTTGTCTGAATATGCGGTAATGTTTACGTCTTATAATGGAATTACTTTAACAGTATCCATTCTAACATTTCATTTTCCTCTCTGCTGCCATGTGACTTGGTGTATCAGGTAAAACCTGATACACAATATCTCATATAAACAATTGGAAAGTTCTCAGACATACCTCACCGGGTGCAGTGCTGTTTCCGTCTGTTGGTACAGGCTCGTCCGGCAACGCCTTCACTCTCTCTACCTGCACCAGGTAGACACAGAGTAGCATCAACAAAAACACAGACTTCATGGTGGTTATGCTTCGCTGTTGGTGCCTGGCTGCTTTATCTGGGTGATAATAGCGAGAAAGGTACGTCTCTTGCTCCCGAACCGTTGTCGACAGTGTGTAAAAGTCTGGTGAATGCCACAGCGACGAGTGCTTATATATATATTTGAAAAAAACAGGTCCTCATTTTGTAGAAACACCTGTGGCAAGTTGAACGACCTTGAGTACAAACATTTTTTTATGTGCTATAATAATTTATATCCAACAGACATCAACCATTTATTATAGATGTTGAACGCTTTTCCGTGGCCGCATTGTCCCCATCCTGCCCCCTGTTAAGCTGCGTCACTTTTACTTTTGGTTTTTAACTCAGCTATACCCGTAGTGTGCGACTACACTTTCTGTATAATATTCCATTGTGGGAACAAAAGCTGACTATTTTCCCTGTTATACTCTATGACAGAAGACGGGTTCTTAAACACTAGAATGAAAATGGTCTGCTTGAGTTCAGAGATTTCAATTGGGTGATGGCACACATAATTAACACAGTCCATTAACAAACATCCCAATGTTTCACGTGGTTTATTGTTGAAGGTATTTCCGTTGTCATTAAAAATTGGTGCTAATTCATGAATAGAATATAACAGAACGTCCTATTTTTTGTAATTTGAGTTGAAAATGTACTTTAAGTAGCAATGAAACCCAGAAAAATACATTTAAGGTATTAGATTGAGGTTTTATCTTATTATAAATAATGAAATTTTATTTTGCCTTTTTTCACAGACACTGTAAAATGTAAAGAAAACTTCAAATTCTTTTCATTAAAACAGCGCTTGATGCAAATATATATCCACTTTATTACGCAACCTTTGTGATTACTTTAACACAAAAATATTTCAGTTATGATTGAACATAATATATTACATAATATATTATGATTGAACATATATATTATGACTGAACATTATATATTATGATTGAACATAATATATTACAAAATAAATATATTCCAAGGCCTTTTCAGTTCAAAACTTCCTATGAAAAACTAGTGAAGAATGCATCATATTTATCATACTTTGAGCCTCACCTCCTCTACAATATACGATTTTGCAGGACTTTCTTCGCATACTGAGGATGATTCCTCATCAGCTGATGCCTCAGCTGACTAAGCTTCAAGTGAATTTTGACTTGCTTCCCTCAAGGTATTGATATTTTAGATCATTAGCTGTTTCATAAATTTTCGAGATTTCTTCATCTATGAAATCTGGGCTGTAAATACGCAAAGCTCTCAAAAATATTGATGAGAATACAGACAGTTTAACTTTAGTTTGATGTGAAGAATAATAGTGAACATAGGAACAGTTATTTTTGTTGGTTTTCTGTAAATATTAATTTTTAAATCATTGTTCCCCTTAATAATCAAAACATCTAGAAAAGGCAATGAGTTATTTGTTCAAACTCATCAGTAAAATTTATGGAATGAGCCAAATTGTTTAATTTATCAAGGATTATATCTATATTCTTAGGCATAAGACATAAAATATCATCAACATATCAGTACCACTTAGCTCTGTTAGGAAGGATTTTGTTAATGCAAAGTTTGTGTTTAATGACGAGTTTTACACTCAGACGTTTGGTTTGACAATGGGAAATCCTCTCTCACCTCTCCTTGGTAATTTGTATATGGAATATTTTGAAACAAAATTACTTAACAAAATCCTTCCCAATAGAGCTAAGTGGTATAGATATGTTGATGATATTTTATGTCTTATGCATGAGAATATAGATATAAAGCATTTCCTTGTTAAATTAAATAATCTAGCTCATTCCATAAATTTTACTGTTGAGTTTGAACAAAATAACTCATTGCCTTTTCTAGATGTTTTAATTATTACATTCTTCTTTCAACAAACTAACCGTATCCCACCATGGCAAGGTGGCTCAAAAACAAAAATGAAAGTTTCTCTTTTTAAATTTAGTAATATATACAGGAAAAGGGGTTACTAGTCCCTTGCTCCCGGCATTTCAGTCGCCTCTTACGGCACGCATGGCATACGGAGGAAGAATTCTGTTCCACTTCCCCATGGAAATAAGCGGAAATAAACAAGAACAAGAACTAGGAAGAAAATAGAAGAAAGCCCATAGGAGTTTGCCTGGAGAGGGTTTCGGGGGTCAACGCCCCCGCGGCTTGGTCTGAGACTAGGCCTCATGGTGGATCAGGGTCTGATCAACCTTGCTGTTACTGCTGGGCGCACGCAAACTGACGTACGAACCACAGCCCGGTTGGTCAGGTACTGACTTTAGCTGCCTGTCCAGTGCCTTTTTGAAGACAGCCAGGGGTCTATTGGTAATCCCCCTTATATATGCTGGGAGGCAGTTGAACAGCCTTGGGCCCCGCACACTTATTGTGTTGTCTCTCAATGTACTCGTGGCGCCCCTGCTTTTGATTGGGGGAATGTTGCATCTCCTGTCCAGTCTTTTGTTTTCATAGGGAGGATTTTCGTGTGCAGGCTTGGTACCAATTCCTCCAGGACCTGCCTGCGTTCCAGGGAATACAGATTAAGGACCTTCAACCGTTCCCAGTAATTCAGGTGCCTTATCGTACTTATGTGTGCCGTGAAAGTTCTTTGTATACTCTCCAGGTTAGCAGTGTCACCAGCCTTGAAGGGGGCCGTTAGTGTACAGCAGTATTCAGCCTAGAGAGAAGCGATTTGAAGAGAATCATCATTGGCTTGGCGTCCCTAGTTTTGAAGGTTCTCATTATCCATCCTATCATTTTCCTAGCCGATGCGGTAGATACATTGTTGTGGTCTTTGAAGGCGAGATCCTCTGACATTATCACTCCCAGGTCCTTCACATTACTTTTTTGCTCTATTGTATGGTTAGAATTTGTCGTATACCCTGATACATTTTTAATTTCCTCAAGTTTTCCATATCTGAGTAGTTGAAATTTCTTCTCGTTGAACTTCATATTGTTTTGAGTGGCCCATTTGAAGATTTGGTTGATGTCCGCTTGGAGTCTTGCGGTGTCTTCGATGGAAGTCACTGCCATGGCAATCCGGGTGTCATCCGCAAAGGAAGACACGGAGCTATGGCTTACATCTCTGTCTATGTCAGATATGAGGATGAGGAATAGAATGGGAGCGAGTACTGTGCCTTGTGGAACAGAGCTTTTCACCGTAGTTGCCTGGGATTTTACTCTGTTTACTGTTACTTTTTGTGTTCTATTTGTCAGGAAGTTATAGATCCATCTACCAACTTTTCCTGTTATTCCTTTATCACGCATTTTGTGCGCTATGACACCATGGTCACATTTGTCGAAAACTTTTGCAAAGTCTGTGTATACTATATATGTATTTTGTTTATCCTCTACAGCATCCAGGACCTTGTCATAGTGGTCCAGTAGCTGGGACAGGCAGGAGCGACCTGCTCTAAACCCGTGTTGCACTGGGTTGTGTAATTGATGGGTATCTAGGTGGTTGGCGATCTTGCTTCTAAGAACCCTCTCAAAGATTTTTATGGGGTGTGCATATATATATGATTGTACATGCATGTGTAGTGTGACGTACCTGAAACCTTGCATGTTTATGAGACAGAAAAAAGAAACCAGCAATCCTACCATCATGTAAAACAATTACAGGTTTCCGTTTCACACTCACTTGGCAGGACGGTAGTACCTCCCTGGGTGGTTGCTGTCTACCAACCTACAATACAATTCATATACACATGCATATATGTGTATTTTAGTGCACTGGGATTTTATGACTACTCTGTACTGTTTCAGTCGCGTTCACTGACGTACCTTGGGTTGGGCTTATGCAACAAGGGCGTAGCTTCTCAGATCACGCGGCGATCGAAATTAATTTCCTCCAGGTATATATATAGTTTCAATATCGTTATTGGCATGTAAGAATAATTTTATTTTTCATTTAAACAAAGTCATACGAATTGTTTTTTTTTATTATGTATTATCAAAAAATTATTGAAAACACATTTTTAGCAAGCTTCCAGAGAACATGATAAACACAGCAGCATCAACATGTGAAATTATTTTGTTTCAAGTTTTCCCACATTCAAATATTACTTTTATCTTTTTTAATTAAAAAAGAAGAAAGTTATATTTCTGGTCTGTTCTTCGGTTCACAGTCGGACACTGAGCATAAATCATTGATATATTATTTTGATAAAATTTTATTTGTGAACTAAAGTTACATGTTTTCAGTATTTTTGCGTAAAACAGTATATAGAGCACAAACATAATTAAACTAAAAAAGGATCAAACGTTTGAAAAAAATCTTCATGATACAAAAGTGTGCCGCTTCAGAGCCTCGATATATGTCAAGTATATTATGATGTTATTCTACCATACTACTAAAACAACTCAGGTGTGTCACACAAGTGAATTGTCACCATCTATGGCAGGTGGGTCATGGTTGCTGTGTTATGATGGTAGTAATGGAATGTTATGGTAGGTGATTCATAACATTTGCATTTGAGTCATAACTGAAGACACTCGTATATATATGCAAGTAATGAATCCAATTAGTATTTCCGTGTTTTGATTTGTTTGCTCGTGAGTGCGTGCAGATGTAGTAGTTTTTACTTCTCTTCTTCCTCCTCTCCTTCCTCATCATCTTCTACATACTCTTTCTCTTCTTCGTCTTCGTCTTGTGTTCCTCCTTCTTGAGCGTTTTCTTCTTGTGCTTCATTGTCTTCACTTACTCCAATAACACTGCTGGCGGTCTCGTTGTCTGCTTCACGTACTGAAAACACAAATACAAGAGTAATATCTGTGTAAGATTTTTTGTTATCTTTAAGCTTTTGTATCGTTATTTCTTAATACCGATGAAAAAAATGTAATTAGTAAATAGCGTTTAATGTTATGTAAATCAATTGTCTTCAGTTCGACTCATTTTTTTTATGCCGAGAGAATTTAATATTCAATACATTTTTCCAGAGCTTCTCATTTATTTGTTTATTCCTCTATGTTGCTATCTCCATCATCTTTTCAGTTTCCTGTGACTTATCAACACAGCTCATGGCGTAGACACGCAGTAGACAAGATCGGGCAATGTTTTACGACTTGTTTGGCATAGGGTTTTAAAAGAGAGGACTTGGCTAATGAAGCAAACAGGACTTAAACTTCTAATAAAAGCTATTCAATTATGGAACGATTACCTGGCGACTGTTCTGCTGACGTTTTTTGTTTTATTTTATTAAGAGCATAACCTATGATCCTTCCTATATCTATGTCCTCTAATACTTCCTATATCTATATTCTCTAATACTTCCTATATAACTATATCCTGTATACTGTATACTTCTCTAATACATCCTGTATCTGTGTCCTTCTGTCTTCGCTAATGCTTACTATATTTGTTCCCTTGTAATGTGCTGATAAGCAGAGAGCAAATTCCTGGGATATTTTAAGCATCATTTCTCAGCCAGATGATCAGTTTGGACTAAACTTATGGTGTTATTACTTCGATATCGCTGTACATATCTATGTATGGTTTGTGCATAAATCATCTTTAATAATTATTTTCATCTACGCAATGTGTAAAGTATATTATGTACATAGTATTAGTCAGTATATATTCATTTAGTAAATAAGTAGATGTTAGTAGAAATAGTAGTACTAGTAAAAGTAGTGGTAGTAAACTAGAAGTAAGGTTAATAGTAGTAGTAAGTACTAATTATAGTGGTAACAGTAGCAATAGTTATTATTATTGTTGTTGGTGTTAACATTATTATTATAATCAAACTAAGCTCTAAACCCGTTAGGGTCATGCAGCTCTGCAGTAGTAATGTTAGAAGTGGTGGTAGAGGTTGTAGTAATAGTAGCGTGATGGTAGTAGTAGTGTGTGTTAAGAGGCACGTAAGTTCCTCCTTCTTCTAATAACATATTCATTTTTCCGCTATAATCTACCTTGTCTGTAATTACTATCACATTTGCTTTGTCTGCTTTCGTAAGGCGAAGTCCAGGATATTTCCTTAATTCATGATATAACTTAACAAATCTTTGAAGGACAAGTTGTGTTGGAGAGGTCTGAGCAAACCTAATAATAACACCATTACCTCCAAAACCATAATAATCTCCAGCACCAGCAGCCGTCATGACAACCTCTGTGGATCTCCCGATGGTTGTGGCCACACCTTCTTGACTGACATTTTCCTCTGGCGTCCCGACATCGGTTGCTATGCCGACATTCTGCCGAATTATGTACAAAAGTAAAACACAAAATAGTGTCATTACTGAACACACATATCCACTTGCATTCCTTTACTCACACGCGTATATGGACAGAATATATCTAGCAGAAAATAAAGGTCTTTGTAGAAGCAAATAAGAAGCTTCTTGAAAGCAAGTTAGGCAGGACACATTGAAAGATGCTATGTGACGTCGACACATTATTAAAAGGGTTGAAACCTATTAAAATAATTTGACGTGAAAACAGTGGGACCAGACAAAAATGTCTATGTGGGAGAAAGACCGGAACCATAGTGTTAATCCTATAGCCAAGATCTTGAACCAATTGCTTCAGACCGATCAGCTGCGAGAACACTGCTAAAAGATCAATCAATTTGGTCGCTGTAGAGAGTTTGTTGGTGACGTCACAGTGTGAACGTCTGTCAGTGATACTGTGCCAGTGTTGCTATGGCAATGATACTGTGACAGTGATACTGTGACTGATACAATGACAGTGATACTACGACAGTGGTACTGTGTCAGTCTTACTGTGACAGTGATACTATGACAGTGATACTGTGACAGTGATACTATGACAGTGATACTGTGACAGTGATACTGTGACAGTGATACTGTGACAGTGGTACTGTGACAGTGATATTATGATTGATACTGCGACAGTGATACTATGACAGTGATACTGTAACAGTGATACTATGACAGTGATATTATGACAGTGTTGCTATGACATTGTTACTGTGACATTGTTACTGTGCCATTGACACTGTGACTGTTACTGTGCTATTGATACTGTGTCATTGATAATGTGTTGATCTCTAGCGAGTCGCAATAACACATGTGTTTATTTGACGACTTTCAAATTCCAGAGACCTGCATCGCTGTGGATTATACCAACAGAAGGGGCAGGTAGTAGGAGTGCCTTCTTATCGCTGTCCTGTCGAGAAAGATCGCCATGTTGCTATAATACCACAATGACATTAAATACCATAAATATTACACATTATGTTAGCTAGGTAAGATTCATCTGGAAACAGGACTTAGTAATATGATGATCCGCCACTGGAGATTTTGGTTATCTGACCGAGGCCTTTCCCTGGCTTCTATGTGTTACCATACTTCCCAGTGACAGCCATGAATGATGCACCATGAGCTACTCCAGTGACACATCATCCTGGATCCCCACACATGGATGTGTTGTGGTGACACTCAGAGAATGACAGTTTATTCATATAATTTTTAATACGCTAAATGTTAATACTTTATTTGTCGTATACTTTACGACATTTCTGTAAACATTTTATTTATTTTAGCTAGATCCAATATTCCCTCGTTTATATTTTAAATATATTCTCTAACATCTATCTTATTTACATAATTACTGTAAATACAGATTATATTAATTCATAAACATTGCAATAGCTGTATCACACTGATGGCTATTGAATAAAAACGACGTGTTTGACCGTCAAAATGGTGGACACAGTTTCTCGAGTCACGTAAATAGAACCTCTCCCTGTATAAGAAGGGCACAGACAGGAGACACTGAATTTACGAGCCAGGATTCTTTGATGCGTTTTATTAAAAGTTATGGAAAAGATTGTGAGGATAAATATACTAAAACATCTGGAGATAAGATTTCTTAGAGGAAGCAGCATGACTTTAAGCGTGGAACATCCTGTCTTACAAACCTGCTGGAGTTTAATAATATTGTAGCAGAGCTGCTACAAGACAAACACATTCACCTTAAAAAAACGAACTTAGAGGAGAAACCTTACCACGGTGTTTCGGTCCGTCCTGGACCATTTTCAAGACGCAGCTGACGTGATAGTGGTCCAGGATGAACCGAAACGTCGTCATATGGCTGCTCTGCTAAGAGCGATTTTTTAATGAATTGTTCCAGCCACGACGTTGTGACTTTTTATTTTTAAGATAGAGACAAAGATAGTTGCAAGGCATTTAACTTGACTACAAGAATCTAAAATAACAAAGACAGGCAGAGATAAAGAAAACAAGAGTGCTGTAGCGGTTAAGGGAATGTTTAAAATTCAGAAAACATAGTATTAATAAGAGATGAGACATAGGAAAGGGAGAGAGTAACGAGTGGGCACCTTCAAGGGTAAGTATTAGGAACACTGCTGTTTCTAATATGTACATGTAACTGCTATAAAATACACAGACACACACACACACACACACACACACACACACACACACACACACAGAAAAGAGGCACTAAACTATAGACCGGTGTCACTTACGTGTATAGTGTGCAAAGTCCTGGAGAAAATCATCAGGAAAAGAATGGTGGAGCACCTCGAGCTGAACAGGATAATAAACACCAGACAGCACGGATTCCGGGAAGGCAAATCCTGTGTAACAAACCTCCTAGAGTTCTATGATAAAGTAACAGAGGTAAGGCAAAAACAGCACACTTCCAACACATAACACACAACAACATAAACATTACGGACCCCACTCAAGCAGCACATGCCTTCAAACACATATGGGAAGACATTTTTCACCCCCACCTTCCTGACCCAGCCGCAATACAACATTCACAAGCCGTAGAACACTGGGTCTCCACACATAGACACATCACCAGCCCTGACCCTATCATTCAGCTCTCCTCTCTCACCTCCACCCATATTCTAAACACTCCTTTCTCCCAACCAAATGTAAAATCGCTAATCCTGAAGCTTCCTCCCAAAGCACCAGGAGCCTCTGGTCTCTCTCATCACATTCTCCGTCACCTCCCCGACTCTGTTATCTCTGCTCTTACTAACCTCTACAATGCATGCCTTGCATCAGGCTATTTTCCTCCCCTTTTCAAATATGCTATTGCCACTCTCATTCCCAAACCGAACAAGGACTCAACTGACCCTAAGAACTACAGACCGATTAGCCTTCTTGAAACCCTAGGTAAGACGTTTTAAAGACTCATCAATAATAGACTAAGGACTCACCTTGAGACAAACCACCTCCTGACAGACCGCCAATTCGGCTTCCGCCAACACCGATCTACACAAGCAGCTCTTAATATAATTTTAAACTATATTCAAATTAATAAGGCCCAAGGACGTACAACAGCCCTGGTTGCTAAAGACGTGGTAAAAGCTTTTGACACTGTCTGGCACTCAGGGCTCAAGTACAAGCTATGTAACCTTTTTGACCTTCCCCAGAATGTCAAAAAATTACTATGCAACTTCCTTGATGGCCGTACAATCAACTTCCTTGATGGCCGTACAATGCGAATTAAGTTCAAAAACTGTCTCTCTGATTCTTTTACCCTTCAAGCTGGAGTCCCCCAGGGATCAGTGCTCTCTCCCACCTTATACATCCTTTACACTAACGACATACCTGATCCAGCTCACTGCACCACACTCACACTGGCATATGCCGATGACATTACACAACTCATAGCACATGAACAATGTAGATATCTATCACTCAGAACACAGCGAGAGGTAGACAGGATTAGTGCACGGGAGATCCTCTGGCGATTAAAACTAATGCCAACAAATCTAAGATTACATATTTCTTTAAAAGAGGAAATCGCCAACCAATGCCTGTCTACCTCGGAACTACCACTACACGAACACTCATTCCACGTACACGCAACACTACAGTCCTTGGAGTTACTCTGGACTCCAGACTGAGAATACACACCCACATAAACACTAAAAGAGTTATGGCCAGTAATGCCCTTGGTAGACTGTTCAAGCTCAGAGACTCACACCCAAACACCAAACTTCACCTGTACAAGGCTCTCATAAGACCACTTATCACATACACACCTCTTGCCCTCTCTCTTGCTGCCAAAACAAACATATTGAAACTGCAACGAATACAGAACCGTGCATTGCGATGGGTGCTGGGAACGAAGTGGGATGACTTCGCCACCAGCGAGTCCCTCCACAACAGGACTGGCACCACGGCTTTGAACGTGTTCTGGAAAGAACTCAGTGACAGACAAATAGACCGAATTGAAACCTACCAAGGAAATTGGACAACCTTTCTAGACGATGTCATCAGACAGCCAGACAATAATCTAAACCTTTTTCAATTATCAATAATCCTGCTCCTCCTCCTCTTTACACCTAATACTATACCTTCTATCTCCTAACTTCTATCCTGCCCTCTGCAGGGTAGAAGACGTCCTTTTTACCCAGCAACATTCCACGTATCCCCCTCAATCGTTGCATTATGAGAAGCAGTACAAATAGCAAACCAGCAAGGACGTTTTGGCTGCCGCCCACAAAATGTCCGTGCCTCCCGAACCAAGTCCAGTACGCCCATTGAGCAACTTCAACATGCAGATCACCACCACTCCAAGAACTACCTCATCTATTATGCCAACCAGCGCTACGCAGCTGGGTTTAGCCCTGGCTCTTTCCCTTCACCTAATTAAAAACTCCTCTCACCTACTATTCTTCGTCTATCCAAATCTCCTTTCACCCTTCATGGGTCTTACCTGAGAGTATTCGTTCGTTTGTTCGGAAGGGCTTGTTCAGTTTTCTCTCTGGTCAGTCCTCGGCTTTAACAGGAGTTGTTCAGTTAATCATTGTTTATCTAACTCACCAAGACTGATGGACTGAACAACTCCTCCAGTCAGTTTTCTCACACAGAATTTTTAGACATCTCTATAAAAGCAAATTTTATAGTTGACTTTGGTTAGATCAGGTTGTAAGATTTTTTTGTGATACAGTATCATACAAGTATCATTATAGTAATGGAATTCAGTACCGAAAAGTTGATGAATTAGACATATGTGCAATACCTGGGTATGGTTATTTTGAAGACGTTTCGCCAATCATTGGCTTTTTCAACTCGGTACAGAGTGTATAAAATGGAGACAGTAGACGATCAAGTAATCAGTCCCTCAACCTTCAAGATATTGAAAAGGGAGATAGTCGAGGATGAGGTAATCAGTTTCTTAGCCTTGAAGGTGTTCAGCATCTTAGACATGATGAATCTAAAGCATAGGCGGAACGCACTAGTGGAAGTTATACCCGAAAGTTAGCCCAGACGTTAGCAAACAGGTTGTAGAAGATATTTTCTGTATAAAGATTCTATGATGTTGCTGTGCGCCTCTACGTTCATGTTGTCGGGCTTCTAACTGTATTTCTATTACATTCAGATTCAATATATATTTCTCTCTCGATATTCTTACTAATGCTTGACACAGACATGCCAAAGTTATATTTTTTTCCTCCGGGGCTTCCTTTGGCTGATTTGTCAGCTTTATCACGCTGGAGTAATTCAGTACCTGATAGAATTCGCAAGAATTTTACATAAATTCCTCTCTTTAATTTTTATTTATCCTCCAGTGAGCATGTTGTTAGTCATTATGAGAGTCAAGTGCTTTCAGTGATGACAGAATCAACAATGCTCAAGCAATCAAATTCATTGTCTTAAATAACAAAAAAGGCACAATACCGTGACTAGAACAATACACACACAACCCGTACATATAAAAAAAGAGAGGATCTTACGACGACGTTTCGGTCCGACTTGGACCATTTACAAAGTCACACTAACACACAGGACGAATGAATGAATGAATAAATTCAGGCAAGATCCCATTGGGATGAGCGGAGAAGACGGTACAGACGAAGAATAGCGCTGAAGAGGAGTCTTCTTAGTCGTAGAAATAGAGCCAGGGCTTAACCCAGCAGCTAAGGCGATCGTGGGGCAGACTTGAGAACAGGAATAGCAGGCTTTCCTGTTGGTGAGACTTCTGTGGGGTGAGCGGGGAGGACGGGACAGGCGAAGATTAGCGCTAGAGAGGAGTGTAGAGATTGAGCCAGGGAATAACCCAGCAGCTAAGGCGAAAGTGGGTCAGAGGGGCGAACAGCTCAAGGTACCTTAGTGATTTGTGATAGTGGAGTCGTCGTCTGCATTCTTGATGTAGTTGAATGTTGATGTGGGGATCAATTTTATATACGTTCGTTTGCAGTTAATACGAGAGTCTTTTACTATATGTTCTAAGATTTCGATGAGTTCAGAAACAGATGCGTAGGGGTAACCTTTGTTGGTGAACTTAACGTCCCCCTGACGTATATACAAACTCAAGGTGGCTGGATTTACATCAATGGTAAAGTTCCTGTTGTGTGCATAGTAGACGATGTTTTTCCATTTGAGGGTGCGGCTGGTTGTGTCTTGTACTAAATCGTAGTGTGAAGCAAATGTTGGTGTAGGCGGTGATGTTCTGGTCGTCTTAGCAGGAGTGGATAGTGTGGATGTGGAGGTCTCTGAATGGACGGCGGCTGTTGAGTTTGCAGTAGGCTGGGAGGTCCCTGATTTGTTGGTTCTGGAGTCTTTTGGAGATATCAGAGGCATTTCATCATTGGTTGTGAATGGAGTGACGTCACTGGAAGTAAGTGGTGCTGGTTGTGATGGTGGTGGAGCAGCGTTGTGAGATTGATTTGCAGGTGGAGAAACAATGACAGGTTGTTGGTTATTGTTGAGTATCAGTGAAGATGGTGGAGAGGTAATAATGGAGGTAGTAGTGGTAGTGGTAGTAGTAGTAGTAGAGTCAGTCATATTCTAGGAAAGGAGCACTGCAATGAAGCTGGCGGCCCGCATAGGGTAAGGACAAGAACACAGAGGGGGGAAAAATGAAAATAAAATAAAAAAAAAGAAGGACAAATACAAGTCAAAAGAAAAGAAAGAAAACACAGAGGAGAAAGGAGAAAGAGGAGAAGGGGAAAGAGATAGAAGGGGAAGGAATCAGGTTAAGTCACGGGTGTTCTGAAGTTTGGAGCATTTAACAATGTAATGGGAGAGGAAACCATCTACAGAGACAAAGCCAGGGCTAAGATTCATACAGGGAAAGTTGTGTATAAGGGAGGATTCAACCAGACGGCGACTATGAAAGTTGGACGTAGGGTAGACAGTTTTAGCAGAAGACCAATCAATAGGATGACTGTGATCTCTGACATGACAGAAAAGAGCATTATTAGTGTCGGCCTAACACTATTTTTGTGTTCCCTAAGACTGTCAGAAAGAGATCGGCCAATTTCTCCAAAGTACTGAAGAGGACAGGAGGAGCAAGAAATAGAGTAGACACCAGGAGAATCTATAGAAGGAGGGGAGGTATGAACTAGATTAGTGCGAAGAGTGTTAGTCTGGCGAAAGGTAAGTTTGATGTCTAAGGAACGGAGAGAGTTGTTGAGATTAGAGAGACCAGAGATGTAGGAAAGGAAGAGGACAGGAGAGTTCCCAGGAGTAGAGGGTTTAGGAGAGGAGAAAGTCCGTTTGGCACGAGAGAAAGCAGAGTCAATGAAATGGGAAGGGTAGCCAAGGCGGGAAAATGAATTATGAAGAGTGGAAATTTCTGCTTCAAGGAACTGAGTATCACAAACGCAGAGAGCACGGAGAAAGAGGGAGATAAGAACACTTTTCTTGACAGAGGAGGCATGATAAGAAAAGTAGTGAATGTACATGCCACTGTGCATAGGCTTGTGGTACACGGAAAAGGCAAAACCTGTAACTGAGCGGTGGACATGAACATCAAGAAAAGGCTGATGAAGATGCGACTCCAGAAGGCACTCCCCACCGTGGGGAGCCACAACAAGAGAGAAGAAGTCACTCCCCACCCGGGGGCCCAAGAAAGAAGAAGAAGAAGATGACTGACACCCTCTACCCAGGGGGCCAATGCCGGGTCACCATTTGGAGAAGACCCGGGCCGGTGGTACCGGCAAACCTACAACAACAATCAAGGAAATGAAGCAAAGAATTAGATTCCCAATCAGCTTTAAACTTAATGGAAGGGGCAAGATTATTAAGAGCATCAAGAAATGGTTGGAAGAGACTTGAGTCATGAGGCCAAAGAGCAAAGATGTCATCTACATAGCGGAACCAGAGTGAAGGACGTACATCAATAGTGGGAAGAAGAACAGTCTCGAAGTATTCCAGGTAAAGATTAGCAAGAACAGGAGATAGAGGAGAGCCCATGGCTCTTTGTAAATGGTCCAAGTCGGACCGAAACGTCGTCGTAAGTTCCTCTCTTTTTTATATGTGCGGTTGTGTGTGTATCATTGTCTTAAGTTATCAATACAGTCATTACTGATGACGAACAATTCAGTCTGAGATGCAGAAGTCCAGTTGTTAATTCTTATGCCTAACTCAACATGGTTGCTATAATTCACATCTAGGGAGGTGGTGGCAACATGGGCAGATGCAGCTCTGCTAGTAGACGTTTCGTTCAGGTCCATCAGTATATCCAATTTGTGATATCTTCTTACTAACAGTTAGGGGAGAAATTTCTTCTTGAGCAGTTGCTTTTGCAAGTGATTTAAGGAAGGGACAACTAGTGATGAGCTTCTTGGGAGGGGTTTTGAGATATGTAATATTAAATGAACACAGCTTCTATGAAGTTTATTTATAAAATCGGAAGGGTAGCCAAGGGTGGAAATTTCTGAGCCAAGAAACTGAGGCTCACAGATGTAAAGAGAGGCTACTCCATTTCCTGCTCCTCTTGTCCTCTCCAGTACTTTGAAGAAACTGGCCGCTCTCTTTCTGACTACCCTTCTTCTAGCCTTCACAGAAGAACGTCTTCTGTTAAGGCTAATAACTTTCCTAATATGATTCTTAGTCGTGGCTTTGTCTCTGTAGATGTCTTTCTTTCTCATTACATTGTCAAATGCTCCAACTTCAGAACACTTGTGACTTGACTTGATCTTTATCACCTCTTTTTACCTCTTTTCCTTTCCTATAGTTTTTTTTTTTTTTGCCTTTCCTGTCTTCTGCCTTGGTGGGTTCTGTCCTATGGGGTTTCGTCCTACTTTCGTGGGCCATTAGCTCTCCTGCAGTGCTCTTCTTTTTTCTTGTTCTTGGACTACCTCTAAGACTTTTACTACTACCACTTCTACCATCACCACCACTATTACTACTACTACTACTACCACCACTATCATCACCACCACCACCACTATCATCACCACCACTACTACTATGTGGCATGCTATGAGTATGTTACATTTCGCCGTATGTCACACTCCCATGTAGGCTGCCTCCCGACCAGAGAACCAGGTGCTAAGGCTTTAACGATCAATAGGGGGTCCGTCGTTATATCAGTGCCTCGGTTTATCGGCCAGTCACGGACAAACCCACCAAACTGTGAAGCAATGTAGTTCATTTGTGACACGAGTGTTGTCAGACTTGTCTGGGCTGCTGGTCTTTCACGGTGCATTCTCTGGCTGTTGCATTTTGCGTCTTTTTATTGTAAATACCAGCTTTTATACTGCTGTTCTCTTTTGTTCTACTATTTCATTTACCTTACACTGTAACAACAGTCTGAAATTGCTGATTAAGGTTTAACCCATGTAACCCGTTCATGTGAAAATTACACTCAGTCCTTTTCTGATCGGGTGTGGGTTTTTATTTTCATCAGAGACCTTATCCACCACCAGGTACCATTCACTGCTCCTTGATGTCACAGCATTCCCAGGAATCTGTTCCAATGCCAACACCTCCTCTCTAGCCTTCAGAATATGTATCACCACCTCACTGTCCCAGTTTGCCATCCTGGTCAGATTGGCAGGATGGTTCACTGGCGGCATCCACCTCATATTAGCCAAACAGTCTATGAAACTGAGGAAAAGCTCCTAGGCGAAAGCATCATCATTATACTGCTTATGTGTTTATTTTTCTACTGGGATATTATTAGTGTCTTCCTGTGTGAAAACCGAGAGAAAATAATTATTAAAAATAGAGCACATATCATTATCCTTGTCAGTAAGATTCCCAGAGTTATTTTTAAGGGGACCTATCTTATCTCTAACTTTTGTTCTATAAACCTGGAAAAAACTTTTTGGGTTAGTTTTTGAATACCTAGCAACGTCCCTCTTAATGTCAGTATACTGAGTTATATGCGCCTATAAATTCCTTTCTTCTGCCCTAAAATATATTTGAGCCTATTATTCATCCATTTTGGATCATTTCTACTTGATCTAATTACTTTATACGGGATAAATGTTCTTTGGGCAGCCTGTATAGTGTTAAGAAAGCTGTCATTTTGATAGCTCTCTTCGTTACCCCAGTCCACAGATGATAAGTGTTCTCTAAGCCCATTGTAATCTGCTAAGCAAAAATCTGGGACCGTTACTAAATTATCCCTACTATCATACATCCATTCAGTGCTAAAGGTAATTGAATTGTGGTCGCTTGTGCCGAGTTCCTCTGTAATTTCTAAATTAATAACAAGGGTTTCCTTGTTTGCCAGAACCAAATCAAGTAGGTTATTCCCCTTGTAGATTCTGTTACAAACTGCTTCAAAAAACAATCCTGAACTACTTCTAAAAAGTCGCTAGATTCTAAATTCCCTGTCAAGAAATTCCAATCAATCTGACTAAAGTTAAAGTCCTGTAGAATTACTACGTTATCGTGCCTTGTGGCCTTAACAATTTCCTCCCAAAATAGTCTCCCTTGTTCCCTATCTAAGTTTGGAGGACGATATATCACGCCTAAAATAAATTTTTCACACCCCTCTGAAAATTCTATCCAGACAGACTCTGTATGTATTATTTCAGACTTTATACCCATTTTTATGAAACAATTTAAATGATCACGAACATAGAGTGCCACCCCACCCCCTTCCCGATACTTCTGTCTACCTGGAACAATTTAAAACCCTGAATGTGACATTCAGCAGGCATGTCCCGATTTTTCGAATTAAACCACGTCTCAGTTATGGCAAATACATCAATGTTACCTGCACTAGCAACTAATCTCAACTCGTCCATCTTATTCCTAGCACTACGACAATTACTATAATATATATTTAAAGACCCTCCTTTCTCTTTACCCTTCCTGCTTATTTCTGTTTTTCCACTATACCTATTACTGTCCTTGTCATCTAGTGCCACTGGCTTTCTAGTATCCACCTTATTCTGCCTATTACTAGTTCCCCTAGAACTCATAATATTACTACACTGGGACTTCACTGTTTTTCCCCCAAAACCCATACCACTAACTATTTCTAGTTTAAAGCCCTAACAGCTCCCTCCACTGCAGTTACCAGTGCCCCCACCCCAGACCTGGATAAGTGAACCCCATCCCTGGCATACATGTCATTTCTGCCATAGAAAAGATCCCAGTTGTCAATGAATGTTACTGCATTTTCCTTACAGTATTTGTCCAGCCAGCAATTGACACCAATTGCCCTGGACAACCATTCATTTCCAACTCCTCTCCTTGGCAAAATACCACATATGATAGGGTTCCCTTTATAGTTTTGTCCAAATTAAATATGTCTACCCGGTTACCTGTTCCCTGTTGAGAAGCAGGAATATCAGAGAGATCAATAAATAACACAGGCATATTAATCGATACTGAGAATAATGGTAGGCAGCACTTGGGAACATATGCTGAGACCATCCTGAGTGTTTCTGTGATATTCTAGAAGGCATGTGGTATTGTCAGCTGAAAAATGAGCGCATTCGTCCCTTCTAGTATATTAGAAGGTTACACATCATAGCTGCATTCTGTATGTGTATTATCTACGATTGTAACGTAATCTCGTATGGCAACATGACCTGTCTCAGCGATTAGAAGCTTAGGGCTGGCTATTATACCTTCTAGTTTCCTACGTCCTGGTATCCACAAAGTTGAAGGTCCAGCCTACCCGACCTCAATGGGGTGGGGTGTAGGGGCATGTGGGCGTGTGGAATTCGGCCGTGGCTCTTCCATTTCTGAGAGAGATGCTGGCGGAGTCATTTTCCCTGTTGCTACCTTTGCAACATTGCACATCTCTTAATGACGCACTGAGAAGTGTGAAACAACTTAAGCTTAAGATTTCCACCCCCGTGGCTTGTCTTTTGTGTGTGTATATATATATATATATATATATATATATATATATATATATATATATATATATATAATTTTATATATATATAGGCACTTAAGACAATACAAAGAATACAAGAATCATGAATGAACCTGCCTAGCATGGGCGAGTAGCTGTTACAATGCTCCAGTACTTTTTTCCTCCTTCATGCAAGTTTGTTTTGGTATTGTGAAATTTTAATTATGTATTTGGTCAGTCATATGTAAATGGACTTATAACATATAAGGATTTGTGTTTCATCTTTTATAAGAATAATATAATCTTTAATGTAAGTACATCATTAATATATATATATATATATATATATATATATATATATATATATATATATATATATGTCGTGCCGATTAGGTAAAACTGGTCAATTAGCAAGAACTCATCTAAAATTAAGTCTTTTCTAAAATTTTCTCTTATACGTTTAAAGATATATATTTTTTCATTTATATTAATGTAAGAATTTATAATTTTGTACCAAGAGAAACTTTGAAAACCTACCTAACCTTATTACAACAAGTGCAATTTAATTTAGGCTAACCCAACTAAATATATTTTAGATACGTTAACATTAATTTAATAATAAACAAACACAATGAAATATATTTTTCGTTATGTTCAGAATGATTTTGGGAAATTATTGCATACACAAATTTTCACTTGTCTTATATGGCAAGGTGAGCGTTTATTTAAGCCAAAATCGCAAGTTTTACCTAATCGGCACGACATATATATGCAAGAAGGCAACACAGTGGGAGCAATCAGAATAATCACAAGTGACGACACTGTTGCTCCCAAGGATGAGGAAGATCCCATCACTGGACAGTTAATTTTGCCAGAATCAGAAGTCTATAAAGCGATAGTGTCATTTCCAGCAGGATCTGCAGGAGGTTACACTGGAATACGACCGCAACACTTGAAATATATGATAAATCCAGTACTCGGCATGGCTCCATCAATTCTCTCTGGTTTAACAACCTTCGTTAACAACTCTCTGGCTAGGCGGATTCCAGAAGAAATTAAACCTTTCTTTTTCGGAGCCTCATTATGCGCTTTGAAAAGGATGGGGGAATCAGACCCATTGCTGTAAAGCCAGCTGCTCTTGTTGACACCGTCTCGTTGCCAAAGCAGCAGTAGGAAACATTCGCGTAGAAGCTGCCAGTTTACTCCAGCCACACCAACTGAGCTTCGGGGTCTCTCAAAGCAGTGCAGCGGCAGCTCATGCAGCAAGGGCCTACATCAGGGACTTACCAGAAGACAAGGCCGTAGTCAAACTAGACTTCAGAAATGTCTTTAATATGGTGAAAAGAGAGGTGGTCTTTCCAGCTGTTCTGGGTCAGTTCCCCAGTCATTTTCCTTCACATCAGCTGGCTACAGCAAACCCTCAATTCTCTTGTTTGGCGAACATGAAATTCCCTCATCAGAAGGTGTTCAGCAGGGTGAACCACTCGCTCTATTTCTCTTGCTTGGCGGTAAGAGAACTAATTTCCAGCTTGCGCAGCGAGCTCAATATCTGGTACCTGGATGATGGCACTTTGGCAGGTACAGGTCCCTGTTAGAGGACCTACAACTGGTGAAGACACAGGGAGAAGCCTTGGGACTCATCCTCAATCCCTCCAAGTGTGAAATCATCACAACCAACCAGGATATAATCACAGCTTTGCGAACAATCCTTCCTGAAGCCTCAACTACCACCCCGTCCAAAAACATCATCTTGGGAGCACCGCTGGGTCATCAGGCCATCAACACAGTCTCCAAGGACAAACTGAATGACCTGAAGAGAATGGAGGAGAAATAAGTGATCTTGATGCCCATAATGCCATGGCATAATAGTGGCTCTCCTTGCTCTTCAATTCTAAATTGTAATCACAAAATCTCGATGTAAACTTGCAATGAAATAAAATTTACTTTACTTTACAAGGTATCTTACTCTGCCAATACGTACTTCTTGAGGTGCACACCCTCTTTCGACAACCCAACACTCAGCGAGTATGACTCACTCCTGAGATCTATATTTAAGAAGGCACTGAATCTGTCACTGGAAGATCAGCAATGGGATCAAGCAACTCTTCCAGTGCGACTGGGAGGTATAGGGGTGCGCAAGGCAACGCAGGTAGCTTTACCTGTGTTTCTGTCCTCGTGTATGGCTTCAAGTGGACTAGTTAAGGAGAGTGTCCCCGAACGTTTGAGAAGTGCGGTAGGAGCTTAAGACCACAGGTTCATTGAAGCAGCCATGCTGTGGGACACCCTTTCAGACACCTCAAGCAGACCAGCTCCTCCCAAAGAGCATAAACAATTCCACTGGGACAAACCGATCATGGAAAAAATTCCAACATAATGCTCAACAACACCAGGAAAGGACAAAGCTCGTCTCCTATCGGTGAAGGAACCACATTAAGGAGATTTCCTTTTATCTGTTCCCAATTCCTCCCTGGGCACTCGACTCAACCTACAGGACATTCGGATTGGTGTTGCTCTTCGCCTAGCCGCCCCCATATTCACCGAACATAGGTGTATTTGCGGCAGGACGTCGACTGATCAATTCGGACTTAATGGTCTCGTGTGTCATATCAGAAGGGAAGTATGCTAGACATGAGAAGGCCAACGACATCATAAAGAGAAGTCTCGCCACAGCCTGTTGCCCAGCTGAACGGGAACCCCAAGTACTGAGATCTGACGGAAGTCAAAAGCGTCCATATGAAGTCACTGTGTTACCCTGGAAGGATGGCAAGCAGATTGCCAGGGACTTCACCTGTGTCGCCACGTTGACGGACACCTACTTGCCATACTCTGAAGCTGAAGGGGGTGGAGCTGCATCCTTGCTATAACTTCATCCCAATAGGGTCGGATACCCTTGGAGCATGGGGCAAGTGTGCTCTAAAGTTCCTCAAAGAGCTAGGCGAGAAACTCATCACAGAAACCAAGAATCACAGAGCGGCCAGCTTTCTCTTAGAGACTCAGTGTTGCGATCCAGAGGAAAAAAGCCTGCAGCATTCTGGGCACGCGGCCCACCGCCGGAGAGCTGGCTGAAGTATTTGTATTTGAAATGTAGGGTCTGATATGTCATTAATGTCCTACTTCCTATTGTATTTTTATTAAGGTATTTTGTCTTTAATTAAAGTCCACATAGAATATAGGGAGTGGTAGGAGAAGAAAATATTCAGACAGCTCCGGAGAGAATCTCGAGTTTTCCCATGAAGTAAGTTTATTCTTTTCTCTGAGGATGAGGGTCCCCAGTCCAGTTCCAGAGGTGGTACGTACCTTTTTTATATATATATATATATATATATATATATGACTACGAAAATCGTAATGACACGATTGCAAACAACCCATACCTACGGGTGGGGTTAGAACCAGCGATCAGAGTCTCAAAACTCCAGACCTGTCACGTTAGCTCACTGAACTAGCTTCAATAAATTCATCAACTAGTATATTTTAATCATGGGTTAATATTTACATGTGTCCACAAATGGAAACATGACTTACCTTTTCGCTAATCATGGCCTAGTAACTTAGTCAAGTCCCTCAAAGCCGTCAAATCGTGTCATTACGATTCGTAAGTCATGTTGACGGCTTGAGAGACTTTAGCTGAGTATACATCACAATGTTTGCTTATTGGGAGAGACGTTCTATTAACAAACTTTACTTTCGGACACATTATGTGCTGTGTATGTAGACTTCCTAAGGCTGAGAAATATATATAGAACATCTTAGCTGAAGCTACATTCTCTAGTTTCACACTACCAACAAAAAAAGAAAAACTTTCATCATTCAACACTTACCATCACTCATACAACACACTGTTTGCAGAGGCGCTCAGATACGGCAATTTAGATGTCCCTCCAAACGGCCACTATCCCAAACCCCTCCTTTAAAGTGAAGGCATTGTACTTCCCATTTCCATGACTCAAGTCGGACAAGTGTATATATATATATATATATATATATATATATATATATATATATATATATATATATAATATATATATATATATTCTTCCTTGAAGCCTTTTTATCCACTTCTCCGAGGCTATGGGTCCCACAATTTGCACTAGAGGTGGACCCCATCCTATAATATAATATATATATATATATATATATATATATATATATAATATTATATATATATATATAATATTATGTATATATATATATATAATATATATATATATATATATAATATATATATATATATATATATATATATATATATATATATATATATATATATATATATTACATACACAAATTTTTGCTTGCTTTATTGGGCAAGAAGACCGTTGCTATTTAATCCAAAATAGCAAGTTTTACCTATTCGGCACGACTTATATAAATGCTGCATTGTGTAATGTGAGGAGGTGACACGTGGAACAGAGCTGAAGATAAATATATACAGAACACACCTGTCAGACTGACAGCACTTACAATTATCTCTTCTGTTCTCATCACTAACACACGCACAAACACACACGTATACACACACTCACCCCTCAGCCACACATCACCTACATACAGACAACACTCCGTAAATAGCTGTTTCCAGGGTGGTAGCGGCCATGAGGCTAGGAATATTTCCTTTTTAAGCACCGGTTAGCACCGGTTAGCATTTTTCTAAAATCTCTATGGCATAAATCCCGTATATCATAGTTTAATAAACTAAAATATCTCCTGTAAAATATATGTACTGCAGATATTGTATTAAGATCAATAAATTCCTTTTAATTACTTTAATCTTCGTTCATAAATATTACATTTGTGTCAGTGTCTCATTTTGTAAATTCATTTTTGGTCGATTGTCTATCACGTGAAATCCCAAAAATTAATAATTATATGAGGATCCAAGGAAAATTAATTACACAGGATAGCTTTTATAAAATAGGCATTTTGATGCCAAATAGGTCACTGAACCTCAATGAACTATTTTCAAAGGCATTTAGACTAAAAAAAATGTTCTTTACCAAATCGTCGCGAAGAGCTATTGTGCTGATGAGGCAAATGGGCAGTGTGATACCTATTTACAAAACGGAAAATACTCTCTCAGCTTAACCCAGTCGTACTGGAATTATTGAAATTAATAGCAGATGTAATTTACTAATTTTTTTTACTAAGATATTTAAAGTGGTGAACAGTGACATAGATTACAAAGTTGGTTATTTAGACGTAAGGCCGTTGATATAAAAAAGTGACTGTTACGTTTTAAGATAAATTCCTAGCTGGTTCGATGTGTGGCTGGAGGGTATCAGAGACAGGGACTTCTCTGAAGTAGCGTTCCACAGGGGTCAGTGTTGGGCCCTATGTTCATATTTTACCTAGTTGAGAGAATAGACTTAAAATCACTGACAGCACAAAAATATACCAGCAAATAATTGTTAGATGTGATTAAATGAGTCAGTTGTAGTTTCCTGATCCTTGGGAAATAAAATAACTGGATCACTTATAACTAATTAATATAAAACCCAACTAACAAGATACGATATATACTTCTGGTTAGAAGACAACTGAAGGCAAGGATACCTTGCAGTATTTTTGCAATATTGCTAATGGATTGTCGGGAAATATACCAAAAATTAACAAACGTTCCCAAGCTACGTTACTTCACGGGTAGGATCCCATTCAGATGATGCCACACAGCTCTGGTCTCCACAATCCAGCATGAACATAAATTTGCTGGACACTTACAGAAAATGAATATAAATTGAGTTTCTTCTACCAAGAATCTTTCCTACGAATCGAGATTAAGAGCACTGAACTTATGCACTTTAAAGTCTAGATTTAAATTAAGTAAACAAATATATATAACTACAGAAACGGGATATGAGGATATTGGTAAAACTATCTAACCAAAATAATATTCACAACAATTTACTAAAACTGATCAAACGCAGATTTAGAAAAAAAAAGGTAAGTACTTCGGTACAGTATAGAAAGATGTAATTTCTGGTTTCTTAGGAGGGTAATTGGAACCAGCATGGGAGGTTTTCGCTTTCTAGGTGACAGCAAGAGGAGCCCATGTTTCATGCTTGAAGTTACTTGAAGATACGCAACAGCAGCTATCACAGGAGCTCTTTAGATTTATAATACTTTCCCAATTTAGTCTGATAATACAAAGTATGTGTGTTTACCACTTAAGTTTATATACTCACAGGAGTTGGATACCGCATGACATAACCTTCAAAGTTTAATCAGTAAGCTGAAAGGTGATGCATTAATCTAAGGCAGTAATACATATCACAGTTATAGACAGTAGTTTAGGTGCAACAGAGAGGTATATATAGAGCTCCAGCACAATTTCCATATATTTTAATTTTCTCATATATCTTTTATTTAATAACCCTGTAATTTTCGGTTTTCTAATTTGTATACTCAGTCAGTTGAATGAGATATTGTACTGTCTTAGTGTAGATGGCCACTCTGTATGTTGTATTATATTGTAGCATACAGAGACTCCTAGTGATATTACTACTACTACTACTACTACTACTACTACTTACTACTACTACTGCTGCTGCTGCTCCTGCTGCTGCTATTATTATTATTACTATTATTATTATTATTATTATTATAATGATTAATACTATTGTTATTGGTATTACTACTATTAATTACTGCTACTAATACTGTTTCCTGCACCGTTCCTATTTTCTTATATTTTTGACTTGTAAAATCAGCTTTATGATACCTTCAACGCTATGTGCTTTATTGTCCACATATTGAGGAATATGTCCTTTATGGCATGTTATGATCCTACCTGAAGGGTGTTTCGTGGGCCAACGCCCTCGCGGCCCGGTTCTCGACTAGGCCTCCCGGTGGATCAGGGCCTGATCAGCCAGGTGTTACTGCTGGCTGCACGTAATCCAACATACGAACCACAACCCGGCTGATTGGGTACTGGATTTAGGTATCTGTCTAGTTCACTCTTGACAGCCAGGGGTCTATTGGTAATCCCGCTTATGATGGGATGCTGTGTTTTATCTTAGTGTATTAAGAGAAAACACATTGGATATGTGTTGCACCATCTGCCGAGTCTTTTGCTTTCACGGGGAGTGATTTTTGTGTGCAAAGTTGGAACCATTTCTTTAAGATTTTTCTTGTGTAGATTATGACGGAACTTCTCGTCTGCCTTCCAGGGAGTACAGGTCAAGGAACTTCAAACTTCCCAGTAATTAAGGTACTTGACTGAACTAATATGTGTAGTGAAGGTTCTCTGCACATTCTCTAGATTTACAGTTTCACTTGCCTTCAATGAGGCTGTTAATGTACAACAGTATTCCAGCCTAGAGAGAACAAGTGACATAGCATCCCTTGTATTAAAAGTTTTCATTATCCATCCTGTCATTTTCCTCGCAGATGTGATAATGAAACTTGTGATCTTTGAAGGTGAGATCCTCTGACATTATCGCTCTCAAGTCCTTCACTTTAGTCTTTCACTCTGTTGTATGATTAGAAATTGCTTTGTACTCCATTTTAACTATGTTTTCACGGTGTCTTGGTTTACATCTCAGTCTGTGTCAGACATGGGGCTGAGGAGAAGGATGGGAACGAGTACTGTACCTTGTGGAACAGAGCTTTTCACTGTCAGCCTCCGACTTAACTTTGTTTATTATTACTCTCTGTGTTCTAATATTTAGAAAGGAAAAAGTCCATCTGCCCACTTTTCCAGTTATTCCTTTAGCATGCATTTTGTGCGCTATTACACCATGATAACATTTATCAAAGGCTTAAAATATGATGCGAGAAAGCTTTTCAAGTATCCTAAATTTGCTTCTAAAAGATAAGTAAAAACAATACACAACCCGTATGTCTTAAACTGAAACTTATGAGGACGTTTCGGTCCAACTTAAACCATTAACTAGACATACACTGTAAAACAATTTGTAATAATGTATACTCAGCTGTATTCCTGCTATATCTTTTAGGGCCTAGTTACTAGGCTATTTATGTATCTAGGTGCTCTTGGACTACCGTCCACAAGATGAATGTAAGGTGCATAAACTAGCCACTTCTGTGGCAAAATAAAATCTCTGAGCAAGTTACCCCATTTGTGCCCAGTAAAGTATTTATTTAGAGAAGTGTCGTAGAACAGCCCACCCAGCCAGAAATAATGGGGATATTTTTTCATATATGAAAGAGCGATTCATAGGGTGGCCTTTGATATTGTTTTTCATTAGCACGAAATTTTATCTTTCTTCTGCCCCATCAATTTCTGTCGACCTCAAAAGGCGGAAAAGAATGCGTGGAAGTTAGAGAGGTTGACGAACCTTTGTAACATCTGTCTGGTCTTTCCATGCCTTATTTATATATGATAAGCACAAGCCTCGCTTTAAAGTAAACTTTCCCAGCTTCTTCCCTTCATATAATGTTCCTTTAAGCACTGTGAGAAAGACAAACGCTAGGTACATATCAGTCTTGAGCTCTTTAAGAATCTACTATTGATAAGCTTGTATTTATGTCTTTCATTCAGAAATTCTTTGTGGTGCAGCGGACGTAGATAACATGTACACACACACACTTGTGTAATAATTCATATAGGACACGTGTTTGTTTTCGCGTGGCCCTTTGTTAAGGGAGGGGTGATGGAGGTATCAGTGAGGGGTGGTGTGTGTGTGTGTAGTGGAGGAGGGGGACTGGAGGGGTAGTGTGGGGAAAGTAACCTGATCAGAGAATATAATCGTAAGTGCTGTAGTGAGTCAGACAGGTGTGTTTACCATATGTGTGTTCAACAGGTGTGTATCTTCAACCCCCGTTCCACGTGTCGCCTCTCCCACCACGATAGCAGACATTGTGTGTGGCATTCCGGAACTTGGATGGGGGCCTGTTGGGGTAAGAGGGAAGAAGGGGGGGTTGACACGTCGGAAAATGTTATATGGTGGATGCTGGTTACTGCTTACGTGTTCTCATGTTTGTGTTCTTTTCCACAAGAGCAGCGCCTGTGCGCACGCACATCCTCCTATCTGTTCGTCACTCTTCCGAATATTTCCCAGATTACGTAATATCATCTTTAAGTGGCTTTACAAGTGCTATTTCACGAAGATCTTTTTTTTTTTATTTCGACCATGTACCGTCTCCAGTACTTCTTCAAGATAGTGCAGTTTACTCAGAGGTTGCTTGTGCAGTACACGTGGCGGTGAGGCATACACTGGAAAAAGATCTTGTAGCGCTGTATGACCCATTCGGGTCTAGCATTTTCTTGGAAAACTAATAATAATAATACATAGAAGCAACAGCAACAGCATCATCAGCAGCATCAACAACAACAACAATAGCAAGAACATTAGCAGCAACAATAACTACACAGCAACAACTACAACAACAACAACTACACAACAACAGCAACAACGATCCAATCGTCCAAACGAGACTTGTTTAGTACAAGTTTAAGGCGGAGAAAAAAAATAAGTCCAAAATTGACAGCACAGATAGCTAATTAATATTTCTAAATACACGGAGTTACGCTCAGGAATGAAATCTCTTGCCTATGATTTTGAGACCATTCCTACGTGGTATGTTTGAGGGGAAAGGCCATATTAAACTGCAGTTATATATCAACATTTACATTCCACTTGATGATTTCAAATATTTGTATTACGTAACCTCTCATTCTTCACTTTGTAAAGCTAGATAAATTCAGGATGCATTAGTGGATTAATCAGGGTGAGTATGGCTTCCTATGGCTTAATAAAAGTGAGCATGACTTCCTATGGTTAAGCATAGTGAGCATGACTTCCCATCGGTTAATCAGAGGGAACATGACTTCTTATGGTTGAAACCCAAATGGTCTTAGTATCTATTCCAGTCAAGATACTAAGACCAGAAAAGGCATCATCATCGGATTTTTCCTAAGAGCATAATGCTGAATTTGTAGTCCTGAGTTTCTTGATAGGAATGTACGTACTACACCAAACCTTCACTGATCTACACTTTCCTTCCTTTTTCATCAACTTCAAAAAAGAGCTTTTCAGATAATCAATTCTCCACACAGCAACACCACTCCTAACAAAGTTATAATCCTTCCCAACAGCCAGGTTTCATTGAACGTTTCCAATGTACTCGCTCAAACTAACACTAGAGTCGCCATCGCATCCAGCACTTCCATAAGGGTTCTAACCAGGACAAAATAGAACCACCATGAACCAGTCAATGCAGGAGTTTACACTATACCTTGTGGAGGCTGTGACAGGATATGTGTAGGTGAAACAGCTCGAAACACGCCCAATGAACACATTAACGCATGTAGGAATGATAACTTGAACAACGCCTGCGTACAACACCGGAATTCCACCAATCACTTCATGAAATTCAACGACGCCGACTAGTGATCAGAGAGCCTAATTTCCGCAGACGTAAATGCCTTGAATCATCATTAATCGCTGTTACTAACACAAACAAGCAAAATAAAGGCAGCTTCATCATCCCTGAAGTATTAGCAAAAATCCTCCTCAAAACAGTAAATCCTGCCATCACATAGTCTCTGCTACACAAGAACATACTGAGGAGGAACACTAAAACAAACCTTCTCAAATCCAACCACCAACAGAAATATTTGTCTAACCTATTTTTATGCTAACCAAGTAATAGCTTTTCTAACCTTTTATCATGTGCAAGTTAATTATTCTACCTTATTGTATTACTACTACCTCTACAACTTATATTACTCTACTACTACCACCACTATTATTACACCTCACTCTAAGCCTATATATACCCTCTGTGTCCATGTATTGTTTGTAACGGCTTGATAAAGCTCCTGGAGAGCGAAACGTTGCCACAATAAAATGTCACATTAGTTGCACTTGTGTCCTTTTACTTAACATAGACCAATAATTTAAAATTGAATGCCATCTGGAAAAGTTATAAAACCTGGCACCAAATATCCTATTACTTGGTGACTTTAATTTTAGGTACATTAAGTTCTCTTATAAAGCTCCTCCATAAAATGTGATTTTTAAAACTTTGATTGAAAACAGTACGTCTAAAACTGAATACCGCATGAAAAGTCATTCATAGTACGCACTCTTCAATTTTGGATGACCTTTTTTCAATCGCATTTACAAAAAAGTTGCCCAATATTTAGGAGCTTTATACAAGAGTTTACTGTATCTAATATGGAAGAATGTGGTAAATATTGTGATAGCAGAGAGGACCCCAGGGAGAGTCTGGATGAAAAGTTGAAGATTAAGACAAGTATCCAATTGTTGAGTATCTTTATTACTAATTGAAACGTTTCGTCTACACATTAGGCTTCTTCAGTCAAATACAGAGGAGATAAATTGGAGGCAGCAGGCAGAGTAGATGTAATCAGTCCATCAATTTTGGAGAACTAGTTTTTGAGGTGGTGGATTATAAATCTCACACAGTTGAACTATTAAGCTTCACCTAAAACCAACAGTTAGCAGAACCAACCAGACTAGGAAATACCCTTGACCTTATTTTCACGAATAATGAGGACTTGGTCCGGGATGTAATGGTGTCGAAGACAGCAAACTCAAGACCACAACCTAATTGAAGTTCAAACTTGTATATATACCAGTTTGGAATAACTATCTATGATCAATCATGAGGGAAAATTCAACAAATTTAACCTCAGAAATAAGAACATTAGTGATGCTGGGAAGCTAGGAAGACGATATGATTAACATGGATCTGAACCAGTATTTCGGGAGAATGAGTTCACTGGTACTTGAAGTACGCTTCACACACACACCAAAAAGCGAGAAGAAGCGAATTCCAGAGAGAGAAGCGCTTCCTTTACAGGTGAAGAGGACGGATAGTATTCTACACTGCTTAGAGAAATGGAGAGCATCGAGCTTAATCTAAATGTATCATGTAGAGTCCAGGAGAGATGGAGGGAACAAAGAGCAGTTAATAAAACTAGAACAATTTCTATTTTTTTTTTCATAAGCGAAATCTAGAATATAAACATGAAGCATCGGACCTCCTACTTAAATGAGACATAACAGTCAATGATGATACTAAAGTAGCGAGTGAGATACTGAAATCACAATACGATTCTGTGTTCAGTGAGTCATTAATCAGTCTAAAGATTGATGACCCAGTTGAGTTTTTTCATAAATGAAACTTAGAATGCTGCTGACATCACAATTTTTTTAATGCTGGCAGTGTCACGATGAAGTAAAGGGTGGGAAGAGAACCTTCTGCTTTTCTATCCATGCACTCAGATGTGTGTATAATAATATTCAGTCCATAATCAAGATGACAGTCTTTCTGAGTAGATTGAATAAATGTGGACTTTAAGATCACACCGTTTCATTATTTTTTTACGTAATTCCCTATAACTTTTTTAAATAATTTTGTTTTATTATCCACAAAAAATAATCAGAAAAGTAAGCCTAATTCAAGCTTAAAATATTGATTTAAAATTTATGTTCTATCAGATCCACTTGCATAGGAGAGTAACTTGAGTGAGGTTCATAAATATCAATTTGTTTCCGTGATGTGGTCGCAAGTCTTACTTCCCTTGAAAGGTATAATTGTCTCCTTGTTCATTGTCAACGTATATTTGTTTATTAAATCTGGATACATCAGCAGTTTGCTGCTGCATTGTTCTATGTGATAGTTACACAGTGAGAGAAAAAAAGATGTTTTCGCGCCACATTTCATCATACATGATGGGGCTCATACAAGGTGTTAACACCTGTGAGCCTCAGTGGAGAGACTTTAGTAGGGCAATGAGGATATCGCCAAGAATTCCAATAAGAGTCCATCAGCTATTGGAACTTCTTAAAGGTTTCGTTCTAGGAAAACTGGAGTTACCGCCATCTCTCAGCATAACCTATGGCATACACAGGAGACATGGAATTTTTGTGAAAACTTCAATTCTAAGTAAGAAACTCTACGGAAAACTCCAACCTTGTTTTGAAGAGTGATGGCTATAGTCTGATAAATATATTCCACCTCTGGTGCAATTATGAGGACCCATAGCCTCGTAGAAGTAGATAAAATTTCTTCTGGGAAAAATCTTAGATTTCTCCTAGAAGCTGTCTGTGTATTTCTCAACTCTTACCAACCCATTATTTTTTCCACATTTATTTCCTTATTGTCAGTGTTTTGTTGAAAGACTGAAACATATGGAGAATTACAAAATATAGGGAAATGTTCTTTATGTTGTGGAGCTCCTCAGGCTCCTCAGATGCCGACTGGAAATCCACTCAGCATTTGAGGCCGTGTTCCACAGAGGCAGGGTGACCAAGAAAATAAAGAAAGACTTTCACCATCATTCACACTATCACTGTATTTGTAGAGGCGCGCAGATACGACAGTTTAGATGTTACTCCAAACAAAAAATAACCCTAACCCCTCATTTAAAGTGCAGGCATTGTACTTCCCACCTCCAGGACTTACGTCCAGCTAACCGGTTTCCCTGAATCCCTTCACAAAATATTACCCTGCTCACACTCAACAGCTCGTAAAGTCCCAAAAACCATTCGTCTCCACTCCTTATCTAACACGCTCACACATGCTTGCTTGTATGCCAAGCCCTTGGACCTCTTTTACCCCCTCCATCCTTTTCTACGACGACCCCTACCCCTCCATTACAGATTTATGCACCTTCCAAGTTGTCCTATTTTGCTCTATCTCTCTAAATGACCATACCACCTCAACCCTTCCTCAGCACTCTTGAGTAATACTTTTAGTAACTCCACACCCCTTCCTAATTTCCACACTACGA
The DNA here is from genome assembly GCA_009830355.1 of Cherax destructor. NCBI lineage: Eukaryota > Metazoa > Arthropoda > Malacostraca > Decapoda > Parastacidae > Cherax > Cherax destructor. The sequence goes on along the minus strand of WNWK01001148.1, from coordinate 202,874 downwards.
AGTCTCTGCATAATATTTATGCCCCACATTCCCTTAGACACGACATCTCCACTTCCTTCGGCCTCCTCCTCGTTTCAACATTCACAACCCATGCTTCACACCCATCTACCTCGGAAACTTTCTTCCGAAGCTCCAGCAATCACTATTACCAGAAAATGGGATCTGTGACAACTTTCACTTTATATAAGATTATTTATCTTTCCACCCTATAATTTTCCCTTAAACTTTAAGTATTCGCGTCTTTTACATCGTCATCTATAACATATGAAACAATCATTCTGGCATTACACATCATTATCATATTAATGATAGTATTCAGTATTGACAAGTTGATGAATAAGACTCATGTGCACAACACTTGATGTCTTCATTGCTCAAACATTTCGTCGCACAATATGCTTCTTCATTACATATTCCTTTCTTAAGCTAATTCTTATTGGGAAACAGTCCCTCTCCTCTTCTCAGTACAGTAGCCTGAGCTTCACCTTCCACATTTAAAATCTATACAACTTTTAACAACCTAGCAGCTATTCACATTTGTTACACTAACCACATCGCTCCCTATCCAGCCTAGAATAAGCATTTTTCAGACTTATAAATGCAACATACTGCTCCTTTTCTCTATGTCAGTATTGCTCACGTATATGCTTCATCATCAACATTTGATCTATGTCTTCCTAAATCTACATTGTTCGTCTGTAAATCATACTTTCTCTGTATTCCATCACTTTCGATAGTAATGCTGCAGTACACTTTGCTTCTTATATTCAACACATCTTCCTTGTTGTATGACCCTTACGAATTTAAAGCTTTCTTGTAAATTTAACAATAACATACATATATTCCATTTAAAATAAACAGAGCACAAAATGTAGCCTTACTATTATTTTCTCCCCGTGGTATTGTTGACCCCTGATAGGTGACCTCAATGATGTCAACAGCTGTCAGAGACCTCTGACTCACCACCTGTAACAATGGAGCGCTCTACTTCCATTAACTGTGGCAGTATCTATTTTGTACGAGTTCAACTTTTTTTTTTAACGAATCAGTTTTACAGGCTAAGAGCTGTTATCCTACCTCAGCTCATTTCAAAGCCCCAACCCTATCTAAGATATACTACCACCCTTCAGGATGCCACCCACACCATTCGACTAACACCCAGGTACCTACTTACTGCTAGGTGGACAGGGGCTCCCATTCTTTAATCACATTCAATTGGTTTCACCACTTGAATTGTATATAGCATTTGCTTCCACCACTTCTTTATCCAAATCATTCCATTTCCTGATGGCACAAACTGAAGAAATACTAATATCCCTGTGAGTCATCTGCATATTTAGCCTGTAGCCGGGCTTCCTTGATCCCTGTCCCCGCTTACAGTCTGTCCCTGTCTTCCTTGTCAAGTCCTTGGGTAACTTGTATGTAGATATTATGTCTCCTGTGGTTATTATTTCCTCTAAGACAATCAGATTTGGTCCCTTAGCCCTCGCAGGTTAGTCTTTTCACTTATGCGACCAGTCTCGTTACAGGTGTAAGAACTGTCTCCGGTTTCTAATTTCGCTTGATCTGATGTTGCATCCAGCCAGGCAATGAACACTTTAGTGTAAGTCAATGTCATGTATAGGGTCTTGACTGCTTCTTTATTAAGGTTCCTGAAACCATTCTCATGATTGCTAGACGTGCGTGTCACCAACACGTTTCTGCTGATATGCGTTTCAGGCGATATGCTCGGAACTAAGCTTACCAAAAGGTCCTTCACCTAGCTCGAGGTTTGTAGCCTCTGCCCTCCCAGTCTGTACTCCTTCACCTGTCTTATTTCATCTTCCTCGATATTCATAATCTTGTACTTGCTGGGACGGATTTCCAGTAGCAATTTACCTCCAGTCTATCCAAGTCCTTGTGTACCTTACCCCTGACCATCACTGTTTCCTTCCAGGTATTCATGATATTTTTGTTAGTGTCTTTCCGTCTTCCTATTTCATTATGTCCTCGACTCGCTTTACAACTTCTTTTCTATGCGTGATCTGAGTATTAATTTTATCTACATGTTTCCAACTTTCTTATATTTTCCAATCCTATTTACTCTTAAAGTTGTCTATTTTGTGAAAATACTTAATTGTATTTCTTCCTCTTATCTTCATTACTGTAAACGTTTACTTCCTCAGCACAGTCCAGTGCCGTAAAAATATAAGAATGGAGGAGCACTGCAGCAGGTCTACTGGGCCTTGCTAGGCCCAGTAGGCCTATATATTATTATAATCAAAGAAAGCACTAAACCGACAAAGGTCATACAGCAGGCCTATATATATATATATATACCACGTTGTGTCATATAAGGGTGTGAAAGGTGGGGGAAGAATTGCTTTCATGCCGGTGAAGGAGCTCTTGATGCAAGGAATTGGAGCTACTTCCGCATCCAGATATTGAAGCTGATTACCTCCCTTTTCCCAGGTGCTATGACTTTTACAGGTTTAGCGCTTCCCCATGTATCACATAATAACAGTAACGACAATAATAATAATAATAATAATATAATTATTATTATAATAATTATTATTATTATTTTGTGTTTGTCATGTTGTCAGGCCACATTATCATAATGGTGATGGAAACTCTGGCTTTCGTGTATTTTATTCTTCTTAATTCAAAACACTAATCCTTACATGTTTTGTATATAGTTCACGGATTTCATTATCACATTATATGTAACAACTTTCAAGTCCGTCCATCCGTGTGTGTGTGTGTGTACTCACCTAATTGTGGTTGCAGGGGTCGAGACTCAGCTCCTGGCCCCGCCTCTTCGCTGTCTGCTACTGGGTCTCTGCTCTCCCTGCTCCATGAGCTTTATCATACCTTGTCTTAAAACTATGTATGGTTCCTGCCTCCACTATATCTTTCTCTAGTCCATTCCACTTCCTGACTACTCTGTGGCTGAAGAAATGTTTCCTGACATCCCTTTGACTCATCTGAGTCTTCAGCTTCCAGTTGTGTCCCCTTGTTTCTGTGTTCCCTCTCTGAAACAACCTGTCACTATCTACCTTGTCAATTCCACGCAGTATTTTGTATGTCGTTATCATGTCTCCTCTGACCCTTCTTTCCTCCAGTGTTGTTAGTCCTATTTCCTCAACCTTTCTTCATAAGACAGACCCCTGAGTTGTGGAACTAACCTTGTCGCAAACCTTTGCACTTTCTCTAGTTTCCTTACGTGCTTGACCAGGTGTGGGTTCCAGACTGGTGCTGCATATTCTAGTATGGGCCTGACGTACACGGTATACAGTGTCTTGAACGATTCCTTGTTAAGGTAACGGAACGCTAATCTAAGGTTTGCCAGACGCCCATATGCTGCCGCAGTTATTGTGTGTGTGTGTGTGTGTGTGTGTGTGTGTGTGTGTGTGTGTGTGTGTGTGTGTGTGTGTGTGTGTATGTTTCAGTAGTTGGTGCCGCTGTGTGTAATATTAAACAGTCTTGGACTTGTGAATGAAATATCCTCACTGTGTATATTACAGTGAGGATATTTCTGTATTACCATTCAAGGGAATGGTAATACAGAGGTAGAGTATATGAGTAGTATGTAAATAAGACACAATACTGGTTATGGATTTTCATTGTGAAGACGTTTCGCCCACCACGGACTTTATAGTTGATAAAGTCTCGTATTGTCTTATTTACACATTCTGGAATGGAGATGGTAGCTCACTCGTGGAACACGTATCAGTGCTATCACAGTGCACCTTCAGTGCTTTAACTCAGTGTCAGGTACAGGTAAACAAGTTGTTTAACATAGCTTAAACAGTAAATCAAATTTGAGAACAATAGAGGCGCACTGCAGTAGGCCAACTGGCCCATGCTCCGTGGCTGAAGTACTGCCCCTCGTAATGTACACGTGAGGTAAAGCGGAATTTGTTGATTCTCCACTGTAAAAGACATATTTTATTGATAAAACATTGTGTTTTATACTCCAACATCTTTGTATCATCACTTTTTCGTTAAAGTTTGGTGTACCATATTACGTAATAAAGTGTACTTATTTGAACATTGATAAAGGATGGGGTGGTAGGAGAAGTGGAATACTCAAATGGCCTCGGGAAAAACTACAAATATTTCTCCTGAAAGATTTTTTTTTTTACAGTGTTAGTTGGGACTAGACAATGGTCCAGAAGGGACCGAAACGCTGTCATAAGTTTCCTCTCCTAAGTGTGAGTAACTTGTGACTTATTCCAGCTACGGGATTGTGACTTCTACTGTGACTTATCCACCGGTGGTGGTGTTAGCGTCTATCCGGGGTAGATGCGGACTGTACTGGTATAGAATGGCCGTGTAGGTGCAGGAGATGTTGATGAACATTATGAGGAGTTTCCGTTCCAGCACGCCCACGCCCCCGACTCTGATGCTGGGTGGGCGGGCGTTGAGGCGGGCGGCTAGGGTTGCCAGTCCCGGCCTATGGGTGGCGTGGAGGTGTTGATAGAGGTCCCAGACGGCGTCACTTAGGGTCAAGTGCTGTGGGTGGCAAGAACTTTCTCTGTTTTAAGGTGCTCCAATGTCTTTATTTATCTCGAAGCGTGAGATCATTTAATAATAATAATAACACTAATAATAATAATAATAATAATAATAATAATAATAATAATAATAATAATAATAATAATAATATATAATAATAATAATAATAATAATAATAATAAAAGACGATTCAGATGAAAATGCTGAAAAAAAGACATGTGAATCAATAAGATAGTGCTTAAATGCGGAAGTGCATGTTCAAGAATGCCTTTCTACGTATTTTCATGTTAACAGATTTTGTTTGATTTTTGTCCCTAGGGGCAAATTTATTCGACAGTATCACTTGTTATACGGGATAACACTACCATCGACTCTGTCCAGTATCGTTGCAACTTCGAAGTATAACTACAGTTGTAAAGAATTGTGTAATTACATCAAATCTTGCATAATTCTTCAACATGATTTTAGTTTTACTTACGACGGGTTTAAAATATTGTTAAATTCTAGTGGTAATAATTCTACGTGTATGTATTATGATAAGGAAGTTTGGTACGTTTTCGTACCTTCGTAGCTTCTACACAAATTTAATGTTTTTATTCTTGGTTAGGTTAGATTAACTTTAACTTATATTTATATGTAGTTCACTGAAAACAACGAAAAGACTTAAAGTGGCGATTTACTTCTGGTCGAGTGTGATACATTATAATTCTTTAAAGTTTAGACTTGAGAACGTTAGTATCTCCACGCTTGTTTAAGCTGTTGGATGAACTGCTCCAACAGCCACTTTTTATTGCCTTACCTAACACTCACCTTCGCTTAACTGCCACTCACCTTTTGCCGGAGAAGGTCGGCCTTGTAGCATATAAGGAAGAATCTGAGGAGCTCGTCTATTATGCTGCAGGCGATGAAGATAGTGAGGGTGGCGTCCCCTGCACACACAGCCAGGTAGTAGTCCATACTGAGGTTGACAATTAAGCATATCACGCAGCGTAGAAACAGCCGTAGAGAGTACACCTACAGGCACACACATGAAGCCAAGATTTTAGAGGGACTCCTCAGGATAACTGAACGTGGTCGGGGTCTCACAACTTGAATACTTGAACATAAATAGTCAGTTACGCACACTGGAGACATCTGTCATCTTCCAACATGTGATTTCTTTTAATCACATAATAAATTGGGAAGGAGGTAAGATAACTCAAAACATGGAAGATCCATTCAACCGAAAGTTATTGGAAGCAGCAGTGATTGATCGAACACTCAGCTTCAATGGTTTTTGTCATTGTCTACCTACCCAACTTCAGTATTTTAAAAGGACAACTTCAAGTAGATAGTTTTACCTAATTTACATTGACGAGTTCGTATCGGAACCTAATTTAAACCAAAACGCACCAGCTAGTTGACACTTCTCTATCTACAACTAAAATCAACTTCCATCTCCTTCCCTACCAACTTTCGTATATAAATTTGTAATCTCATCTGTAGTGAATAGGATCTCAGACCGAGATCAAAATGTACACACACCCTCCTCTATCCATTCTGTTCATTTGCATCGCTCTCTGCCTGCAACATCTTACTCTTTTTTTTCGTCCTTCCATCCATTCACCCATCACTTGTTAGCAAAATCACCCTCATGTCATCACGACCTCACCTGGTTGAAGAGCTGTACGAGACGAATGAGATGGTCACAGCGAGTTACCACCTCCTTGAGGGTGCTGGGTCTCGTGGTGCTCCAACACCTGTCCAGCTTCTGCTAACAAAACAGTATTAGTATAGGACTCTGGTATAAACATTCTAATAACTTATATGTAAGATAAATAGTGATAATATTATTAACTCGGTCATGTTAATAAGACAGTAATCGGCTAATGGGAATTTATTGAGGTGACGTCTACTCCATAAAATACCATAAGTAGCATACTGCATCTTATTCACATGACGGTATATTCAACCAGTGTAGAATATACCTGCTGGCGAGGTCACGACCTGACAGCGAGTTACTGAACAAGTGTAGTCACATGGAAAGGATCTGAACGTAAGGACTGCAACAAACCAAACAAAAATTGGCTAACAAAACATTAGAAACAACTTGCAGAGTACACGCATTGTGCTGAAATTAGCAAAAAAACAAAAACAAAAAATGGGACGCTGTCGAGGGTGATTCTGTGTAGACTCAAAAGTAGATATAATAGAACTAACCTCTTCAGTTGTTCAAAGGTTCAGCATCTAGGGAACGAACCCCACAACTCAACAAGGTAAACACATTATATGGCTAATGATACGAGATACTGAAACAATCTTAAATGACACAAACTCATGTTTATGGAATCTCATCGATGACGTTTCGCCCTCTTCGTGGGCAGACGTCACGACCATCTACCTAATAAATCACCACAGAGCTATTGTGTATTTCTCTAAATGCCTCCACGTTTCTAGAGCAGTACGATAGGGCTAATGAAGCTAGGAGGGAGTGAAGCGGCAAGTTGAGAGGCGGGGCCGGGAGCTAAGATTTAGCCCCTGCAACTACATATAGGGGATAAATTAGACACATTGTAACACTTGGGTATCTTTGATGAGGAAACGTTTCGCCACACAGTGGCTTCATCAGTTCATACAAAGGAGTGATGAAGCCACTGTGTGGCGAAACGTTTCCTCATTAAAGATACCCAAGTGTTGCATATGTGTCTAATTTATCAACTTGTCGGTTCTCTGAACCATTCATCTATAGTACATATAGGGGAGCGCCAGGAATCAAAACCTTTCTCTGTGGCTGTCTTGCAAGGTAATAGTAATAACTATTATAATGGTAATATTTAAATAACCATACCATTACTAATAATGTAAATATTAATAATTTAAATAAAACTCTTTGTGTGTGTGTGTGTGTGTGTGTGTGTGTGTTGTTACTGTTGTCAGACACCTTGTGATGAATTGCCTGTTTGTCGTGTGTGTGTGTGTATTTGTTACTAGTTGTCAGACACACTTGTCGATAGACACTTTGCCTGTTTTTGTCACTTGTATGTGTGTGTGATGTTGGTGTATGTGTGTGTGTGTGTGTGTGTGTGTGTGTGTATTAGTTACTAGTTGTCAGACACACTTGTCGATAGACACTTTGCCTGTTTTTGTCACGTGTGTGTGTGTGTGTATTCACTTACATGTACTCACTGTGTGTGTGTATTCACCTATATATAGCACACACACACACACAAAGGTGTGTGTGTGTGTGTGTGCAAATAAGCTCAACAGAGGAGCTGGAAAAGCAAAGTTGACTTGATTAAGTTTCACCTGGTGTGTCTTGCACGACACTTGGGGCCACTTGTCATGTAAATCATTGACTGTTGTTATTCCTGGGTGGTCCTGGTCCCGTGGCTCTGGCACCCTTGTTCTCGCAAGACTCGTGGATGCCACTCTACTTGTAAAAAGTAACCACATCGAAGATCTCTGATGACACTTGTATATGCTTGGCTCATGGCGTTGATGAGAGACGCTGTGTGTAAGTCTAAAATAGCTGGCAGTGCTGTGATCACGAACATGTGCACTACTAATGAAACGTGGTGCTGTAGTTCAGGCCTATTTTGGAAGAACCATTTATTTCCAAGGTAAAACCCAGCACAGTAGCAACAGGAGACTAGAGAGAACACGATTGTTTTCCAGATCTTCGGGGGTTCTGACACTCTGCCAAGCGCTGAAAAAAATTCACATGTTGCATCCCTCTTCATGATGACGATAACCACGATTGTAAAGAGATATCCACTGCCAGAATAGCAGTAATAATGATGATAGCCGAGTCATAAGAATTCTTCCATGACGTGATAATGAATAAAACTGTATTGCAGCTGAGAGCTACAACAACCACTATCAGACCAGGTAACCTTCTCCAAGCGACGTGGTACCCACCACATGGCTGCTCTCTCGTCAGTAGAAGACCAGTGATACCCAGCAAGAAATATAGCACTGGGCAAGACTTCTCCACGCTCACCCCAACAACTTCGGGGTTACTATCAACGTGCTGCTGAAACATATTAACTAGCATTGGGCCAAGACTCCTAACCTTGGATTACCGAGTCTCCCAACGGCTTCGGCACTGTCAGCTGTATAACTCACACGAGTCTGGCGTATTTTTTAAAAATGATAATTATAATTCGGGTTAGCAACAATTGTTAGTTCCTGATAGCTGCTAGTTTTTCCACCATGCTCGAGGTGTACCTTCATTTAACTACCGGCACCTCGGTTCCTCTTGCGTCCTCCTGTCGCTAGCTGCCTACAGACTTCACCTCTCGGCTGCCCAGAGTTTTGATCATCGTCGTTGCTCCACCATTGTATTGTTCACCTTGATATACGTTCGTCTGGTTCACATTGTTAGCGCACTGGATGAATTACCTCTCAGCTCCACTCGAGTTCATCCATCACCAGGACACAAGAAATAAGTAATCTTGGGTAGACAAGAGCGGGCTGACGCTCTCAGATGCGGCTCTCAGCGGGTTTCTTATTGAACTTATGAATAACATAAACTTTATTCAAGATTAAATTAAACAAATGTTTACCTCTGGTAACTAATGATGAAATACTCGCCTCATTCCCTACCCTCCTTAATATTTCAGACAATTTTTATTGACGTGAAAGATTAATTCACAATGTAATCAACTCTAGACGGAATCTCACAATCAAAATGAAGAATTACTAAATTAATCTGAAATATTGCGTGTGATTGTCACTTATAAAGTTGCATACACCTGAACTTAGGTGACTATTCCTTGTTACAGAGATAAATTATGTCTGTTTCATAAGCGTTCTGAGTCCCTGAAGAATATATTTCATGAGTATGCCAAATGACATTTTTTTTATTGTGTACCAAGAGAAAAATGTATATTACTTCTATCTATATATATATTTGTCTGCATATCTCTATTTTTGTGTCATACTTGTGTATGCTTATGGATATACTATATATTCTCTTTCCCACAAACTCCTGGCCGGTTCTAAGTGTCCCTTTAAAAATTCGTGATTGAGTCGCAGTTGTGGCTATCACCAACCCGTCCGCCACTTTGTCAAAACCTTTGGAAAAACGTTTACAATCGGTCATGGAGCATGGGGCAATGTGCTCTAAAGTTTCTCAAGGAGCTGGGTGGAAAACTCATCACAGAAACCAAGGACCACACGGCGACCAGCTTCTTCTTTCGGAGACTCAGTGTTGCGATCCAGAGGGAAAATGCCTGCAGTATTCTGGGCACGCGGCCCACTACCGGGGAGTTGGACGAAGTATTTGACATGTAGCTCTGAGTTGTCATCTATGTTGTTTTACTCACTATTGTATTCTTGTTAATGTATTTTGACAATGTATTGTATCTTGAAATAAATCTTATATATATATTTAATAAAAGATGGGGTGGTAGGGGAAGTGGAATATTCAAATGGCTTCAAAAAGACATCTAAATATTCTTCCTCGAAGCCTTTTTATCCACTTCTCCGAGGCTATGGGACCCACAATTTACACCAGAGGTGGACCCCATATTATATATATATTTTTTTTATTAACACATCGGCCGATTCCCACCAAGGCAGGGTGGCCCGAAAAAGAAAAACTTTCATCATCATTCACTCCATCACTGTCTTGCCAGAAGGGTGCTTTACACTACAGTTATAAAACTGCAACATTAACACCCCTCCTTCAGAGTGCCGGCACTGTACTTCCCATCTCCAGAACTCAAGTCCGGCCTGCCGGTTTCCCTGAATCCCTTCATAAATGTTACTTTGCTCACACTCCAACAGCACGTCAAGTATTAAAAACCATATGCCTCCATTCACTCCTATCAAATACGCTCACACATGCTTGCTGGAAGTCCAAGCCCCTCGCACACAAAACTTCCTTTACCCCCTCCCTCCAACCTTTCCTAGGCCGACCCCTACCCCGCCTTCCCTCCACTACAGATTTATACACTCTCGAAGTCACTCTGTCTCGTTCCATTCTCTCTACATGTCCAAACCATCTCAACAACCCCTCCTCCGCTCTCTGGACAATCGTTTTGGTAATCCCGCACCTCCTCCTAATTTCCAAACTCCGAATTCTCTGCATTATATTCACACCACACATTGACCTCAGACATGACATCTCCACTGCCTCCAGCCTTCTCCTCGTTGCAACATTCATCACCCATGCTTCACACCCATATAAGAGCGTTGGTATAACTATACTCTCATACATTCCCTCTTTACTTCCATGGACAAGGTTCTTTGTCTCCACAGACTCCGAAGTGCTCCACTCACCCTTTTCCCTCATCAATTCTATGATTCACCTCATCCTTCATAGACCCATCCGCCGACATGTCCACTCCCAAATATCTGAATACATTCACCTCCTCCATACTCTCTCCCTCCAATCTGATATCCAATCTTTCGTCACCTATTCTTTTTGTTATCCTCATCACCTTACTCTTTCCTATATTCACTTTCAATTTTCTTCTTTTACACACCCTACCAAATTCATCTACCAACCTCTGCAGCTTCTCTTCAGAATCTCCCAAAAGCACAGTGTCATCAGCAAAAAGCAACTGTGACAACTCCCACTTTGTATTTGCTTCTTTATCTTTTAGCCCAACACCTCTTGCCAAGACCCTCGCATTCACTTCTCTTACAACCCCATCTATAAATATATTGAACAACCACGGTGACATCACACATCCTTGTCTAAGGCCCACTTTACTGGGAAATAGTCCCTTCCCTCCTACACACTCTAACCTGAGCCTCACTATCCTCATAAAACTCTTCACTGCTTTCAGTAACCTTCCTCCTATTCCATACACCTGCAACATCTGCCACATTGCCCCCTATCTACCCTATCATATGCCTTTTCCAAATCCATAAATGCCACAAAAACATCTTTACCCTTATCCAAATACTGTTCACCTATATGTTTCACTGTAAACACTTGGTCTACACACCCCTACCTTTCCTAAAGCCCCTTGTTCATCTGCTATTCTGCTTTCTGTTTTACTCTTAATTCTTTCAATAATAACTCTACCATACACTTTACCAGGTACACTCAACAGACTTATTCCCTATAATTTTTGCACTCTCTTTTGTTCCCTTTGCCTTTATACAAAGGAACAATACACGCTCTCTGCCAATCCCTAGGTACCTTACCCTCTTCCATACATTTATTAAATAATAGCACCAACCACTCCAAAATTATATCCCCACCTGCTTTTAACATTTCTATCTTTATCCCATCAATCCCAGCTGCCTTACCCCTTTCATTCTACCCACTGCCTCACGGACTTCCCTACACCCACAACTGGCTCTTCCACACTCCTACAAGATGTTATTCCTCCTTGCCCTACACACGAAATCACAGCTTCCCTGTCTTCATCAACATTTAACAAATCCTCAAAATATTCTCTCCATCTTCCCGATACCTCTAACTCTCCATTTAATAACTCTCCTCTCCTATTTTTAACTGTCAAATCCATTTGTTCTCTAGGCTTCCTCAACTTATTAATCTCATTCCAAAACTTTTTCTTATTTTCAACAAAATTTGCTGATAACATCTCACCCACTCTCTCATCTGCTCTCTTTTACATTGCTTCACCACTCTTTAACCACTCTTTTCTCTCCATATACTCTTCCCTCCTTGCATCACTTCTACTTTGTAAAAACCTCTCATATGCTAACTTTTTCTCCCTTACTACTCTCTTTACATCATCATTCCACCAATCGCTCCTCTTCCCTCCCGCACCCACTCGCCTGTAACCACAAACTTCTGCTGAACACTCTAACACTACATTTTTAAATCTACCCCATACATTTTCGACCCCATTGCCTACACTCTCACTAGCCCATCTATCCTCCAATAGTTGTTTATATCTTACCCTAACTGCCTCCTCTTTTAGTTTATAAACCTTCACCTCTCTTTTACTTACTGATTCTATTTTCCTTGTATCCCATCTACCTTTTACTCCCACTGTAGCTATAACTAAAAAGTGATCTGATATATCTGTAGCCCTCTATAAACATGTACATCCTGAAGTCTACTCAACAGTCTTTTATCTACCAATACATAGTCCAACAAACTACTGTCATTACGCCCTACATCATATCTTGTATACTTATTTATCCTCTTTTTCTTAAAATATGTATTACCTATAACTAAACCCCTTTCTATACAAAGTTCAATCAAAGGGCTCCCATTATCATTTACACCTGGCACCCCAAACTTACCTACCACACCCTCTCTGCATGTTTCTCCCACTTTAGCATTTAGGTCCCCTACCACAATTACTCTCTCATTTGGTTCAAAAGTTCCTATACATTCGCTTAACATTTCCCAAAATCTCTCTCTCCTCTACACTCCTCTCTTCTCCAGGTGCATACACGCTTATTATGACCCACTTTTCGCATCCGACCCTTATTTTAATCCACATAATCCTTGAATTTACACATTTATATTCCCTCTTTTCCTTCCATAACTGATCCTTCAACATTATTGCTACCCCTTCCTTAGCTCTAACTCTCTCAGATACTAATGACTTAATCCCATTTATTTCTCCCCACTGAAACTCGCCTACCCCTTCAGCTTTGTTTCGCTTAGGGCCAGGACATCCAACTTCTTTTCATTCATAACATCGGCAATCATCTCTTTCTTATCATCCGCACTACATCCACGCACATTCAGACAACCCAATTTATATATATATATATATATATATATATATATATATATATATATATATATATATATATATATATATATATATATATATATTTATCATCTCAGAGAAACTAAGTTATTTATTATTTAACCTTCCTGTATTAATAGCCATTGTTAGTAAGCAATTCCTTACATATTAAATAGTCAGTATAATTTAATATACATACACACACACACATATATATATATATATATATATATATATATATATATATATATATATATATATATATATATATATATATATATATATATGTGTGTCGTGCCGAATAGGTAAAATTGATCAATTAGCAAGAACTCATTTAAAATTAAGTTCTTTCTAAAATTTTCTCTTGTACGTTTAAAGGCATATTTTTAAATTTATGTTAATGTAAAAATTAATAATTTTGTACCAAAAGAACCTTAGAAAACTTACCTAACCTTATTATAACAAGCGCAATTTAATTTAGCCTAATCCAACTAAATATATTTTAAATAAGCTTACAATAATTTAATAATAAACAAACACAATGAAATATATTTTTTTCGGGAAATTATTACATACACAAATTTTCGATTGCCTTATTCGGCAAGAAGAGCGTTGTTATTTAAGCCAAAATCAATGAAACCTCGAAACAAGTGGTTTTGAATCATTTACCAAACTGCGGCAGGCCAGGATTCAACCCCACAACACATTGCCCCGCCTCAAGAGGCCATACAATGCACATGCCATCTTACCAACTGAGCCATCGATCCTACAGACAACATGAGCCTAGCGAACTAGGCTTGTTTCATGTTGCGAGGACACTCGTGGCAGTGGTATGCTCAAGGATTAATTTCATCCTCCTCCTGTTTGAATACCCGCCTCCACAAGTAGTCTATATAGCAATGAAACCACGAATCAAGTGGTTTTGAATCATTTACTAAACTGCGGCAGGCTAGGATTCGACCCCACGACACATTGTCCCTTAATCGTCATGAATGTAATAATAATAATAATAATTTTTGTAATAATAATATTATTATTATAAAATTGGTTGGTTATTTGGGTTTAAAGACTGTCGAATACATTAAGATCATTGAAGCTGCACAGTAAACTTTTCACCACTAGTCAACAATAGTGTAATTCCTAAAATAGGATTTAAAGTGTAGATAAATGATCCAGAGAACAGACGAGTTGATAAATTAGACATATGTGCAACACTTGGGTATCTTTATCCAGATTGATGGACTGATTACATCGACTCCAGGCTGAGAGACTGATTATCTCAAACTCCTTCTGATCTTCAAAAAAATTTCTTTGTATTGGACTGATGAAGCCACCATGTGGGGAAGCATTTCCACAATAATGCTACCCAAGGGTCGCACATGAGTCTAAAAGTGAGATAATAAGATAAGATTTTGTTTGGATTTTTAACCCTGGAGGGTTATCCATCCAGGATAACCCATGAAAGGCAGTGCGTCATCGAGGGACTGTCTTATTTTTACTGGGGTCCTCAATCTTGTCCCTCCAGGATGCGACCTACACCAGTCAACTAACACCCAGGTACCTACTTGATAGGTGAACGGGGACAGTAGGTGTAAGGAAACACGCCCAGTGTTTCCACCCTTGGATAATCTAACAGGCTCTGAAACCAGGCCTACTTCCCCCAACAACTTCAAAGAAGTCGCACTGGGATGGCCCAATAGTAGAGAATATAGCCTCAGCAATGCTTCAGAGTGCGTCAGGGAAGGATAGAGCCCACCTCCTTGCAGTGAGAGCTCCTCATGCAAGGGACTTTCTTTTGGCTGCTCTCCCAACTCCAGCCTTGGCACACGCCTCGACCCACAGACCATCCGCATTGGTGTTGCCCTTCGACTTGCCGCCCCTATTCTCGCCGAACACAGGTGTATTTGTGGCAGTGAAGCAGCAGACCGATTCGGGTACCATGGTCTTGTGTGTCGTAAATCCGAGGGAAAGATTGCAAGACATGAAGAGGTTACTAACATTATCAAGAGGAACCTCACAACTGCCGGATGCCCAACTATACAGATCTGATGGCAGCCAAAAGCGTCCAGATGGTATCACCCTTCAAGCCTGGACAGACGACAAGCAGGTGGTGTGGGACTACACATGTGCATCTACCTTGGCTGATACCTATCTCCAATACACCAGGGAGGAAGGATGGGCAGCTGCCGCCTTCAGGGAGTCCCAGAAGTCGAGAAAATATGGAGAACTTGCCCATCATTATATGTTTGTTCCCATAGGCTCAGAGACCCTTGGCTCATGGGGAAAGAGTGCATCTAAGTTCCTCAAGGAGCTGGGCAAAAGACTCAAAAGGGTAACTAGGGATCCCAGGGCAGCTAGTTTTCTGTTCCATTGACTCAGCGCTGCTGTTCAGATGGGTAATGCATGCTGTATTCTGGGCACGCGCCCCAGCTCGGAAGAGCTGGATGAGATTTTCGCATTATAATCAGTGACAAACATGTAACAATATGTACTAGACATGTATCTCTCACCTCGTGTACTGTATATACCATCTTTATATCAACAATGTATCTCTTAAATCTTTTGTACCTATTATATATATATATATATATATATATATATATATATATATATATATATATATATATATATATATATATATATATATGCACACACACACTGAGAGAAGTACACGCATCAATACTACTACCACTAGTAGTGATCAGTGCCCCGTGGCTTGGTGGCTATAGCTCTCGCTTCTCATGGTGAGTGTCCGAGTTCAATTCCCGGTAAGGGTAGAAACATTGTACGTGTTTCTTTACACCGGTTGTCTATGTTCCCCATCAGTAAAATAGGTCATAAAACTCCATACCCTGCCCGTGGTATGGTTAGTAAAATAGGTACCTGGGTGTTAATCGACTGGTGTGGGTCGCATCCTGGGACAAAACTGACCTAATGTGCCCGAATAGCTCTGCATAAGAAGCGGTTTTCTATATAGTAGTATGTCATGGATGTCACCTAGGCTTGTATACCATGTACATTTAGAAATAAAGATAGCATTATTATTATTAGTTTTTATTATTATTAATGTAATTGAGAAACGTATATTCAAGAAAATACTGTTGTTTCTCATTAATTTTTTGCATCCGTTTTCTCTTATTCCCTCAAAGAAAACTACTAATCTGGTAAACCAAACTGTTTTTGGGCTTCATTACTGTATATAGTGTTAAGGATTTGTTTGGGTTTTTAACCCGGAGGGTAAACCACCCAGAATAACCCAGTAAAGTCAGTGCTACCTTATCAACGTTATTATGAATAAGTAATTCAATGTGTGATGGTATCCATAAATATTGAAGAGTAATTCCATTTTCCAGGAGTTTTGAGTACCTATATGTGGCTTCTTCAATGAGCATATTGCTAGTCTTTATGTGCGTCAAGAGCCTTCAGTGATGACTTAGTGCCATAAGTTAACTTTAGTGCAATTACTTTGGCAAACAATTGAGTTTGCAGTGTAAACGTCCAGTCGTCCTCGTTCTTACCAGGGAGGTGGGGGGCAAGACCAGATGCAGACCTACCAGCAAGCTTCTGCTTAGATCGATTAGTGTATATAATTTGTGATCAATTATTATTAACAGTTAAGCGAGAACTTTCTTCTTGAGCAGTTGCCTTCACAAGTGATTTAAGGAAGGGATTTTTAGTGATTAGCTTCCTGGGAGGGGCTTGCAGGTATGTGATATTAAATGAATGCAACTTCCATGGTGGGCGAAATGTTCTTGTTGTATACAGTGATACAGTTTATGCAAATTCTAAAGCTTAATATAATTGCATTTTTTCACAAGACATTTAGATCTGTGTATATTTACTTTTAGATATTTAGTAAGGGTTGTAGTGGCAGTGTCTGGTTTATTTCTTAACTTTCTAATACCAAACACAGTGTTAATCTCAGTAATCCTATCACTGATACTAGCAACACCAGGCTTCTTCGTGGATAGAATGAACATGAAAATATACAGAGAAGGATGAAGTCGATTCCATGTATCAGAAACCGTTTCTAAGAAAATAGTAAAGTAAAGATTTTGTTTGGATTATTATCCTGGAGGATCAAGTCAAGGAAAACTCAGTAAAGTCATTGGGGCGGCGGGGACTTACTTCCATTAGGGGCCCTTTGATCTCCCCCAGGATGCAACCCACAACAGATGACTAACACTCAGGTACTTACTTATTACTAGGCGAACAAGAACAGCCGGTATAAGGAAACATGCCTAATGTCATACCTGTGCTGGGGCGCGATTTCGGCACGAGATCAGACTGAAGGCACTGAATTTGCAATCCGTGAGATATGATTAGCGTTTATAAATTTTAAAATGCAATAAATAAGGGGTTTATAAATACCGTGTTGAAAATATCTGATCAAGACAGGACTCGCAGAAAGGATAAAGGGAAATACTTGTTTGGGCATTGAGTTGTTAGATGAGTGGGGAAACTCAGCGCTTTTATGCTGAGAGTTTAATCCCGATTTTAGAGATTAAAATATTCTTGTCTGGTGGTGAAACGGTTATGTGCAGCCTTAATGACACTCGCGTTTTAAGCAATTGTAATTTTTTAAATAAAATATAAAAAAAATGACCCTCGTGTAGACGACAGGCTTTAAACCCCATTAATCAACCAGCTCAGCACCCAACTTGACGTGACCCTTCGCTGCTTTGTAACCTTAGTTACTGACGGTGACGCAGTCAGGTACTTTTAACACTACTGTGTAAACATTAAGCTGTGGATATTTTTGGAGTTGGGCAAAACTCTCGCACATATCGCTCCGTTTTCATTAAGGTTAGTTTATAGATTTTTTTTTAGTGTATGGCGAGAGGCTGTATATTTACCTGGTAGAGAAAAGAAGAGGCTGAACGAAGGGGTGTATGTAATTTTTTTCGATCGGGATTGTTGATGAATTTCTGTCTGAAAATAATAATATAAATATTCTCTACACGAAATTAAATGTCTCCGGTTCATGCCAACATACGTATCTTGTTAAAATTTCAAAATTAGATACACCGCTTATTGTGACTACCATGATCAGTATGACGTTTTATAAGTTAGTAAGAGCTAACAAGAATGATCTAATACAGCCATTACTCAGGATGCTTGTTCATGCAGTGTTTGACGCAGTAGCTGACGCTTCATCTTGAATCATTCCAACACACTTGTAACGTCTTTCATATCAGCACCACCACTATAACAAGATGGAGAGAATATTTTCAGTCAGTTTTTCTCTCTCTCTCTTCCCTTGTTCATAGCGCTAGAGTTCATTGGATGTTAATTGTCTCTACAAAAGTAATTATTCATCTCTTCTCATTACATCCCGTTCTTACACCCGACCTCCTCACCACTCTCAGTGGTAATTTTTATGTGCAGATTAGCCGCTTTATGAGCGGCATGCCTCTCTTCCTGGCATTCCTCCTGCTTCCTCCTCTGCAGATGAGTTATCACTTTCAGCACCTTTCTCCAACCTGCAGTTACACTTGTCATCTCCTGGACTTGAAGTAAACAAACAACGTGTATCCTGGTGGTATCCCGACTATTCTCGCGAAGTTTATTTTGAGAGGAGTTGTCTGAGGCCGCAACCAGTGTATCTGCACTACATGCTGTCTCCTTGCTTACGAAACACGCTTGAGCGCGTGCATGCTGCGTACTCCTGCATGCCTGGGTACTCCTGCCCCCTCAGTGTGTAACTTGTGACGTACCTCTGGCTGTGAAACACGTTTTAAGTTTGTCCGCGGCTTAGGCTTTTCCATCTTCATGGTTTTTACAATTGTCAGGGTACCTGTAGGGACCTCGGGGAATTTTTAGGAGAATCTTGTAACAATAATTTTTTTAATGGATGCTGGTTATTTTAACTTGGTACGATAGTATTTATTTGTGTTGAGTAATTTATTCATGTTTGTAGCTTTTATTGTTTGTTAATTATAACTTTGTTTTTATTGTGAGGTGTATATTTTTTTTACTGATGAGAGCACTGAGTGGCGCACACCGTCAAAGTGCTCAGTAAATATCATAATTACTACTACGCCCTGACAAGCTCACTCTGACTTTCTAACCTGACTTTCTAACAGAATCTAACTTATTGTCCCAAATGTAACATTAAATCTGCATATGTATTAACCTTCAATTCCGCTAACCTCTACACTTGCACATACCACACCATCGTGTTGTGTGTGTGTACTCACCTAATTGTACTCACCTAATTGTGGTTGCAGGGGTCGAGACTCAGCTCCTGGCCCCGCCTCTTCGCTGTCTGCTACTGGGTCTCTGCTCTCCCTGCTCCATGAGCTTTATCATACCTTGTCTTAAAACTATGTATGGTTCCTGCCTCCACTATATCTTTCTCTAGTCCATTCCACTTCCTGACTACTCTGTGGCTGAAGAAATGTTTCCTGACATCCCTTTGACTCATCTGAGTCTTCAGCTTCCAGTTGTGTCCCTTGTTTCTGTGTTCCTCTCTGAAACAACCTGTCACTATCTACCTTGTCAATTCCCCGCAGTATTTTGTATGTCGTTATCATGTCTCCTCTGACCCTTCTTTCCTCCAGTGTTGTTAGTCCTATTTCCCTCAACCTTTCTTCATAAGACAGACCCCTGAGTTGTGGAACTAACCTTGTCGCAAACCTTTGCACTTTCTCTAGTTTCTTGACGTGCTTGACCAGGTGTGGGTTCCAGACTGGTGCTGCATACTCTAGTATGGGCCTGACGTATACGGTATACAGTGTCTTGAACGATTCCTTGTTAAGGTAACGGAACGCTAATCTTAGGTTTGCCAGTCGCCCATATGCTGCCGCGGTTATCTGGTTGATGTGTGCTTCCGGAGACGTGCTTGGTGTTATACTCACCCCAAGGTCTTTCTCCTTTGATGAGGTTTGAGCCTTTGTCCACCTAGCCTGTACTCTGTCAGCGGTCTTCTTTGCCTTCTCCGATCTTCATGACTTTGCATTTGGTGGGGTTAAATTCGAGAAGCCAGTTGCTAGACCAGATGTCAAGCTTGTCCAGGTCACTTTGAAGTCCTGCTTGGTCTTCATCCGATGTGATTCTCCTCATTAATTTCATCATCTGCGAAAAGAGACACTTCTGAGTCTATCCCATCCGTCATGTCATTCACATATAGCAAGAATAGCACTGGTCCTAGGACTGACCCCTGCGGTACACCGCTCGTCACAGGCGCCCACTGTGATACCTCATCACGCACCATGACCCGTTGTTGCCTCCTGTGAGGTATTCCTGATCCATTCCAGTGCCCTTCCTGTTATACACGCTTGGTCTTCCATCTTTTTACTAATCTCATGTGAGGAACTGTGTCAAAGGCCTTCCTGCAGTCCAAGAAAATGCAGTCAACCCACCTTCTCTCTCTTGCCTTACCTCTGTTACTTTATCATAGAACTCCAGGAGGTTTGTTACACAGGATTTGCCTTCCCTGAAACCGTGCTGTCTGGCGTTGATTAACCTGTTCTGCTCCAGATGCTCCACCATTCTTTTTCTGATGATTTTCTCCAAGACTTTGTGTGTGTGTGTGTGTGTGTGTGTGTGTGTGTGTGTGTACTCACTAATTGTACTCACCTAATTGTGGTTGCAGGGGTCGAGACTCAGCTCCTGGCCCCGCCTCTTCGCTGTCCGCTACTGGGTCTCTGCTCTCCCTGCTCCATGAGCTTTATCATACCTCGTCTTAAAACTATGTATGGTTCCTGCATCCACTATATCTTTCTCTAGACTATTCCACTTCCTGACTACTCTGTGGCTGAAGAAATGCTTCCTAACATCCCTTTGACTCATCTGAGTCTTCAGCTTCCAGTTGTGTCCCCTTGTTTCTGTGTTCCCTCTCTGGAACATCCTGTCACTGTCTACCTTGTCGATTCCCCGCAGTATTTTGTATGTGTGTGTGTGTGTGTGTGTGTGTGTGTGTGTGTGTGTGTGTGTACTCACCTAATTGTGGTTGCAGGGGTCGATTCATAGCTCCTGTCCCCGCCTCTTTACTGGTCGCTACTAGGTCACTTTTCTTGCTCCATGAGCTTTATCATACCTCTTCTTAAAACTTTGTATGTGTGTGTGTGCGCGCGCTCTGAGTTTGAATTTTTTGTTTGTAATAAAGTTTTTGTTTGCGAGAGTTAGTGTATGTGGTCGTATTGGAGAACTTAAAGAGCTAAATGATCTATCAAGAGAGTTAAAGGCGCACAAAGCGTATGGAAACTTTATTAACACATGACACTGCTAGGCCACCAACACCATCTGTTAATAAGTTTCGATACTGCTCGTCTGTCAATTTGCTTACATTATGTTTATATTTTATGCCATCTATACGCCACTTCCTCGCCGTACACTTCTATATTTAGTTAGTCTAATATGTCATTGACTTACTCAGGTGTGTGAAGAACTTAGAAGGAATGAATAAAAGATGTGTAACTAGACATATTTATTGCACATTTAACATGGCACTTTCAGAAATATTTGATCAGTACAAAAATAAAGAAGAACTTTATACATAAAACTTCACAAAAATAGCTATGGTAATGTACACAGAAAGAGAAGGGAGGGTATTGTATTATTTCATATTTTTAATCGAATATATTAAATTTAATACAAATTGTCTGAAAGTGGTATTAGAAAAGCACACACCGGACAGTTTCATTGTAATTTTAATAAGGACGAGTGAGATAGTGAATTTAAACATTGATAAGTTTTGTTCCCTTAGTGGAACATCAAGTGGTGAAAGGAGTGAACCTTAATTATAAATTGGGCATAAAAAAATTGAGAGATTTAGAGAATACCAAGACAGAGAGCATCTCCCTTTTCCCCGACACCCTACAGCCCAGCAGCAACTGAACCACTCTCTGATACCACAGTTGCTGTCGCGAAATCTATACAAGGTTGACAAAATCAAATCTTAAAAGAGTCACTATTAAATACATTAGACGAAAACAAAACAAGTCAAACACACACACACACACACACACACACACACACACACACACACACACACACACACACACACACACACACACACACACACATTATTGGTAACATGGCTCACTGAGGACGACGACCTTGAAAACAGTTCATCAATAATATTTGTAAATGTGATCTTTAAAATATGAAAAAAATAGTTAAAAGTGCTCTTTAAATTTAAATTCATAATTAATCTTATAATCTGCAGTAGACTCCCTGAAACGCTGTTTTGACCTATTATAATAATATAATTTTCTGTGAGATTTTGAGTTGTAGTGATGAGAGGGTTTTGAGGACACAGTTTAGTCCAGGGTACATTATATTTTTACCATCAACACGAACGAATTTAGGTGAATCTCGTTACTATTACTCATCATATATCTGAGTCCATTAATTTAGGATACAATGTACTTAATTAATGCAGGATGGGATTTCTGAACTGGAAATGCAACACCAGCGAGTCTTCATATCTCTAAGTGTATTATTAGTATTTATCACCTGAGCAATGGTATCTTTATATGAAATAATTTTTCATGACTCATTCATATTTTGTTTATATAGTTTGTTTATATACAGATAGAATAAGTTGTATTATAAAGGTCTTCCATATCCTACGATTTTTTTTTTCAAAATTGGATAGTCAGTACTATTCAATTTAAGATGTGCTTGTCCAGTTACATATACAAAAAAACTGCACTCTTTTCAATCAATTTATAAAACAACTTACTATATTTTTGTACCAAGATTTATATATATATATATTTTCCACAATATTGAATCCTTTTTCATATTGTTAGACCATTGGTTTTCTGGTAACTACGTAGTTGTATTTCTACATTCTACAGAGGAATAATTTTGACGTATAAACCTCTCTGTGTATAGAATAAAAAAAATTATGATGAAATAAATAAGTAAAAAAAGGCGGCACCAAAAAAAAAACTTGTCTTATCTTTATATTTTGATAAGATAAAGAAGAATAAGGAAAAAGAAGAAGAGGTAGGAAGAGAGTACATGAACACTTGTAGTAGAGAGAACCTTTGTTACACAACCTTTAATTCACAGGTAAGCAGAGCGAACCTCTGTTATCGCATGGCTTGATAACGATCACCTATGAACGAAATGTTGGCTGATAGACTTGCTCAGATCACTGATGAGCTAAATGTTGTCTAACAAAGACTAGTTATATAATAATTGTCTTTATATTAACCTACTTGTCTGTATTTTGCCTTGACCTTGCTTAACTTATAGCCTGTTATCTTAAAAGTTGCCTTGATTTGCTTAACCTATGCCTGTTATCTTACAAGTTGTCTTGACCTATGCCTGTTATGTTTCAAGTTGTCTTGACCTATGTCTGTTATCTTTCAAGTTTTTGTGACCCTGCTTGACCTATGGCTTATTAACTGACTCACGAAATCATAATGACACGATTGCAAACAAACCATACCACGGGTGGGGTTCGAACCCGCGGTCAGAGAGTCTCAAAACTCCAGACCGTCGCTTGACTTAAGGTCTGAATTGCAGGGCTTCCACTGCAAATTTGAATCTTTCTTAATTCTTTCATACCTCAAGTGTGCTCGACTCTCAGACAGATTGGTAACGACACGAAGCGGACTTGTTTCGCGATCAGCGGATGGAGGATCGAGCCTCCATACTTTTATGAAAAGCTAAACCCGTGATTCCCACGTGTTTAGCTTTTCTTATAAGTATGAATGCTATAAGTAACTAAAGACTTGTACATTACCTGTTTCATGGTTGGTTACTGCTCATGATGGTGCTTCTTACTGGTAGTTTGTGTGTGTGTGTGTGATTTCTTTTGTTTGTGTTTTTTTTAACGTGTGTGTGTTGCTAATATTAAAGCACTGTAGTAGAGCACCATGTTGTATACAATAGAGTTCTATAATTTTTCCATCTATCAGTCATTTTGTGAAAGAAACCTTCACTTAAAATAATCCATGATAAACCAGATTTCCAATATTTTTTATCCTATTTATTTCATTTTCTGTAGAAAAGTATTCCTATCTTACTTGCCGCCTCCCTCCTTGTCTGCCTCCCTCCTTGTCTGCCTCCCTCCTTGTCTGCCTCCCTCCTTGTCTGCCTTCTGTCTTGCCTGCCTCAAGTGTCATTTTCCTAGGCTGATACTTCAGTACTACTTGAAATATGTACCAAGCAGTACCAAGTTCCTTACGCTGGTACTTCAGTGTTACTCGAAGTATGTTCACTCTAGATGAGCTGTGCCATTGAGTCAAGAGTCTAACTTGAAGTTATTAATACGAGGAATTTTGGATTACGAGAGATTTTTGTGTTGACATGAGGGATGCGATACATGTCAGTCACTCCAGTACCCTAAAACCTTTTACATTGCTTTTATTTTTTTGTTAAACAATATCTAAAAACTAAATAGTTTGCATGACCTCGATATCGTTCTTCCCACATCTGTAGAAAAATACTATAAAAATAACATCTTTTAATACATCACTTCCGGGCCGCATCCCGGAGTTGAATACTGATCAAGTCGTCTCCCTGTATCCTCTCAAGGGAAACTTACGATTCACCTTTAGTCATCGCAGTCAAGCGTTGTGGTGCTAGGCTTGATGGTGGAGGGCGTCGTGGTGGGTGTTGTGGTGGTGGTTGAGGTGGTGGTGGTAGTGACTGCCATCGGCATCAAAACTTGTTCCAGTCTGGAAGAAGGAGTTTTACTACTTTCGGGGTCCTTTGGTTCCGTCAAGCTGCGCCCAAACCAAGAAGGTCTTCTGGAGATGTTGAACTGTCGTATGAGTTCCCTCTGTGTTTGAACCTCCGGGCGAGGTATTCTTGATGGTGACCGTATGCTGGGCAGGATGCTGGCCACGCTCGTGTGTCTGACACACAAAGATAAAATGTTTATGACAGTTTTAAGACGATAGAAGGTCACACGAGAAATTTTGGTAGAAAGTTAACTGAGGAAGTGAGGGAAGACACTGAAAACGCAAAGAATGAAAAAAGAGGGGAATATTAGGAAATGAAACAAAAAGTAGAAATGCAATAGGATGTAAACTTAAATTGTTGGGAAAGCAAGTTTGATAGGATGTTAGAAACAGATCATTGCTGATTAAAAAAAAAATTAGAAGTCTTTCAGACCTTAAAAATTTAATTTCGGTATATCTGTGATGACCAAATCCCTGACATAAAGCCACCTGACTTATGTCCCACACCTTCCCACGCGATATCTTCACACCACCAGCAGATACAAGACTCACCTGTTGGGTCGTGTGCTGTGAGGGAAGTAGGGTGTAGGGTTGAAGACTGGCCGGCAACCCCCAACGGGATCCTCGTGGAACCCTTGCCGGCAGCTCACCCGGATGATGGACGGATCTGTAAGTAAACATCACCACCTGAGTACTAGACAAGAACTGAACATCAAAAAAATAGAGAATTATCATTGTTTTATGCGAAGCATTCAAGGCTCCGTCTCTAAGTGCAAGACAGACACATTAATTAGTAATCGCCTGTAAGTCATAAATTTAAGAAATGGGGAAACGTGCTATAGTACTGCAAATTATGGCTTAACATCTGAGGCGGTGCCAGGGAACACTGAAGCCCCCCAGAAACTCCATCAACCCCCAAAGCTCCCACATAAAAATAACTAGAATGTTAATCCCTAAGCCTCTGCTATACAAAATTTGTGGAGCTAACCCTTCTTAAGAATAAATTATTCAAGAATAGCCTTCAGCCATCCACCACGGCTGATGCCAAACTTTAATATATATCATTCTCCTTCGTAGTCCCGGAACCCATTATGTGCCTCTGTAATCGTTTCACAAGAAGGGTATGTCGTGCATAATAAAGCTGTTAAACTTTATGGGGAGGAAAAATTCTCGACTAGAATGCAATGAGAGAAGAATTAGTGTGCTTTAAAATAATGGAAATTTCATAAACTTACGCTCGTGCGGTCGGGCGTACACACAGGCGCGCACGCACACACGCACACGCTCACACGCCTTACAACACAAGTTAGTTACCATTTTGTCCTAGACACATGTCGATTAGACACTAGGCCTGCTGTATGTATGTGTGTGTGTGTGTAACGAAACACTTCGAAATGTTTCGCCCCGCCGGGAATTGAACCCGTATACTCAATCACGTGCGCATGCGTGAGGTAGGAAGGGAATACTTACCTCGGGTAGAGACGGGGGCAGCCATCTCAGCCATTATAACTGGAAGGTAGTAGTTGACGAGGTCTTCACTGGAGCCAGCACTAGAGCCTCCTGTAACAACAACTGTAACTCTCATCAATACCCGACTGCTCCACCCAACATACTTCAGGCGTATACAAAAAATTTCATTATCCCCCTATCCACCTAGAGAGGTGGATCAAACTGGCAAGTAGCGTCATTGTGATTTCCTTGGATTAATTTTAATCTAGGTTAGAACGATTCATCGGTAAGAATGGTTGATTGAGAATAGAACCTGCCTGGCAGGTTACTGTTTTTTTTTTACACCACCGGCCCTCTGCCTGGCAGGTTATTGTTGTTGTTTTTTACACCACCATTCCTCTCTCACCATGGCCACGTGTTCTTCGAAAAAAACCACATTTGCCACAATTCATTAAATAGCTCTCTTGCTTAAAGTGTGAGGAGATAATATTTCAGATGACTCTGAAAAGTAATATCCCCACCCTTCTTTAGAGTACAGACACTGTATTTCTCACCTCCAGGGCAGCATGATCACCAACCCCCTCCCAATCAGAGTGCAGACATTGTACTTCTCACCTCCACTCCTTCAGAGTGTACCCATTGTTCTTCTGTCTTATGTAACTTTATATGTTATATTTTTTTAATCTACTTTTTATTTATCTACTAGCATATACCTGAATATTGTCAAGATTATTGGTCTATGTTCAGCTATACATAATTGGATTAACTGTAGCTACTACCCTAACCTTTGTTAAGTGAGGACAAATTTTCGGGGCCAGGAGCTATGAATCGACCCCTACGACCGCAATTAGGTGACTACACAAGAGCAACCAATACTACGTTTCTCTCTCCAGCAGCTTTATGAAGCCAAATACAGACAAAGACAAAGTTTATGATGTATATCTTATCTTCTTGTAACGTTTATATTGGCTATATTAAGCTCCTGGAGAGTAAATAGTGTCTTAATAATTAACAGTGGTTGCTCTTACATTCTTTTGCATTACATATTGAAAAGTTCACTGATGATTATACAGTATTTTTGTTCTTATGAAAAATCTGACAATATTTATTTTTGTTAGAGAGTTAGATTATTTGAATAATAAGTAATGGCGTGATGTATCTATTAGTTATAATAAGTTAAAACTTATGGTGACATAAGTAGAACCATTTGGGTTTTCTTTATATGATTTAGTTACAAGTAATTTTTGTGGCTTGACGTGCTGAAGGGATTCAGCGAAACTGGTTAACTGGACAAGCCCTGGAGGTGGAAAGTACAGTGTCTACACTCTGAAGGAGGGGTGTGGATGTAGCAGTCCTGCAAGTGGTAAGTATATTGCCTATACTCTGAAGGAAGGGTGAGGATGTAGCAGCCCTGGAGGTGGGAAGTACAGTGCCTGCACCCCGAAGGAGGGGTGGGAATGTTGTAGTTCAGAGGGTCATTTGAAATATGATGTCTGCGCACTTCTGTCAAGACAGCTATTAAATGAACGATGGTGAATGTGTTGCCTAGCTTCTCAGGTCACACTACCTTAGTGGGACACGGTCGCTGTGTTAAAAAAAAGTGTCTTTGGCTACATAATTTTAATCTACTTGCTGATAGTACATTCACCAGTACTCAAGTGTATTCACCAGTACTCAGGTGTATTCACCAGTACTCAGGTGTATTCACCAAACAGTGACTACTAGAACAGTCACATATTCATGTTGTAATTACACCATATTTTAACCAAAGCAAAATTTTGAATTTGCTTGTTTGTTTAAAAAACTGAAGTTTTTACTCATTTGTAATAGTAGGTACAGGAAGCCACATCCCTCAGATACTTTAGTAGGTATCAACACGTACCAACAAGCTCATAACTGAGCAGTGGCTATATTAGTGTTTTCGAGGTGGATGATGTTTATACGTCATAGTTAAAGTTTATGTAAATGAATGAGAGAGGAGAAAACAAGCAACTTAAAATAAATTGGTCAATATGAATCAGGAAGCTGGAACAGTGTGGGTGTGTCTAGCTGGGTAAAAGCTTGTCAGCTTGGCAGTGACCTCGTTGTACACAACCCTGAGTCAACGTGGAGACCTCTCTCAAGGGAGGCACCTTGATGCACGTGAGGAGCTCTTGATCCAAGGAACTGAACCTTTCTTTCCGTGGAGCAAACTTGATTGCCTCTCATTCCCCTACGTGTTTCGCAGTCTCCCCTGGTAATAAAAATAATACTAGTATAATGATGCGGAGAGAATGGTTTAGGGAGGAGATAAGGAGGATGTAGGGGGCGTGAAATTGATAGGTACTCGAGGGTAAAGAAAGATGGGGTTCCTGGTATGACTGGGGTACCTGGTATGATTGGGGTACCTGGTATGATTGGCGGTGGTTGAGATTAAGGCTTCCCAGAAAGAGAGGTGGGATGGTGAAGGAGGAGGAATGGTGAAGGAGGAGGCAAGGTGAAGGAAGAGACATGGTGAAGGAGGAGAGATGGTGAAGGAGAGATGGTGAAGGAGTGATGGTGAAGGAAAGATGGTGAAGGAAGTGGGATGGTAAAGGAGGAGAGGTGGTGAAGGAAGGGAGATGGTGAAGGAGGAGACATGATGAAGAAGGAGACATGATGAAGGAGGAGACATGATGGAGGAGAGGGTCTGAACACAATACTCTGGCTTCAAGCCTCTCACTTATTTTTCTTTGTTTACAAGGGCAAAATTACCCGTTCTCACTGCATGGATTGGAAAGTATTCATTAGTCAACTTATCCTTGGCTCTGTAAATATTATCACAGATATTAACAGCGAGGAATACATCTCTCATTTAGTTAGATATTTGTGCGTTGTTATTTCACGGCGTTGAATTTACACGGTGAAAGTCATCGTATATCTGTTCATTTTCAAGCCCAGCCCCATCTAGAGTGTACTATCACCCCTATTCCTAGATCAACAGTTGACTAACATTTGGGTACCTATTTACAGCTAGGTGACCGTGGACAATAGGTGTCAGGAAACATGGCTGTTTTAGCTAAACTTTATTATCAGTATTTTTTTATTAACACATCGGCCGTTTCCCACCGAGGCAGGGTGACCTGAAAAAGAAGGAACACTTTCATCACCATCATTCACTCCATCACTGTCTTGCCAGAGGCGCGACTACACTGCAGTTAAAAAACGGCAACATATCTCCATCCCTCCTTCAGAGTGCAGGCACTGTACTTCCCACCTCCAGGACTCAAGTCCAGGAGGTGGGAAGTAATATCTTATTGAATGACCCACGTGGATTTAGCGCTTACCATGAATTAGACAACAAACAGTAATATCTTAGTCCCTAGTAGTTACGTACACTGCGAGAGAGAGACCTCTCAGTGTAAGGTTTATATACACTGAATATTACCAGCCTGCGTGGATGTGCTTATACTCCGCAACTAACTTAAACTTAATAAGAAAATAATGCCACCGCCTCGGCAAGAGTCCAATACGTTTTTTTATTCTATAATACAGATATTAAAGAGATCTACTGACTTTACCAAAGAAATTTCAGTTTTGTAAATGTTACACACCTGTTAGTTCTAATTTATTAATTTGTTTTGCACTAATCTATGAACTGTGTCGCTAATTATAGTCATGATAAAGTTTCGTTTGTGCTTCAAATTGTGTATAAAACAAAGTCATAATATTCTTGGAAGTATGAAAGTGTATACCAGTGTACTGATGTACATCAGAACATACCAGTGCTCACCAGGGTACCAAAGTACACTAGAGTGTACCAAGGGTGTGGCAGGGTGAAGCAACATACATAAAATTGGACCGTGATCAACCAGACTATTAGGGTCAGGAGTCAGGTGACTCGCTCGGGTGAGTAAGAGGTCTCGTGAGAGAGTTTGTCAAGGTGTTCAGGTGAGGGACACACACTCGGACCACTTTTTTCAAGTGGCTGCTAAGGTGATGAGATACTTGTGAAAAGTAATGGACCCACTGCCGACTCTTGAGGAAACACCACTTGTGACCAACATGGGATCCAATATTGACCCCTGTGGGGCACCACTTATGACCAACACTGGACCCAATATTGACCCTGTGGGGCACCACTTCTGACCAACACGGGACCCAATATTGACCCCTGTGGAGCACCACTTGTGACCAGCATGGTATCCACTATTGATCCCTGTGGGGCACCACTTGTGACCAACTATTGACCCCTGTGGAGCACCACTTGTGGCAAACATGGGATCCAATATTGACCCCTGTGGGGCACCACTTGTGACCAACACTTGACCCAATATTGAAACCTGTGGAGCACCACTTGTGACCATCATGGGATCCAATATTGACCCCTGTGGAACACCACTTGTGACCAACACTGGACCCAATATTGACCCCTGTGGAGCACCACTTGTGACCAACACGGGACCCAGTATTGACCCCTGTGGAGCACCACTTGTGACCAACACTTGACCCAATATTGACCCCTATGGGGCACCACCTGTGACCAACACGGGACCCAATATTGACCCCTGTAGGGCACCACTTGTGACCAACACTGGACCCAATATTGACCCCTGTGGAACACCACTTGTGACCAACACTGGACCCAATATTGACCCCTGTGGGGCACCACTTGTGACAAACACGGGACCCAATATTGACCCCTGTGGAGCACCACTTGTGACCAACACGGGACCCAATATTGACCACTGTGGAGCACCACTTGTGACCAACACTGGACCCAATATTGACCCCTGTGGAGCACCACTTGTGACCAACACGGGACCCAATATTGACCACTGTGGAGCACCACTTGTGACCAACACTGGACCCAATATTGACCCCTGTGGAACACCACTTGTGGCCAACACGGGACCCAATATTGACCCCTGTGGAGCACCACTTGTGGCCAACACGGGACCCAATATTGACCCCTGTGGAGCACCACTTGTGACCAACACGGGACCCAATATTGACCCCTGTGGAGCACCACTTGTGACCAACACTTGACCCAATATTGACCCCTGTGGTGCACCACTTGTGACCAACATTGGACCCAATATTGACCCCTTTGGAGCACCACTTGTGACCAACATGGGACTTGGCACTAACCCCCTGTGAAACGTTATTTACTAAAAATGGGAACCAGTACTGACCCCTCAATGGGACGCTACTAAACATGGGACTCAATACTTAACCATGTGGAACGCTGCTTACGACAGGGCAACATTCTAATTTTCCAAGGGAGACTAGGGAAAAAAATGAATGTATAATGGCTGTTTTTGTCGAGCTTCAGTAGTTAAGGTTGTTGGAGATTTCAGTGGTCGTTTTTAGAATACCGAGGCATGGGAAAGGTAGTTAAAGAAGTTGTTTGTCCGCAAGCTTTCATGTCAGTCGAGGTTCGTTGTTAGGCACCTTGGTAATGGTTGTCTGCTGGCATTTGGAGATACATTTGATTTCCATAGACAAAGCAACTGTTTGTGCAGGGGGTTGGGAAAGAATGTTTATCCTTACTGAGAGGATTGAATAATCTTTAGTTTTCCTCAGGTGTGAAGACACACACATGTTAGTGAATAAGCTTTAAGTGGGGACAACGTTTTGTTCCATGCAGAGCGAAACTTTTCTCCCAACAGAAGCTTATTCTGTAACTTGTGTTTCTCTTTGTCTTCAATAAGCCATTTCACTCCATTACCATAGGTGAAAATGTTCATGGTAATGACATTATCAAAGATCAGCTAATGATAAATTACCCTTAATATAGATTATAGTGCGTTATTAACATATTAATAAGAAGACACTGGCAACGGGGTAATAAAATATTAATGATAGAATTAAAGATATTATCTTATAGCTTAATTATCAAAGAGCTCATTTGTAAACATTACTAGAGCTGCAAATGGCGTAATAAATCAAGTACATTAGGCAAAAATTGCTGCTAAAGGGGTGAAAGAGTAACTCCTCTATGCTGGGGAGGTAATTCGCCTATGCTGGGGAGAATAACTTACCTATGCTGGGGAGAGGAGAAGCTCTGGGAGTTATGACCAACATCTCCAGAGCGTTGTCACGTGTGGGCGTGTCGTTATCTGAGGAGTCTGGGCGTGGGGCGCAGGTAGCTGGCACCGCCGCCCACACAGCCACCCACAGCAGCGCCACCCCCACCTGTGTGGTAACTCGTCTCCAGCTGCTGCTTCCGCCACCTTCTCCCATCTGTTGAGAGAGGCGAGTGAGATTTCTTTATGACTGTGTGAATTACCATTTTGTCATAGGCACTTGTCGATTCGACACGTGTGTGTGGGAGGGGTGTGTGTGTGTGTCTGTGGAGGCTTCCTTCAAGGTGTGTGCCTTGTTGCTAAGCCTTTTAATCCCAGGATTCGGAGCTACTCAGCTATTGAATCAAACCCGATTACCTCCAATTTTCCATGCCCTGTATGAACCCTACAGGTTTAGTGCTTCCTCATTATAATAATAATAATAATAATAATCATAACCTCAGGTATGCCCCTCTCGTTGTAAAATTTCCGTCATCTGTCACCTCAGCCTCACACTTGTGTCTGGTAATGTCTCCACTCAGGAACAAAATGAGAAAGGATGAGAATGACGCTAAATACTCTCCAGGAAAGTATTCTCAAGGAAAATACTCTACAGGAAAATAATCTCCAGGAAAATATACCCTTCAGGAATGCACTAATCAGGAAAATACTCTTCAGGAATACTCTCATACAGAAAATACTCTCTAGGCAACAGAAAATTTTCAAGAGATCATGGCAGGAAAACGAGAGGTATTTGAATTTATTTTTAAATCGTCAGAACAATAGAGGTGAAGTCGAGAGTAACTCAGTGGAAGCCCAACTATTACACAGCTTCAGAATAAGATGCAACAGACACAGGTCACATGAGTGACCTTATTGTTAAGATGCAGGCACAAGAACTGAAGCTTAAAACACATGAAAAAGTAGGTAAAACACACACACACACACACACACAAATCCTGTGTCACAAACCTACTGGAGTTTAATGGCAAGGTAACGGAAGTAAGACACGAGAGAGAGGGATGGATAAACTGCATTTTCTTGGACTGCAAGAAAGCCTTCGACACAGTTCCTCACAAGAGGTTAATGCAAAAGCTAGAGGATCAGGCACACGTAACAGGAAAGGCACTGCAATGGATCAGAGAATATGTGACAGGGAGGCAACAACGAGTCATGGTACGTGACGAGGTGTCAGAGTGGGCACCTGTGACGAGTGGGGTTCCACAAGGGTCAGTCCTAGGACCTGTGCTGTTTTTGGTGTATGTGAATGGCATAACAGAAGAGATAGACTCAGAAGTGTCCCTGTTTGCAGATGATGTGAAGTTAATGAGGAGAATTAAATCGGACGAGGATCAGGCAGGACTACAAAGAGACTTGGACAGGCTTTAAGCCTGGTCCAGCAACTGGCTCCTTGAATTTATCCCCGCAAAATGTAAAGTTATGAAGCTCGGGGAAGGGCAAAGAAGACCGCAGACAGAGTATAGTCTAGGTGGCCAAAGACTGCAAACCTCACTCAAAGAAAAAGATTTTGGGGTGAGTATAATAAAGAGCACATCTCCTGAGGCACACATCAACCAGATAACTGCTGCAGCATACGGGCGCCTAGCAAATCTAAGGATAGCATCCGATACCTCAGTAAGGAATCTTTCAAGACTCTGTATACCATATACGTCAGGCCCATACTGGAGTATGCAGCACCAGTTTGGAACCCACACCTGGTCACGCACGTCAAGAAATTAGAGAAAGTGCAAAGGTTTGCAACAATACTAGTCCCAGAGCTAAGGGGATTGTCCTACGAAGAAAGGTTAAGGGAAATCGGCCTGACGACACTGGAGGACAGGAGGGTTAGGGAGACATGATAACGACATATAAAATACTGCGAGGAATTGACAAGGTGGACAAAGACAGGATGTTCCAGAGATGGGACACAGAAACAAGGGGTCACAATTGGAAGCTGAAGACTTCGATGAGTCAAAGGGATGTTAGGAAGTATTTCTTCAGTCATAGAGTTGTCAGGAAGTGGGATAGCCTAGAAAGTGACGTAGTGGAGGCAGGAACCATACATAGTTTTAAGACGAGGGTTGATAAAGCTCATGGAGCAGGGAGAGAGAGGACCTGGTAGCGGGCATTGAAGAGGCGGGGCCAGGAGCTATGACTCGACCTCTTCAATCACAAATAGAGGAGTACATAAATAGGAAAAATGTCCATCGACAAATGCCTTTGGCAACTAGAAACTACTACTACTGTCCTAAGAACCAGCAAACGCGCTAATTCTTGCATCGACAGACACAAGGTTCCACAAGTCCATGTACTCATCATTCATACACACACACACACAAAACAAAACAAAACATTCCAGCATACTCAAACACTCCTAGAAAGGGTTAAGACCTCTTAAGGAGCCCCGGAAATCCAGTTCTCCACTGAGCCGTCCTCCACTGATGCCTCATCATCAGCATATACCCTGAGTCAGCAGGAGATAAATCACCTACGCGAGGCGTTCAGATGCCAGTGTTTCCCGTATAATCTGCTCATCGTTCACTCACTTTCGCGCCGGTGAAGCGAATAACTATAAAGCTTGGACATGTAAGACATAAAGAACTTTCAGAAGCGGACACGGATCTAGCAGTCATTTTTCCTGAAGGCACATAATGCAAAAACCTGTTTATTTACTGTCTTTTCAAAACATTTCTTTTATGTATATCATTTTATGCTTTAGCTTACTTATACTACTGTGACTTATAAGAGTACTGGGTGTTATTAGAAGCTTTTTTTTCCTTGACACTAATTTAGTTTCTGCTTAGATGGTGACATGTCCCTGTGTATTAGGTGACATTACTCGTCCCTCTGCATGGAATTATGTGACGAATATGTGAGTAAGAAGGGTTGATTCACCTCTTATTGCTCGTATGTTTCAAAGATCTTGAGTAGCTATAAAAATTGGTTGGAAAATCATCTAACATCATTGTCACTCAGGTGCTTACCATATGTACATTTGGAGTGATCAAGATCCCAAATCCTAAACAATTCCAGTGAAATGTCCTAATGTTTGTACATACTATTATTACATATTAATTATAATGATAATCATACCATCTAGATTCCAGAGTACAAGGGAAGCTAGATGTCTTCGAGTGCATGATCTGTCTTGTGCTGTTTGAGGTTATGCAGATGCGAGTTTCTGGAAGTAATCAGTTCTTACACCAAGAATAAGATGTATTCACTCGTTCGTATTTTGTTGAATTATTTTGTTGTCTTCTGCAGTCGTAGTATACGCTGAAGATAACTGAAAGTTTACCAGAATACAGTAGTTGTGTGATAAATGGTTTAACAAAACTAACAAGTTGAAGAATTAAACACTTGTGCAACATCTGGGAATCTTTGTTGAGGAAACGTTTCTCCACACAGTGGCTTCTTCAGTCTAGTACAGAGAAGAACGCTAGTAAAAGAGGAGTTTGAAGTAATCAGTCCCTCAGCCCGGAATCGATGTGTTCAGTCCATCAGTCTTGATGCAATGAACTAACTCCATGATGCAGTGAACTAACTCCATGACGCAGTGAACAGACTCCATGACGCAGTGAACAAACTCCATGATGCAGTGAACAAACTCCATCACGCAGTGAACAACTCCATGACGCAGTGAACAAACTCCATGATGCAGTGAACGGACTCCATGACGCAGTGAACAACTCCATGATGCAGTGAACAAACTCCATCACGCAGTGAACAACTCCATGACGCAGTGAACAAACTCCATGATGCAGTGAACAGACTCCATGACGCAGTGAACAAACTCCTAAGATCAAAACGTTTTCATGATAAACTTTGCTAAATGTTTGGTCAGGTGACTTTAAGAACAAGTGTAGGTGTCACACGCCCAGGTTTTCTTTCGCGTTCATTGATCCCCAGAATATAATAAATTACGTGTGTGTACTTTATTATATTTATCATGAAGTGCTGAAAGCCAGAGGGGGTAAATAAAGGAGAAGCTTGGCTTGGCTTGGCTTGGCCCAGAGTAGCCAAGATGTGTCTTATGAGAGGCAGGAGAGAAAGCTTCCTATAAATCAGTTCCAAGATCACGTCTCCACGGCCGACCCTCTGAGCCACACCTCGCAATGTTTACAAAGCAATATTAACACCAGATGGAAGATTGCAGTGCGGATGCTGCAACGTAAAACTGTGTACTAGTAAGCTAGTTCTGCAACGTGTCTAGAAAAGAATTTAGAGAGAGCGAGGGGGAGGGAGGAAAGGAGAGGAGCTGAGATGAATGGATGGATGAAGTGATAGCATGTTAGTGGTGCATGTTCACACTACCAACAACCTACATTATCACAAGTGTATGGCAGTACTGGTGCTGACGTCACCAGGCTCACTGACGTCATCACTACAAACAGGTTGACGTGAGCATCAGGGAACACTAACAAGACCTCACTAATTACTAACTAAGGGACTTACTCACAACAATAAACAAACGAAACTTCACTCTGTGAAGGGGCAACAAAAACACTTGTAATTTATGGCATATATATTTACTTACGTCTTTTACTCTGAACACTCACTCGAAGACAATTTAAAGACCTCTTTTTATTTCTTAGCAAAATTAAATACAAATTATTGAGAGAAAGACATGTTACATTATTATATTTTGTATAAAAATATATTAGGCTAAAATTAAATATCAAATAAATTTAAATTTCCTTAGTTTATCGCCAAAACTATAGACCATTAATTAGCTTATATATGTCGTACTAAATAAGCCGAACTTGCCGAATAGGCCGAACTCCTCCTGGAGGATCAAGGCCTAATCACCCAGTCTGTTACTGCTAGCAGCACGCAGTTCAACGTACCAACCACAGCATGGCTGACAAGGCACATGTGCAGTACTAGTAAACACCAGGATAGATTTCAAGAACTTTTAAAACATTCAGCTAAATTTTATACACGATATACCTTGAAAAATTCAGGTGGTTCCTTGATGCCAATGAAGAGCTCCTAATTTAAAGAAATGGAGGTACTCCTTCCCTTCCTAGGATTAAAACTGTTAGCCGTTCATTCTCTACGCGCTGTATGACCATTACGGGTTTCACGATTTCTCAAGAATTAAGTAATAATAATAATAATAATAATAGTAATAATGGAACACGTCCAGATCTGAGAGGAATGCAAGTTTGAAACCACATTAGTGCCAGAACCGAGAGGAATGCAACACGAGGAGAGGTTGAAGGAACTGAACTAGTCGACCTTGGCAGGGAGGGCACTTTGGGAAGATATGATTATGACGTCAACAATTTTACTAGGAATTGATGGATAGACGCTAGAAAATAGAGAATACTTGTAGAAACTGAAGTTGCAGCTGAGCCATATTGCTGATATGAAGTGCTACTTTAGTCTCAGGATGATTGAAAAGTGGAATGAGTTGGATGAGGAAGTGTTGGAAACAAATGCAATACACAGCCTCGAGAATAGATATGATAAGGCGAAAGTGCTAAAAAGCAATAATTATGGTGGATATACTACGAGACTTGGACCCTTGCAAACATACCTTGGTGAGTGGACAATTTATCCTCATTTTATTACATTAATTTTTTGTGTAATTCTCAACGTTGATTTTTATCCGTTTCGTATATACTTAAAAGCACTGTTTGTTTACGTTAGGGCATCTAATCTAGTAAAAACGCGTATTTACAAATGAACATATTAAAATAATCGGCCACATCCAATCTGGAAACTCTGGACTGGTGTCTACAAAATGCCAGAAAACATTCAACTCAGCACGTGTTTATCTCGTGGTGCAACAATGGGCTGCAGTCCGAAGCAGCATCCTCAACTCTCCTGCATCTCAACTCTCCTTCCAACAGTGTGAGCAGCAATCAATCCACGCCTCAATGATCCTTGCCAACAGTGAAAAAGCAGCATTCTCAGACTTCCCTGCATCTATAATATCTCCTTCAACAGTTAAGTGCATTCTCAACTTATCCTCGTAATCTCAACTTTCGTTCCAACAGTAAAGCGTATTTCTCAATTAAAATAAGCACATCCTCAAAATCTTTCCTGCAACATTCAACTCCCTTCCAACAGTGAGGAAGCAGCATCCTCAACTCTCCTGCATCTCAACTCTCCTTCCAACAGTGAGAAGCAGCATTCTCAACTATCCTGCATCTCAACTCTCCTTCCAACAGTGAGAAGCAGCATTCTCAATTACGAGAAGCAGCATCCTCAACTATCCTGCATCTCAACTCACCTTCCAACAGTGAGAAGCAGCATCCTCAACTGTGCTGCATCTCATCTCACCCCCCATCACTGAGTGGCAGCATCCACAACTAACCGGCATTTCAAATCCTCCTCCAAATAGAACGAGCGCTTTCGCAGGCATTGCAGTTCCCTGGCTTCTGACAGTGATCTACGACTGTCAAAGATTCTAACACATGTTTCGTAATATATTTCTGCCCGATTTAAGCTTCTACATATTGTTTAGATTAAGTAACATATATCCGGTTAGGTTACCGTGAATTTAACTATGTTTACTGATATTTATCAAGGAAAATTAAACATATACTGGCAGCTTCATGGATCGCGGGACTTTTAGCCTCTTAGATTACAGTTTCATCTGAACTTTGGAGTGGTGTCACGGACTTGACTGGTTAATTAGGAAAAGTCTATCGACTGCACGAAGATCATTAAGGCTGCATGTAATCATTGCGCCACCAGTCGTGGCTACTTCAATTCCTGTTTTAGTAATTAAAGTAGACTGTGTATATACAATGGGAGATACGCACTTCACGGTGTATATATCCTTCGCTCGGATTACTCTCTGGGGGATGAATGGAGCGCGGGTTGTGAACTTGCGTAATGTAGTTGGCATTTCTGAGATTAAATCCCATGACTAAACCGATGAAGAACTCTACTAAGCATTCTTATCCGGAGCTACAAAGTGAATGCGTTTATAAGAAGCCCAAGGTAAAGAGAGTCCATACTGAACATTGGAACTTATTACAGATAGTTTTCATTGTATTTCAATGTTTTCAAATGTATTAATTATAATAATAATAATAATGATGATGATAATCCAAATATTTAGATGTTGTAGTATACGAACGAGTGAGAAATCATTGTCCCAACACTGTCTGGGAATTAAGGAAGTCAGAAGAGGAACACCTGACTGGTTCATTACGTGATGGTTTCTTATTAATGTTTAACGAGCAAAATATTTCCAGGTTTTATCTGACTGTCAACAAGGAATGTCTCATCTTGTCAACCAAGGCCATAAATATTCTTTTACCTTGATGACAGTTTGTGTGAAACTGGATTTAGTGATGTGGGTGCCATGAAATGTATGGCCCATACGGTTTAGCACTTCTCTTTGCTATAATAATTATTGCTGACATAAAAACAGGTACTGTTCTCGTATGATAGAGAAAATTAAATAAGATTCGAGATTCGATCACGTCCTCGATTTAAGAAAATTTTCGCAAGAAACAAGCACATGCATTACGGTAGAAAATGTATGTGAATGTTATTATACTTGAAAATTATTGTAATAATTGTAATTATTGTAATAATTTGTACATGAGGAACCGCACCAAAACCTTCCTAATTTTGTTACTATAAACGGAAATATGTAAAGTCTCTTACTGGTTACATTAAATCTCGAATTCCCAACGTTTCCTCAGGATATTTTGTTTTCCGTTTTTACACGCTTTCCACGGTTAAAAAATAAGACGACCCGTCACATATCTAGGTTGAACTTAAGATGCTACATATCCACACAAATACTTTCAAATTCTTCAAAATATTCTCGATCATCGTTATGAAGAATCCCATCCAAAACAAATCCTGGGAACGGATTAGGGGGCTCAGCAAATCATAGTCAGTTAAAGAGGCGGCGACCAAAAAAATGCCTTAAAGAGTCGGCATCGCTAGGCTGCTGTGTGGAAGATGTGCTGATGTGTGATACCTCAGCTCCTATGAATAATGACTCGCCTCTCACGAACCTGCTCACACAACAAGGAACCACTTCCATATTTGGTCTTGCAGTTTTTTGCTCTAAACGTTATTGATTTTCAGGAGAGGTGATCTGATAAGTGCTATTTATATCGCATGGTTGTTCCCGTAGGGGTCAATACCAGACCAAGGTACTCATACACACACACACACACACACAGGGGTCAATCCTAGGACCAGTGCTATTCTTGGTATACGTGAATGACATGACGGAAGGGATAGACTCAGAAGTGTCCCTGTTCGCAGATGATGTGAAGTTAATGAGGAGAATTAAATCAGATGAGGATCAGGCAGGACTTCAAAGAGACCTGGACATGCTGGACACCTGGTCCAGCAATTGGCTTCTCGAATTTAAAACCGCCAAATGCAAAGTCATGAAGATTGGTGAAGGGCAAAGAAGACCGCAGACAGAGTATAGGCTAGGTGGCCAAAAACTGCAAACCTCGCTCAAGAAGAAAGATCTTGGGGTGAGTATAACACCAAGCACGTCTCCGGAAGCACACATCAACCAGATAACTGCTGCAGCATACGGGCGACTGGTAAACCTGAGAATAGCGTTCCGATACCTTAGTAAGGAATCGTTCAAGACACTGTACACCGTGTACGTCAGGCCCATACTAGAGTATGCAGCACCAGTTTGGAACCCATACCTGGTCAAGCACGTCAAGAAATTAGAGAAAGTGCAACGGTTTGCGACAATGTTAGTTCCAGAGCTAAGGGGACTGTCCTATGAAGAAAGGTTAAGGGAAATCGGCCTGATAACACTGGAGGACAGGAGGGTTAGGGAACACATGATAACGACATACAAAATACTGCGTGGAATAGACAAGGTAGATAGAGACAGAATGTTCCAGAGAGA
This sequence comes from Cherax destructor, assembly GCA_009830355.1. Classification (NCBI taxonomy): domain Eukaryota; kingdom Metazoa; phylum Arthropoda; class Malacostraca; order Decapoda; family Parastacidae; genus Cherax; species Cherax destructor. The sequence goes on along the minus strand of WNWK01001148.1, from coordinate 161,719 downwards.
CACAGAAACAAGGGGTCACAATTGGAAGTTGAAGACTCAGATGAGTCAAAGGAATGTTAGGAAGTATTTCTTCAGCCATAGAGTAGTCACGAAGTGGAATAGTCTAGCAAGTGATGTAGTGGAGGCAGAACCATACATAACTTTAAGACGAGGTATGATAAAGCTCATGGAGCAGGGAGAGAGGGGACCCAGTAGCGATCAGTGAATAGGCGGGGCCAGGAGCTGAGTCTCGACCCCTGCAACCACAATTAGGTGAGTACAGACACACACACACACACACACACACACACACACACACACACACACACACAACAATGGTGGACACACTAGCTGAGGTGGCCAGAACAGCTCACATGGGTAGAGCAAATTTACTAGTTATGGGTGATTTCAATCATAAGGAGATTGATTGGGAAAACCTGGATCCGCATGGGGGTCCCGAAACATGGAGAGCCAAGATGATGGATGTGGTACTGGAAAACTTCATTCATCAACATGTCAGGGACACTACCAGAGAGAGAGAGGTGAGGATGAACCAGCAAGACTGGACCTAGTATTCACCTTGAGTAATTCAGACATCGAGTACATCACATACGAAAGGCCCCTCGGAGCTAGTGATCATGTGGTTCTGAGCTTTGAATACATAGTTGAGTTACAAGTGGAGAGGGTAGCAGGAATAGGATGGGAGAAGCCAAACTAGAAAAGGGGGACTACACAGACATGAGGAACTTCCTGCAAGAGGTTCAATGGGAAAGAGAATTGGTAGGAAATTCAGTAACGAAATGATGGACTACGTGACAACAAAATGCAAAGAGACAGAGGAGAGGTTTTTTTCCCAAGGGCCACAGAAATAATGGGAAGACCAGAACGAGCCCTTGGTTCACCGAAAAGTGTTCGGAGGCAAAAACTAAGTGAGCTAGAGAATGGAAAAAGTACAGAAGATAAAGGACCCAAGAAAATAAAGAGATTAGTCGAAGAGCCAGAAACGAATATGTACAGATGAGGAGGGAGACCCAGCGACAATACGAAAACGACATGGCATCGAAAGTCAAGTCTGACCTCGAAGCTGTTGTATAGCCGCATCAGGAGGAAAACAACAGTCAAGGACTCCAGGAAGTGCTGGATGAACACACAACCGAGGAGGAGGTGAAGAAGCTGCTATGTGAACTTGATACCTCAAAGGCGGTGTGACCGGACATCTCTCCGTGGGTCCTTAGAGAGGGAGCAGAGATGTTGTGTGTGCCACTAACAAAAATCTTCAACACATCCATTGAAACTGGGCAACTAGCTGAGGTATGTAGTCCAAATTTTTAAGAAAGGAGACAGATAACGAGGCATTAAACTACAGACCTGTGTCATTGAACTACACACCATTGTATAGTATGCAAAGTCATGGAGAAGATTACAGGAGGAGAGTGGTGGAGCACCTAGAAAGAAACAAGCTTATAAACGACAACCAGCACGGTTTCAGGGAAGGAAAATCCTGTGTCATAAACCTACTGAGTTTATGACAAGGTAACGGAAGTAAGACACGAGAGAGAGGGGGTGGGTAGATTGCATTTTCTTGGTTTGCAAGAAGGCCTTCGACACAGTTCCTCACAAGAGGTTAATGCAAAAGCTAGAGCATCAGGCACGCATAACAGGTAAGGCACTGAAATGGATGAGAGAATATCTGACAGGGAGGCAACAACGAGTCATGGTACGTGACGAGGTGTCAGAGTGGGCTCTTGTGACGAGCGGGGTTCCACAGGGTCAGTCCTAGGACAGTGGTGTTTTTGGTATATGTGAATGACATGACAGAAGGGATAGACTCAGAAGTGTCCCTGTTTTCAGATGATGTGAAGTTAATGAGGAAAATTTAATCTGATGAGGATCAGGCCGGACTCCAAAGAGACCTGGACATGCTGCAAGCCTGGTCCAGCAACTGGCTCCTCGAATTTAACCCCGCCAAATTCAAAGTCATGAAGATTGGGGAAGGGCAAAGAAGACCGCAGATAGAGTATAGGCTAGGTGACCAAAGACTGCAAACCTCTCTCAAGGAAAAGCATCTTGGGGTGAGTATAATACGGAGCACATCTTCTGAGGCGCACATCAACCAGATAACTGCTGCAGCATATGGGCGCCTGGCAAACCTGAGAATAGCGTTCCGATACCTCAGTAAGGAATCATTCAAGACTGTATACAGTGTACGTAAGGCCAATATTGAAGTATGCAGCATCAGTTTTAAACCCTCACCTGACCAAGCACGTCAAGAAATTAGATAAAGTGCAAGGTTTGCAACAAGACTAGTCCCAGAGCTAAGGGAAATGTTCTTCGAAGAAAGGTTAAGGGAAATCGGCCTGACGATACTAGAGGACTGGAGGGTTAAGGGAGACATGATAACAACATATAAAATAATGCTAGGAATTGACAAGGTGGACAAAGACAGGATGTTCCAGAGATAGGACACAGAAACAAGGGGTCACAATTGAATTTGAAGACTCAGACGAGTCAAAGGGATGTTAGGAAGTATTTCTTCAGTCATAGAGTTGTCAGGAAGTGAAATAGTCTGGCAAGTGACGTAGAAGAGGCAGTAACCATACATAGTTTTAAGACGAAGTTTGATAAAGCTCATGGAGCAGGGAGAGAGAGGACCTAGTAGCTATCAGTGAAGAGGCGGGGCTAGGAGCTATGAATAGACCCCTGCAACCACAAATAGGTGAGTACGTACACACAGACACACACACACTCGTCCTCAGTACTCTCTTCACTAAATAAGAACGACGATTGGTAAGAAATGATCGAAAGTAAACCAGTTATCATTCAATTTGCCCGCTATCCTACTGTGTATGTGCGTGCGCGCATTCGTGCACGCATGTCCAGAATGTTGCTGGCATTTCATCTCTTAATCGTAATGTTCAGTCTCTGGAAAAGATAGCTGGTCGCTCTGTAATCCTTTCTTTCTCCTGCCAAGTTTGCCATCGAACTCAGAGACTTTAATGCGCACCTTCCAATAATACAAGGGTCTCCAATCATATAGGAATGAAATTACAACATGTAACCAGGGTGTGTTGGGTCTTCCTGAAACTGGCAACACCACCTCCTTCAGCTACGGCATATCATAGGTGGGTGTCAGCTGCCGAAGACACAAGTGTAGTTCCAGTCTATCAGTTTACCTTTTCCAGGGTAGCACTGTGACTCTATCCGAGGGTTTCTGGCTGCCATGGGGTCGGGTTAGCTGGGGTTCCCGTTCTGATGGGTAACGGGCTGGGCAACACTTTGCTTGATGATGTAAATGACCTCTTCGTGTCTTGCATACTTTCTTTCTGACGTATGACAGACGAGACCATTGAGCCCAGTTTGGTCTGCCGATGCAATGCCGCAGAGACTGGGGAATGCTAGCCGAAGAGCTACACCAATGCGAATGACCTGAGAGTCAAGGCGAGAGCTCAGGGACGAATTAGAGATAGGAAATAAGAATTCCCTGGCACGTGGTGCCCTTATTGCTAAGAGGCGAGCTTTGTCCTTTCTTGAGGCATTGTCGAGCATCGTTTGGGCGATTTTCTCTTCGATGGGCAGTTTTAATGGGACTGCTTGTTGTCTTTAGAAGGGACTGGTCTGCTTGAAGCGTCTGCAAGGATATCCCATTACCCTGCTCCTTCAATGAACCTTGGATCGTGAATTCCCGTGGGATCTTTTTAGCGTTCACTGGATGCAATATATGATGCGAGTAAAAAATACTGTCATTGTTGCCTTGCGAACTCCCATTCACCTTTTCCCCCAGTCTAACTTAAGGTGTTGTTTTGATTCCACTGAAAATTTTCCAGTGACAGATTTAATGCTTTTTGAATATTGGCTTCAGGAATTCGTGGTATTTACTTAAGTTTTATCTGCCATGGGAGGGCGTACACATCAATAAATAGGTTAGCATAGAAGGTTAGATCCCTTATGAGAGATAAAAGGCATCGTGGGCTTCCAGATCACTTATGCTCTGCTCCCTCCTCTTGTCATTCAGTTTTTCCTCGATGATTGTGTTTATAGCCTGAGAACCCAGAGGTGCACTCAGGAGGATTTTACCAGTCAGGGTGGTAGTTGAGGTTTATGGCAAGATGGATTTAACAGCAGTAATGATTGGTTGAGATGACTTCACATTTGGAAGGGTTGAGGATGTCTCTAGGCTTCTCCCTGTGACTTTACCTCTTGAAGATCTGCTACCAGGGACTCTCCTGTACCTGCCAGAGTGCCATCATCCAGGTACTGATGTTGACTTCGGTGATCACTCTAAGTTGTCTTACCGATATGTAACAGGAAAGTGGCTCTCTCTGTGACCAGCTGAAAGAAACGCAAGAAAGACTACGGATGAATGCTCTAGAATGGCTCCCAAAACCATTTTTCCATTAGCTAATTTGAATGCATTTTTAATACAAGTTCGGGTACTTCTTTATCTTTGGGTAAGTCTCTTAGTATATAATCTTGCTTCATTGTGAGAAATGCAATATCATAATGGCGGTGCCTTTAGGCTAGCTGTATATTTTAATTAGTGTCACCAACAGTAATTTTTTTTGTGCCTGTCCACCTGCTTACTTGCCTGCCTACGTTCTTACCTGCCTACTTGCTTACCTGCCTGCTCGCTTTCTGCACAAATGCTTGCCTGCTTAATTGCCTACTTGCTTGCCTACTTGTCTTCCTGCCTATTTGCCTGCCTGCCAGCTTGCTTATTTACTGCATGGCTACTTGTTTACCTACTTGCCTACGTCTTCCATCCTGCCTGCTTGCCTATCCACCTGCCTACCTTCGTCCAGTAATCGCTCCAGTTCCAGCGGACAGATGGAGGTTAAATATAAAAGAATGATCAGAAGGCGAAATGTGCATTGATCTCCTTGTGGTCCGTTACTTCAAATTTGACTATTTTTTGTGATGTGTCAGTTTTTCTCGTACGTTGAGAGGTGACTGGAATCATCACATGTTGCTCGTGTGTGTTGAGTGCTGGCTGTAACCCTCGACTGACCACCTGTCAGGAGCACACAACGTGAGAATGATTTTCAGCTTTTGCCGTTCGTAAGGTGAGGTCTGTGGTCTTAGAGTGCGTGTGCATGGGAGTACATGAGGAAAACAGTAGAGGACTTGGAAGTCCACTTGGAAGAACTATCTACTTCTACCTAGATTAAGGACACTCCTGTATTAACTATGTGTTTGGGTAAAGGATAATATAGCAGGGAGGGAGAGAGAGAAAAAAAAGGAGAGAGAGGGTAAACTTGACAGTTTCTCCCGTTGTGTGTGTGTGTGTGTGTTAGTTACCAGTTGTCAAAGGCACTTGGCCTGTGTGTGTGTACTCACCTAGTTGTGGTTGCAGGGGTCGATTCATAGCTCCTGTGTGTGTGTGTGTGTGTGTGTGTGTTAGCTAGGCACATGTCGATTAGACACTAGGCCTGTTGTATGTGTGTGTATAAGGGAACACTTCGAAATGTTTCCGCCCCGCCGGGAATCGAACGCAGGCCTCCGTGCGTGAAGCGAGAGCTTTAGCCACCAGGCCACCGGGGCCTGTGTGTGTGTGTGTGTGTGTGTATTAGTTACCAGATGTCAGAGGCACTTGTCGATAGACCCTTGGCCTGTGTGTGAGAGTATGTTGTTTGTGTGTGTGTGTGTGTGTGTGTGTGTGTGTGTGTGTGTGTGTGTGTGACATAAAATAATTCACTAGACTGTCGTTCGTTAAGGATGAACTTGAAGTATTTTCTCTTAGATTCTGTTTTTAAGGAATCAGTAGGAATAGGGCCAGGATCCGAGGGGTCTCGGATCCTGAGCGAGAGGGGAAATGAGGAGGTGGATAGTGTGGTAAGAATGGGACTGAGGAGGATAGTGTGGTAAGAATGGGACTGAGGAGGATAGTGTGGTAAGAATGGGACTGAGGAGGATAGGGGTCGGTAATTTTGTGGGAGAGAGAGGAAGTGAGGTCTAATAGCGGTCCTGTTGTTTTTTCATTGCGAGTTTTTGAGTGTCTGTAGTTTTTGTCTGTTTGTCCTTGTCTCGTGTAGCTGTTTGGTTTCTCTAAATGTCTGTTGCCTCTTTCTTATTCTCTCTCTCTCTCTACACACACACACACACACACGCGCGCGCGCGCGCGCGCAAGTAAACATAGACATTGAAAAAATAAAATTAAGCATTCAAGTCTATAAGCGGGCGTCAGTAAATCACAGATCAGCATTCCTGACAAGCATCCCGAGTTAACGGAGAAAATAATATGAGAATAAATATCTTCAGAACATGATGCCGGACACAGAGCATGAATGCGAGATCAGGAAGAGAGATTAATGCCCTTCAGAGCATCACCGTGAGATCAGGAGAGGAGAGTGACGCCATTCAAAGTGAACACAGGACTAAGTCTGACAGAGGTCAGGCAAGAGGTGAATGGTAAATAAATTGAATATTACTTTTAGGTCTTCAGTGAAGCACTTTATTGAAGAGTGATACAGAGATCTGAGGGAAGGAGAGAGAGAGAGGAGAGAGAGAGAGAGAGAGAGAGAGAGAGAGAGAGAGAGAGAGAGAGAGAGAGAGAGAGAGAGAGAGAGAGAGAGAGAGGGAGATGCAGCATCTTACTGAACATCGTGCTCGAGGGAAGTATTGAATGGAAAAAGACTGTAGTTCCATTTGGACTGCTTACTACTACTCTTGTTACTACTGCTATTACTGGTACCACTACTATTACTGTTGCCACTATTATTACTGTTACCACTACTATTACTGTTACTACTACAACTATTACTCTAAATTCTATCATCACTACTACAGCTACGATTACTATTGTATCTTCTACTTATGCCACCACAACTTATGTGCTCTTGGTAGTTCATGGTCGTACCACTAGTGGTCTGTGTCAGGGCAGCTCTTGGTATTCCAGGGGCCATGCGGGCATTACCTTCCTCTTGGACGAGTCTCCTTGCTGCCGGTAAGGGAGTTCTTGATCCAGAAAATTTGACCTGCCATTTCCTTCTTTGGATAGAACCTGACTGCCTCCCATGGACCCAGGCGCTGTATGACTCCTTCGGGTTTACCTCTTTATTTTCGAATATTTCACATATTTTAAAAAAATTAAATGAAGTGTACAATAAAATCTAAGCCACTTGATTGATATTCTGGCTATAAACTAATGGATTTTTAGTCAAAATATTTTAATTTTAGTGATAAGCAAGATAGAGGAGTCGGTACGCATAAGAAAGCTCTTACACTCCACTAAAAATCAGCATTTGCACTTTATCAGCTGGTTCGTCAAGGGCCTTCACGAACCAGCATTCTGTTGCAATGTTCTGTTGACGAAAAAAAAGAGCATTTACCTACATTGCGTTGCATCTCTTGCCTAAAAGTGATAACTGTTTTTGCCGCTTATTAATCTGTGTCAGTGAGACAGATTAAAATGACGGGCGGAGTATTAGATTGACAGAGGGTGTCAGAATGTCAGACAGGGGTGTCAGAATATCAGACTGGGGTATCAGATTGTCAGGCAGCGTTTCAGCATATCAGGCAGGGTATCAGGTTGTCAGGTAAGATATCAGAATATCAGGCAGGGTATCAGATTGTCAGGCAGAGTATCAAAACATCAGGCAGTGTATCAGAATGGATAACAAAAATGCTTTAAGACAGGAAACACGAGGATAAGACAACTTCCCCCTCAGACTCTGTCTCAGGTCCCATGTTGTTCCTATGTAGAAGACTGTCTCGGGTACCATGTTATTCCTAGAAGACTGTCTCAGGTACCATGTTGTTCCTAGAAGACGTCAACGACCCACTGACAAGTGTCGAGATTTACATAATCAGTGTTAGTGGACGAAACAACGATAATAGATTTTTTTACCAAAAACTACGTCTTGATAGCGGTGAAGGGATCTTGACCTAAGAAGTCTGAATTGTCTTTAATTTCGTTAGATCAAAGGTAATTATCTCACCTCACCCAAGCGCTGCGTGACTTCAACGGGTTTAGCACTTCCCCATGAATATGATGGTGTTCTGGGACTACGTATATAAATAGACTGCAAGAATAGTGGGAAAGTTAGAGCGATGGCGTAGGTTCAAAACATGAGAGAAATGTATAGATGAGACCAGGTGCACCCTGGTGAAGTGAGCAACTAGGAGACCACATGCAGTGCACCACCTGGGTGAAGTGATGCATGCTAGAGACCACATGCAGTGCACCACCTGAGTGAAGTGATTCATGCTAGAGACCACATGCAGTGCACCACCTGGGTGAAGTGATGCATGCTAGAGACCACATGCAGTGCACCACCTGGGTGAAGTGATGCATGCTAGAGACCACATGCAGTGCACCACCTGGGTGAAGTGATGCATGCTAGAGACCACATGCAGTGCACCACCTGGGTGAAGTGATGCATGCTAGAGACCACATGCAGTGCACCACCTGGGTGAAGTGATGCATGCTAGAGACCACATGCAGTGCGCCACCTGGTAAGTGATGCATGCTAGACCCATGCAGTGCGCCACCTGGGTGAAGTGATGCATGCTAGAGACCACATGCAGTGCACCACCTGGGTGAAGTGATGCATGCTAGAGACCACATGCAGTGCACCACCTGGGTGAAGTGATGCATGCTAGAGACCACATGCAGTGCACCACCTGGGTTGAGAGAGTTGACCAAATGCATTGCACCACCTGAATGAAGGAATATATGCCAGTGGAGACAACATGCATTACACCACCTGGGTGAAAAGAGACAACTATGGGTGAAGTGACCACATACAGTGCACCACCTGGGTAAATACACAATCATACACGCCCATACACTAAGCATATCTAACCTGTTTACCTAAATATTCATAAATAGAATAACATTAGCGGTTTACGCCAAACTAGCAAACGTTAAAATGGCCTTTACGAACCTGAACAAGATATCCTTCAAATTACTGCTAGCCACATGTGTAAGGACACTCCTTCAAACTGTAACATCACTTGATGAATTAGACACATGTGCAACATCTGGGTGTCTTTATATGTAGATGTTTCGCCCACTAGTGATTTTATCAATACAATACAGGGACATACAAGGATGACCGTAGATGAAGAGGTAATCAGTCCCTCGGCCTTAAGGAATATATAAGGAAGATAGATGCTGAGGAGGCAATCAGTCCCTCAGCCTAGAGTAGGTGTTCAATATCTTAGTCTTGATGAATGCACACACGTTGCACATGTGTATAATTCATCAACATGTCAGTACTGTATATCTTTGATATAGTGTATCATCAGTGCAGAGCTTACAGCAAATAAAGTCTGTTAAGACTTATGTGAAATATCTTATAATTCTAAAAGAACGTAGAACAAATGAAGACATAATTAAGACATAAAGTACTTCAAAGCACGAACGAAATATTTACTTTAAGAGACACTCAAATAAAAAGAACACAAGAGGAATTTGAACACTTAAGTGAGTCAGAGAATTTGGGGAACATTTATACTCTTTTTTTTTATGGTAGCTGAACAACGAATGAACCATGAAGCAAGTTAGCACTAGCAAATACATTCACGATTTTTGAAGCTGTTAAGATAAAAATAAATATATTAATCCAACTGAAATCTGTGATGGTCCAAAGAGCTAGAGCTAAACAGGTAAAAATTATTCTAGGTACACACACTGGAGGACGGGAGGTATGTGGGGGGGGTATGATAACGACGTATAAAATACCGAGAGGAATTGACAATGTGTATAGGGACAGGATGTTTCAGAGTTGGGACACAGAAACAAGGGGTCACAACTGGAATTTGAAAACTCAGATGAGTCACAGGGATGTTAGGATGTATTTTTTCAGTCATAGAGTTGTCAGGAAGTGGAACAATCTGGAGAATGATGTAGTGGAGGCAGGATCCATACATAGCTTTAAGAAGAGGTACGTTAAAGCTCTTGAAGCTGGCAGACAGTAGACCTAGTAGCGACCGGCGAAGAGGTGGGGCCAAGAGCTGTGAATCGACCCCTGCAGGCACGAATAGGTGAGTACAAATAGTTAAGCGGAAACACACAGAGTAGTAAAGCGGCTGACAGTACAATAATATTAGTGCTCCAGATTTGCGTAGGCGATAATATTTTTCGTACCCTCTTGCTTTCCTTTCCTCTGGAGGTCACTCGTAGATATTGTTGTCTGTTTGTTACTCCAGCTATTCGGTAGTCGGCGTTTATATATAGACTAGATTTTGGAGTAATCGTTTTATAGAGAAAAAAAATATTTACAATTTGCATATTCAAATTGGAGAGAGGAGAAATGTTTCTGGACGTGTATCTGTACTTATTCCTACATCTGTCTCTCTAACTGTACTTGTACATGTTACATGTACAAGTGTTTCCTGACGCGAGTCTTAGTCATATGGTAACCCGCCACTGGAGCTTTTGGTCATCTGACCGAGGCCTTCCGCTGTTTCTTTGCTGAAGTCCTCGGTTAATATTCTTCTTAATAGTTGTAAATCATCTGGAAACACTGGTATGCTGGAATCAGGTCCTCTGTAAATCATTTACATAGATGCTGGGACTCTACTTGTTACACTCGCCCATCCTGATACTCTCGATCTCTCACACGGACTGTATTTCAAGTTTGTTATCATTATGGTAGAACCTGTCCTCTCATCCCTCGACCAGCACCTCTGGTGTGCCAGTATCCTGTGGAGCACTGGGTCAGTTGCCTCATTGCAATTTGTCCTCCATGTGTGACATTATCAGAGGCTTTCTTTTAGTGTGTCCTGCCTGTATGACACTGCCAGAGACCTTTTAGTTTGTGAATATACTATAGTTAACATAAACTTTTTCTGTAATTTTAAGATATTTTAAGCGGTACGGATCTTTAGTTTGCTCTTGTGTGTGTGTGTGTGTGTGTGTGTGTGTGTGTGTGTGTGTGTGTGTGGTGTGTGTGTGTGTGTGTATGTGTGTGTGTGTGTGTGTGATGGTGGATGGTTTGTTGTGTGGGTGAGTAGTGTGTGTACTCACGTATGCTCACCTGTGTGTGGTTGCAGGGGTCACACACACATTGTGTATGTGTAAGGCCTGTATATATAAGTAAGTTTATTTAGGTGCAGGTACACATAAATACACTTACACAAATTATCATATGTATTTACATATGTGTAAATTACCTAGGATAATCCCCAAAAATCAAAGTGACTTATTTCAATTCTGTGTGTATGTGTGTGTATACTCACCTAGTTGTGGTTGCAGGATTCGAGTCACAGCTCCTGGACCCGCCTCTTCACTGGTCATTACATTAGGTCACTCGCCCTGCTCCATGAGTTTTATCATACCTATTCTTAAAGCTATGTATGGATCCTGCCTCCACTACACACTTCCTAGACTATTCCATTTCCTGACAACTCTGTGACTGAAGAAATACTTCCTTACATGTGTGTGTGTGTGTATGTGTGTGTGTGTGTGTGTGTGTGTGTGTGTGTGTGTGTTGTGTGTGTGTGTGTGTCGCGTGTATGTATGTGTATGTGAGCGCGTGATCCATCCAGCAAGGTTACCGTAGCAGCCTTCGGCCTCTACGCAAAAAGTGGTCGAGGCAGCCAGCCCTCCAGTACCACTTTTACCTTCACGGAGGTGATGACCGTAGCCTTGTGCTACCTCCCAGGGGTACCTTTGAGGGGTGAAAAGTGCCTTGGAGAGGTTAGAGGTGCCTTGGAAGAGAGAAACATCATTTGCAGAAGTGACATGTTTCTTGGAGGGGTGAGGAGCTCATTGAAGGGGTGAGCAGTGCCACGAGGAGTGTGGATGGCTTGGAAGTGAGAGTGTTTTGGAGGGTGAAGGTTGAAATGAGTGAGAAGTACTTCTGAATGAGTGAGAAGTACCTTTGAAGGGGTGAGAAGTGCCTCTGAGTAAATGAGAAGTTCCTGTGAAGGGATAAAGAATATCTCTCAGGTATTAGTGTATCGAAGAGGCATCGTCAGAGTGGAGCGACTACCAGCTGTTTGTTTTCTTTTTACCTCGAAGATATGGTGGAGTTGAAAATGCCCTCAACAGTCCACCATTAAAGATTTCTTGTTTACTTTCTGTTAGTCAGTGTCATTATGATTCTTCTTGCCTTCTGTAAGTGACTCTTTCAATGTTTTTCAATTGTTTTTTGCCTCATTTTCGTTGTTTTTGACTATGTATTCATAAAACAACTGAAAGGCAGGGTCGAATCTCTGGTAGTCTGCCGCAGCTACAATGTCTTGCTAATTTGTGGGTTGCGGAAAATTTATGTTACTTGTGTTGAAAGAGACAAAAGTGTGAAGGAATATACGAATTATTCATATAAAAATAGTGTTTAAGGTAAAGTCCATCTTCCTGGACTTTACCTTAAACACTATTTTTGTTGCACAATAACTTAGTACTTTTCGTTTTCCATCATTTCCTCTCATAAACATTTAATAAATATCCCTGTAGTAAGACTCTAGTTCTTTACATAATGTTAACCAAACACAATGGATCACAACTCTGTTTCAACTGTTAACAATGTTTGCTGAAGAGAAAGGTCCAACATTTATCACATCGACAAAAGTCTTTCTTTTCTTTTTTTGGGGGGGTTACGATTTACCTACTATAAGTGGGTTATTAAATCTGCGGTTTATCTACATATTGAAAAGCAAAGATACTTTCCTATCTAATAATAAAATAAAAGCTGTGGCGGACACCATTAGGCTTGAAGGCCACATTTGGTCCTCCAGATTATTATATCAATTAATCTGTTGTCTAGAAGTAGGAGAAATTATTGTTCAAACACTATAATTTAACTTGTCACTTTGATAGCAATACATGCAACAAATATAAAATATCTTCGGACAAAAAGTATATAAATGCTGATGCGAAGGTTCTTCCAGTTCAAAAATCAAAACAGTGTTACATTCCAGCATTAAAAAGGCGAAATGTTGACCGAACAAGTGTACGTATGAGCATATTACCAGAATTAGTTAGGTGATGGCACGCAACATCCTGAAATGTGCAAAAACACACTCGTGTACAGTTCAGGACATTTATTATAAGAAACGTTTCGCCACTAGCGGACTGGAGAAGCCACTAGTGGCGAAACATTTCCTCTAATGAATGTCCTGAAATGTACATAAGTGTCTTTTTCCACATCATATCGGTATCAACAAACCATTTTTTTCAATATTCTCAAGGCAATTCAATTCTTGTTGAGGGAAAATTCATGAAGAATCGTATGGTGGACTCCGACTGTGTTTTAGCTCAGACAAGAAAAACCAGTTGGACAAAATGAGTTTCTCAAGGTGAACTATTGAGACACTTGTCGTTGATATCGATGAAAACAAGTATTCTTAGCTAAAAAAAAAAAAATTAAAGTAAGCCGGATTCAATACTTCTTAACTAGAAACTCAATCGTCGCTTTAATGTTAAAGACACATAACAAGATAATTTATATCTGAGATATCACCAAAATTTTGAGCTCCAAGAACTGACATCAGTTCGGTCATTGAGAGAGCAATAAACAAGTGGAACTTAAAAACGATAATGACATGGGAAAGTTGTGACTGCCGATGGCAGCTTAAACCTGACAGGTAAAGGTGTTGGGACGCTAACACGTATTCAACACCCAGTTACGGTACAAAATTCTGAAGAGAATGTCAGTTTCCTAAAGCACATTATCCGGCAAGAGGTCGTTAGTATGTACTAAATATATGTACGAGAAACTTCGGTAGAATTAGTTGGCAGTATTTTTGCAAGAGGAGTAAATTACAGATAAACTGTAAACCTCATTGATGATTTTTTTAAATCCGAATACATGGATAACGTGTACCACGTGAATACATGGATAATGAGTTGACCCCAATGGAAATAAGTCACTCTGTCTGACGTTTTGGGTTATCCTAGGTTTTCTCACATATGCTGCTATGTATGATAATCTATGTAACTGTATTTGTGTATACCTGAATAAAACTTACTTACTTACGTGATTGCATGGATAACGTACATCACGTGAAAACCTGAATACATGGATACATGGGTAACATGTACCACTTGAATACATGGATACATGGGTAACATGTACCACTTGAATACGTGGATAACGTATATTAAGTGAATCATGGATAACGTGAATATAAGATGGCTCAGATTGGGGAAGCAGCGCCGTATGACCGTGTGGGTTTAGCGCTTAGTTTTGATAATAATAATAATAATAATCAGACTGGGAAGAAGTCCTGAAAAGAAGCAGCCTGGGAGCTGAGACCAGAGAATAATTTATGTTCGACCAGCAAATGTATTCATACATACAGTTGAAGGATGCAAAACAGCTCTCAGATTTTTCATTTGGCGTTAATATCATGTGTAACATGAAAGAAATTAATTGAAAGCTGCAAGAAAAGAAACGTTTTTTTCACGTGATTGCTCCTGCACTGTCAGTTAATTTTCTGACAAAACCACTACATTAATTTCGTTTGATAGTAAACAAGCAGGTAACCCACTTAGTAAACAAGCAGGTAACCCACTTAGTAAACAAGCAGGTAACCCGCTTAGTAAACAAGCAGGTAACCCGCTTAGTAAACAAGCAGGTAACCCGCTTAGTAAACAAGCAGGTAACCCGCTTAGTAAACAAGCAGGTAACCCGCTTAGTAAACAAGCAGGTAACTCAGATAGTAAACAAGCTGATAACCCACTTAGCTTAGATAGTAAACAAGTAGGTGACCCACTTAGCTTAGTAAACAAGTAGGTGACCCACTTAGCTTAGTAAACAAGTAGGTGACCCACTTAGCTTAGTAAACAAGTAGGTGACCCACTGAGTAAAGAAGCAGGTAACCCACTTAGATAGTAAACAAACAGGTGACCCACTTAGCTTAGTAAACAAATAGGTAACCCACTGAGCTTAGTAAACAAGCATATGACCCACTTAGCTTAGATATTAAACAAGCAGGTAATGCACATAGTAAACAAGCAGGTAACTAACCCAGTTAGCTTCGATAGTAAACAAGCAGATAGCCCAGTTAGCTTAGACAGTAAACAAGCAGATAATCCACTTAGCAAATTCGCACCTGGTTATTGTTCCTGGAGTGACAATAATTTTGCCTTACTAGTTGAAGGTGCAGAACCAATAGGCAGATTTTCCCACCGATTCCAGAATTTCAAATTATGCTTTTCTTTCACATATACTGACCTCCAGCTTAAGCTTATTGACCTACAATGTGGTCTAGTGACTTTCAGGGTGATTTATTGATCTACAGTGTGATCTAGTGACTTCAGTTGTCTCATCACAATTTTTGTACGATAATTCTAGTAAGTCAAATTTGATGATAACAGCGACATGTATGTAAGGGGGTCACGTATTAAGACATCTACTAAGGATACGTTTCACCCTTGGGCGAAAGGTATTCTCAATGAATTTTAATATCCAGTATGTCTTCCTTACAGGCCATTTTAATAATTTGACATTTTGTTAAGTTTATGCCAAACGATGCTTCTGCAGACTCAAGAAATCGTAATAACACGATTTTAAACAAACCACGGTACGGGTGGGGATCGAACTCGCTCTATTGCCATGTGTTCGAACCCCACCCGTACCGTGGTTTGATGCTTTTGCTGTTCGGGGTCAACGTACTCATACCTACTGATATTTTTCTATGCTGAATATGTAAGAAATAAATGTTCGGAACTTCGATAACAGATGAGCACTTCGAAGCAGTGCTCGGCAGATGAGCACTTCGAAGCAGAGCTCGGCAGATGAGCACTTCGAAGCAGTGCTCGGCAGATGAGCACTTCGAAGCAGTGCTCGGCAGATGAGCACTTCGAAGCAGTGCTCGGCAGATGAGCACTTCGAAGCAGTGCTCGGCAGATGAGCACTTCGAAGCAGTGCTCGGTAGATGAGCACTTCGAAGCAGTGCTCAGCAGATGAGCACTTCGAAGCAGTGCTCGACAGATGAGCACTTCGAAGCAGTGCTCGGTAGATGAGCACTTCGAAGCAGTGCTCGGCAGATGAGCACTTCGAAGCAGTGCTCGGCAGATGAGCACTTCGAAGCAGTGCTCAGTAGATGAGCACTTCGAAGCAGTGCTTCGGTAGATGAAGCACTTCGAAGCAGTGTGGATGAGCACTTCGAAGCAGTGCTCGGCAGATGAGTACTTCAAAGCAGTGCTCGGCAGATGAGCACTTCGAAGCAGTGCTCGGCAGATGAGCACTTCGAAGCAGTGTTCAGCATTGCAGCAACAAAGATGAGGCCTCGTTGATGCCGTCCAGCACTCGCTGGATGGGTGCATGAAGATGTTGTGGAATGTATCTTAGGTATTAGGTTCAACTTATGCATTTAGTATGAAGGGCCTAGAGGTCGAGCTGCTGTGGGATGCTCCTACCTTGGACCATTTACAAGTCGTACTGACTTGTAAATGGTTCAAGTCGGACCGAAACGTCGTTACAAGCTTCTCTAATGTGCGGGTTATTTGTGCATTGTTCCAATCACGGTATTGTGCCTTTTTGTTCTCTTACTTAACACGACAACTACTTCAGATTTGGTGTGTTTCTAAGACTCCAGTTCTATTTGTCTACTTGGGAGATGTTAGTGTGTGTGTACTCATCTAGTTGTGGTTACAGAGGTCGAGTCATAGCTCCTGGCCCCGCCTCTTCACTGGCCGCTACTGGGTCACTCTCCCTGCGCCATGAACGTTATCATACCTCTTCTTAAAGCCATGAATGGATCCTGCCTCCACTACATGGCTTCCCAAACTATTCCACTTCCTGACCACTCTGTGACTGAAGAAATACTTCCTAACATCCCAGTGATTCATCTGAGTCTTCAACTTCCAACTGTGTCCCCTTGTCGCTGTGTCCCATCTCTGGAACATTTTGTCTCTGTTCACCTTGTCAATTCCTCTCAGTATTTTATATGTCGTTATCATGTCTTCCCCATCTCTCCTGTCCTCCAGTGTTGTCAGGTCGATTTCCCTTAACCTCTCCTCGTAGGACATACCCCTTAGCTCCGGGACTAGTCGTGTTGCAAACCTTTGCACTTTCTCTAGTTTCTTTACATGCTTGGCTAGGTGTGGGTTCCAAACTGGTGCTGCATACTCCAATATGGGCCTAACGTACACAGTGTACAGGGTCCTGAGCGATTCCTTATTAAGATGTCGAAATGCTGTTCTTAGGTTTGCTAGGCGCCCGTATGCTGCAGCAGTTATTTGGTTGATGTGCGCCTCAGGATCTTTTTCCTTGAGTGAGGTTTGTAGTCTCTGGCCCCCTAGACTGTACTCCGTCTGTGGTCTTCTTTGCCCTTCCCCAAACTTCATGACTTTACACTTGGTGGGGTTGAACTCCAGGAGCCAATTGCTGGACCAGGCTTGCAGCCTGTCCAGATCCCTTTGTAGTTCTGCCTGGTCCTCGTCCGATTGAATTCTTCTCATCAACTTCACATCATCTGCAAACAGGGACACTTCGGAGTCTATTCCTTCCGTCATGTCGTTCACAAATACCAGAAACAGCACTGGTCCTAGGACTGACCCCTTTGGAACCCCACTCGTCACAGGCGCCCACTCTGACACCTCGCCACGTACCATGACTCGCTGCTGTCTTCCTGACGGTATTCCCTGATCCATTGGGGGTGCCTTCCATGTTATGCACTAACCTAAGTCCCTCCAGCTTTGTGCATAAGTCTGTTGTGTTGGAATGTGTATGCTGTGTGTACGTGTGTGTGTGTGTGTGTGTGTGTGTGTGAAGGTATGTGGTTGTCAGTGCTTGTGCGTTTGAGTGCTTGTGAGTGTTAGTGTGTGGGGGAGAGAGTGCGTGGGAGCATGACAACACAAACCTTGAAACAGACATGACCCGTTCATGACATATAAATTCAACTTCATGACCTTTTCAATTTCTCTCGCTTCATAGTTCAGGTAGAAATTATTCACTGCCAACTTCCTGCAATCACTTGGCATATATTAGCAATATGATTTTATTTTATGCCTGTGCATCTGGCTGACTGGCACGTTGGCTAGCTGGCAGACAGGCAAGCTGCTTGACTGTCAAGCTTTCTGGCAGGAAAGAACTTATTATAGCGAAAGTTCAAAGAAGAATGTTCAAACTGCCTATAATGACTTGTTATGGCCTCACTCCTCCTATCCCTTCCTCTGTCACTAGAAAGCTTCTGTCTTCTGTGATAATTGTGGAGATTATCTTTGGTCTCTTGGTTGAGAAAGTTGTTTTCTTATAAGGTCGGTGAAGATATTATGGTTAAAGTCGTGAACATTCCTCTGGCAGAACCTCTAGTCTAAGAAAATAATTGCCTTGAGCTTTATAAAGATCCTTAGTGAAATATTAAATATATTTAACACTTAGGTCTCTTGAGGTTGAGGAATTACAGTTCTTGGGCCTCTGACGTACTCTTGAGGATATTTTCACAAGGCTTCTGATAAGTCTCAAATTTTCATTGAGTTTATTGAGTTAAGTTTCAGCTTCTGGACGTCTCAGGGGTGTATAGGTTTCCTAGGACTCGTGCAAGAACTGATCTACAGCTCTTGAGCCTTTCGACTGTGTTAAGTTCCAGGCTTCTGAGTGCACTATGCTAAAGCTTCTCGATTTATTGAAAGTGTTGCTCTCTCCAGTTCCTGGACCTCTTGGGAGGGTTGAGTTATAGCTTAGGTATCTCTAGAGGGAAATGAAGGGTCTGAAGTATATCTGCTAGGTGTCTTGCATGCGTTGGTGTACAGAGATGTTTCACTGTGGGATACGAGGATACCTTTCTTGGATTCCTCGACGCTGCGCCATCTTACCATCCTGGTGAAGGTTGAGTGACTTTGTTTAAGAACCCAGCATCTTCCTCTCCCCTTCTCAGTCTAGTAGGGAAATGTTTCCTGCTAAATAGTCCAAGTCGGACCGAAACGTCATAATCTTCTTTCTCCTATGTATGGGTTATTCGTGAATAATATCCCTTTGTTGTGCACTGTTCCCACAGACCGACCTGGAATGATTAATGGATATGGCTTGACCTACAGTTAATAGTCTGTTGGTGTCCCGACTCACGCCTACATGGTATGACTTATGACTTCCCACTGAAACCACTTTTGCAGTTAGCTTGGAATGCGATACATGGTATTATGCCATGGCTGTTATCACAGCCATGGCATAATACCACCTTCCCTGCCTATACAATGTGACTTACGAATATTAAACTGGAAAAACTTTGAAACATGGACTTGTGTCGTAGCTGTTGACGCCGCCGCTGACATTGCTGCCGCCACTGACGTTGCCGCAGTCACTGACGCCTCCATTGTGACGTATACATATGGTTTGCACTGCGACTGTCTTTTGATCTTCTATGTAATTTTATTTAATGTGTCGGCACCTAGCTACTGCTAGCCTAATTTTTTAATAATTATTTTTTTGTTTATATAGTAGTATTTATTTTATTACATAATTTTAACTTGAATATTATTATGCTGGTTCATATTTACTCTTTATTACTAAGAGTATTGAGTAACCTTCTAGGTCAAAGCATTCTTTAAATCTGAGAACTCCTTTGCTGCCCCTCGTGGATCGTTCATCGACCGACACACATCTCTGTGTGTGAGATGTTATGAAGTGCTATGCTTCCTCCCGGTAACACTCACTTCATGCCCTGTTCACCTTCAACGTAATAGTTACTACTTCAAACACGCACCTCCTCTTAGAATCTGAGATCCTTGCGGTACGTAATTATCTGTCTCTGCCTATCACACACACACACATACACACACACACACACACACACACACACACACACATACACACACACATACACACACACATAACACACACATACACACACATACACATATATATATATATATATATATTATATATATATATATAATATATATATATATATATATATATATATATATATATATATATATTATGTGTGTGTGTGTGTGTGTGTGTGTGTGTGCCGAATAGGTAAAATGATCAATTAGCAAGAACTCATTTAAAATTAAGTCCTTTCTAAAATTTTCAAATATACGTTTAAATATATATTTTTACTCTCCCAGAACGCCACCTGGCGTGTCCCAGACTCTCCTAGAACGCAACCTGGCGTGTCGCAGACTCTCCCAGAACGCCACCTGGCGTGTCCCACACTCTCCCAGAACTCATTTGTGTTAATATAAAAAATAATAATTTTGTACCAAAAGAACCTTATAAAACTTACCTACCCTTATTATAACAAGCGCAATTTAATTTAGCCTAATCCAACTAAATATATTTTAGATAAGTTTACAATAATTTAATAATAAATAAACACAATTAAATATAATTTTTTTGGTTAGGTTCAGAATGATTTCTGCGAAATTAATGCATACACAAATTTTCGCTTGCCTTATTCGGCAAGAAGAGCGTTGCTATTTAAGCCAAAATTGCAAGTTTTACCTATTCGTGTGTGTACTCACCTAATTGTACTCACCTAATTGTGGTTGCAGGGGTCGAGACTCAGCTCCTGGCCACGGCTTTTCGCTGTCTGCTACTGGGTCTCTGCTCTCCCTGCTCCATGAGCTTTATCATACCTTGTCCTAAAACTATGTATGGTTCCTGCCTCCACTATATCTTTCTCTAGTCCATTCCACTTCCTGACTACTCTGTGGCTGAAGAAATGTTTCCTGACATCCCTTTGACTCATCTGAGTCTTCAGCTTCCAGTTGTGTCCCCTTGTTTCTGTGTTCCCTCTCTGAAACAACCTGTCACTATCTACCTTGTCAATTCCCGCAGTATTTTGTATGTCGTTATCATGTCTCCTCTGACCCTTCTTTCCTCCAGTGTTGTTAGTCCTATTTCCCTCAACCTTTCTTCATAAGACAGACCCTGAGTTGTGGAACTAACCTTGTCGCAAACCTTTGCACTTTCTCTAGTTTCCTTACGTGCTTGACCAGGTGTGGGTTCCAGACTGGTGCTGCATATTCTAGTATGGGCCTGACGTACACGTTATACAGTGTCTTGAACGATTCCTTGTTAAGGTAACGGAACGCTAATCTAAGGTTTGCCAGACGCCCATATGCTGCCGCAGTTATCTGGTTGATGTGTGCCTCCGGAGACGTGCTAGGCGTTATACTCACTCCAAGGTCTTTCTCCTTTGCCGAGGTTTGTAGCCTTTGTCCGCCTAGCTTGTACTCTGTCAGCGGTCTTCTTTGCCCTTCTCCGATCCTCATGACTTTGCATTTGGAGGGATTGAATTCGAGAAGCCAACTGCTAGACCAGATGTCGAGCTTGTCCAGGTCTGTTTGCAGCCCTGCCTGGTCCTCTTCTGATGTGATTCTCCTCATTATTTTCACATCATCCGCGAATAGACACACTTCTGAGTCTATCCCATCCGTCATGTCATTTACATAAACCAGGAATAACACTGGTCCTAGGACTGACCCTTGGGGTACACCACTCGTCACAGGCGCCCACTGTGATACCTCACCACGCACCATGACCCGTTGTTGCCTCCCTTTGAGGTATTCCCTGATCCATTCCAGTGCCCTTCCTGTTATACCTGCTTGTTCTTCCAACTTCTTTACTAATCTCATGTGAGGAACTGTGTCGAAGGCCTTCCTGCAGTCCAGGAAAATGCAATCAACCCACCCTTCTCTCTCCTGCCTTACCTCTGTTACTTTATCATAGAACTCTAGGAGGTTTGTTACACAGGATTTGCCTTCCCGGAATCCATGCTGTCTGGTGTTTATTATCCTGTTCCGCTCAAGGTGTTCCACCATTCTTTTCCTGATGATTTTCTCCAGGACTTTGCACACTATACATGTAAGTGACACCAGTCTATAGTTTAGTGTGTGTGTGTCCATGCATGCACATACATGTCTGGGAACAGATGATAATTAAAGGTTAACCTTTACAGTGCTTGTGTGATTTCCTAACATAAAGGAAAATGCGAACTGTGATAAGAGGTAGTATAACGTCACTCACGGGATACCATAGGTATCAGTGCTTGTTAGTATAACGTCACTCACGGGATACCATAGGTATCAGTGCTTGTTAGTATAACGTCACTCACGGGATACCATAGGTATCAGTGCTTGTTAGTATAACGTCACTCACGGGATACCATAGGTATCAGTGTTTGTTAGTATAACGTCACTCACGGGATGACAGGTATCAGTGCTTGTTAGTATAACGTCACTCACGGTATGACAGGTATCAGTGTTTGTTAGTATAACGTCACTCACGGTATGACAGGTATCAGTGTTTGTTAGTATAACGTCACTCACGGGATACCATAGGTATCAGTGTTTGTTAGTATAACGTCACTCACGGGATGACATAGGTATCAGTGCTTGTTAGTATAACGTCACTCACGGGATACCATAGGTATCAGTGTTTGTTAATATAACGTCACTCACGGGATGACATAGGTATCAGTGCTTGTTAGTATAACGTCACTCACGGTATGACAGGTATCAGTGTTTGTTAGTATAACGTCACTCACGGTATGACAGGTATCAGTGTTTGTTAGTATAACGTCACTCACGGTATGACATAGGTATCAGTGCTTGTTAGTATAACGTCACTCACGGTATGACATAGGTATCAGTGCTTGTTAGTATAACGTCACTCACGGTATGACATAGGTATCAGTGCTTGTTAGTATAACGTCACTCACGGGATGCCATAGGTATCAGTGCTTGTTAGTATGTTTCTTAGCTATATAAAACACATGCAATTAGACTTATGCGATGATAATAAACGTAAAAAAAATATTACGAACAGGTATTTACACCATTGAGAGAATATATTTGGAATTATGTAAACGGTAAATGGCGACAAGTAATTGTAGCATTCTAGAAGACAGACATAATCAACATTATCATCATCATCACCATCACCATCCCTCACCCAACATCGTCCTTGCCTCCTCTTCCCCCCCCCCTACTTCTCTAACTGAACAATGCCTCTCATCATTTTTTCCACCGTCATATAGGTATGTAATTTGGTCTCGCTCTGGTAATGATAGCTTCATAAATTTCCTATTACTGAGTGTGTGGAATAGGTCATCGTGAGGGCTGGTAATTCTCTAGTGATAGCAATTCCAGCTCTGTTGGAGCGAACTGTTTGGATTTACCATAGCTTCTGAATCCTTAGTGGACTGCTGAACCCTTAATTGTTCTACTTAACTCTCGCAGCTCAGCCTGACAGATTTCATCACTTGATGTAAGAAATCCATCCTGGATGATGAAATGTGATAGGGGTAAACTTAAGAGGCGCGTGAGTTTCTCTGTTTCCTAATAACATGTTCATTTTACCACTATAATCAACCTTGTCCATAATTACTTTCGCATTTGCTTTGTCTGCTTTCGTAAGGTGAAGTCTACGATCTTTCCTAAATTCATGGTATGACTAAACAAATCTTTAAGGACAATTGGGTTGCACAAAGGAGCGCCCTACCCAGTGCTAGAAGGGTCTACTTAATAAAGTGGCCACTGAGTGTACAATATACTGGAGAAATAATGTAGTACTGTATGAGTAATTTACATTGTTATTTTACACAACTAAGAAGATATAGGGAACACGTATAACTCTAGACAGTAAGTACCCTTCTGGGTCGGTTACTCCTCCAGCACCCTCTCTCATCTCTAGTGGCAAGTCCAGAGTCTAGAGCAATCTCTCTCTCTGTCTCTAGTTTGACCTCTGGTTATTACAGTTCAAGCTCCACCTCCAGCACAACAGTTCCTCCAATGGTACTCTGGGTTCAACGTTCAACATACAAATTCTTTATCTTCACTGTGTTTCCCCACAAGCTCCTTCCCTTAAATTCACCCTATCCTGCCTAAGTTCTTATTGGCTAACTTTTATTTCCCATTGCCCACTTAACAGTCTGGGAATACTCTTCGTCAGTCAAAAATCATATTACCCTTCCCATAAACCATATCACCTGAGCCCATTTTTATTTTCCTGTCATTACCTAGACTCGACTTCCAAGACACCAGTTTTTTTTTGTTAAGGGCCTTTAGACGGGCAGCAGGTGTTTGTTACTGCCACACACACACACACACACACACACACACACACACACACACACACACACACACCATATACAAACTTACGTAACACCGGGCAGTTCCGCCAACTTCTCACAACATTACGAGAGCCGTATCACAGATGGTCCGCACCATTTTAGTAGGTTATATTATAGACGGGTAACATTCCAGACAGACTGTATACTAAAGAGACTGTGTAAGAGGCATTCTTTAAATAAGACATGCTATATACCAAACAGGCTGAACACCAAGGGCACATTCCACGCCGCCCATATTCAAAATGGGCTTCATTCCATACAGGACACCTTCCAGACGGGTCATATTGCAGCCGTGGTCTGCAGACGGGTCATACTGCGAGTCATCTACCAGGCGGGTCATATTACAAACAGGATTCAGTTTGTAAGACTGACAATTCAGAACAGAGTGAGCGACGTACAGATATAAGCCGCCACACCCAACACTGGTCAGG
The DNA here is from genome assembly GCA_009830355.1 of Cherax destructor. Classification (NCBI taxonomy): domain Eukaryota; kingdom Metazoa; phylum Arthropoda; class Malacostraca; order Decapoda; family Parastacidae; genus Cherax; species Cherax destructor. The sequence continues at coordinate 137,336 of WNWK01001148.1, read as the reverse complement.
TTTTCCCAGCGTTCCTTGTTTACTCTCATCAGACTCTGGCTGGGCCACCACATGGAAGACTTTTATTTTGTTTTTATCGTCGTTTTTAGTCGTTGATTGATAACGTTCATACTATTATTATTATTATTTTGATGCTCTGACTATTATGTCTTTGTCGTACAGAGATACACTTGACATAGAAATGAATGTAATTTATATATGTAATATATACATTTATATTTTGTATTAATGCTGAGATGTATAATGTTGTAAATTATGTATACATATAGAAGGTTGCATATTTGACAATGATGCTGGCTTTCACTGGTACATCTGATAGACCTCTTTGCCTTAATATAATAATCACTAAATTTATGGGGGCGATAAGCCCGTAGGAGTCATTATAACTACACTCCCCTTGGATCAAAGCCAGCTGCCTCACATTTCCCAAGCTCCAAGAACATAATAACGAAGGCATCTGTTTTCTGAAGCTGGGTATAGAATGTTTTCCCTTGAGATCGTATCATGACTTCCCTGCCATGGGATCGAGTCCTCCCCATCCTCTCCGTGTTATGATTTGGTGAGATCACATCATTTTATAATGAGAGTGGAAATCATGGAGGAGGTGGTATGGTGGTGGGCATGTCAAACACCCGCCTGAGGAAGTTACTTGGGAAGACCAGCGGTTGATCACACCAAAGTTACAAAGTATTCATTCAGTTTCCTGTGGTGATCCCTACACACACACACACACACACACACACACACACACACACACACACACACACACACACACACACACACAAGGTTGTTTCAGAGAGGGAACACAGAAACAAGGGGACACAACTGGAAGCTGAAGACTCAGATGAGTCAAAGGGATGTCAGGAAACATTTCTTCAGCCACAGAGTAGTCAGGAAGTGGAATGGACTAGAGAAAGATATAGTGGAGGCAGGAACCATACATAGTTTTAAGACAAGGTATGATAAAGCTCATGGAGCAGGGAGAGCAGAGACCCAGTAGCAGACAGCGAAGAGGCGGGGCCAGGAGCTGAGTCTCGACCCCTGCAACCACAATTAGGTGAGTACACACACACAGCACAGAGGGCCCGGGTTCAATTCCCGGCGGGGCTGAAACATTTCGAAGTGTTTCCTTACACACACACACACACACACACACACACACACACACACACACACATATGTACAACAGGCCTAGTGTCTAATCGACATGTGCCTAGGACAAAAATGGTAACTAACACACCCTATACACTATACACACACACACAAACCCACACACCAACACAAGCCCACACACCAACACAAGCCCACACACCAACACAAGCCCACACACCAACACAAACCCACACACCAACACAAGCCCACACACCAACACAAGCCCACACACCAACAGAAACACATGAACACAAGCCCACACACCAACACAAACCCACACACCAACTCAAACACACCAACACAAACAAACACAAACAAACACACCAACACAAGCCACACACCAACACAAACCCACACACCAACACAAGCCCACACACCAACACAAGCCCACACACCAACACAAACCCACACACCAACTCAAACACACCAACACAAACAAACACACCAACACAAGCCCACACACCAACACAAACACACCAACACAAGCCCACACACCAACACAAACCCACACACCAACACAAGCCCACACACCAACACAAGCCCACACACCAACACAAACCCACACACCAACTCAAACACACCAACACCAACAAACACACCAACACAAGCCCACACACCAACACAAGCCCACACACCAACACCAACACAAGCCCACACATCAACACCAACACAAGCCCATACATCAACACAAACACACCAACACAAGCCCACACATCAACACCAACACAAGCCCACACATCAACACCAACACAAGCCAACACACCAACACAAGCCCACACATCAAAACCAACACAAGCCCACACACCAACATAAACACACCAACACAAGCCCGCACACCAACATAAACACACCACATGCACATAAATACACTGACGGTATCGCCAGAGGTGTATATAAACCTCATAATATCAGCAGCACATGAGAGGAACGCTAATCTTAGAATTGCCTTCGGGTATTTCAGCAACAAAAATCCTTCAAGGTACTGTGCACAAATTATATCAGGCCTATTTTGTAATATACAGCACCAGCCTGAAGTCCACAAGTGAGCTTGTTCAGGAGATTTGAAGTCTGGAGCCTGTCAGCAACAGAACTGAGAGGGTTGAACTATGAGGAGAGCGTCAAGGAATTGAACCTAACTCACTTGGAAGAGAGAGTGACCGAGAGAGATGTGATAATGACTTAAAAGGGGGTATGTGCCAAAGTATCAGTATCGGCGGGTATCGGCAATTTTTACGGTATCGGTGACAAAAAGGCCGATACCAGATGATACTTTTGAATATATTAATATTACATGTGTGCTTAAAAATATCAATATTATACTACCTCACGATTTTGAAGGTTACTCATTCACTCGCACACACACACACACACACACACACACACACACACACACACACACACACACACACCCAAAAACCAAATAACTGCTGCAGCATATGGGCGCTTAGCAAACCTAAGAACAGCATTCCGACATCTTAATAAAGAATCGTTCAGGACCCTGTACACTGTGTACGTTAGGCCCATACTGGAGTATGCAGCACCAATTTGGAACCCACACCTAGCCAAGCACGTGAAGAAGCTCGAGAAAGTGCAAAGGTTTGCAACAAGACTAGTCCCGGAGCTAAGGGGTATGTCCTACGAGGACAGGTTAAGGGAAATCGACCTGACGACACTGGGGGACAGGAGAGATAGGGGGGACATGATAACAACATATAAGATACTGAGAGGAATTGACAAAGTGGACAGAGACAGAATGTTCCAGAGATGGGACACAGCAACAAGGGGAGACAGTTGGAAGTTAAAGACTCAGATGAATTACAGAGATGTTAGGAAGTATTTCTTCAGTCACAGAGTGGTCGGGAAGTGGAATAGTTTAGGAAGTGATGTAGAGGATGCAGGCTCCATACATAGCTTTAAGAAGAGGTATGATAAAGCTCATGGCGCAGGGAGAGTGACCCAGTAGCGGCCAGTGAAGAGGCGGGGCCAGGAGCTATGACTCGACCCCTGCAACCACAACTAGGTGAGTACACACACACACGCACACACACACACACACATGGTGGCTAGCGCTCTTGCTTCACGCACGGAGGGCCCGGGTTCAATTCCCGGCGGGGCCGAAACATTTCGAAGTGTTTCGTTACACACACACACACACACACATACATACAACAGGCCTAGTGTCTAATCGACATGTGCCTAGGACAAAATGGTAACAACTACACACACACACACACACATACACACGGTGGCCTGGTGCAAAGCCTCTTCACGCACGGAGGGCCCGGTTCAATCGCGGCGGAAACATTTCGAAGTGTTTCCTACGCCACAAAAAAAAATAGGCTAGTGTTAATCGACATGCCTAGACAATTAACTACACACACACATACACGTACACACACAAACACACTATCGACAAGTGCCTTTGCCATCCAGTAACTAATACAGGTCAAGTATTTAATATTTAACCTTCCTGTGTTATTTAATACCTATTATGCAATAAACATTCCCTTATATATTAAACATAGTCATTATTATTATTTTCAAAAATATAGAAAAAGTATCGGTATCAGCGTCGGCCGAAAATTGAGTATCGGTAAAAATTTTGCTATCGTTCCAAACATATTCACATTACTAGACAAAATGTAAAACGAGTCACAGAATCAAGTGGAAATACAATATTTTCCAGCATATAAGACGCATTTTTTCATAAAAAAAATTGGAAGATTACTCTTCGCCTTATTTGCTCAAGGTCAGTGTCAAGGGTAGACTTTGTGTTACTCTTTAGCAGTAGTTTAATAACGTTAAGTTACGTAAAACTGCTTGGTAACATCGTGCCAACTAGCAGCCCACACTCGTGCGCCTTATATGCCGGAAAATACGGTACTTGTTAAAATTCTTCGAGAGGAAAAATAAAAATGAAGTGAGCTTCGTAAGAGGCCGGAAACTAGCAAGTACTGGCTAGTTTGTAGGCTGAGAGGCAGAGCCAGGAGCTGAGTCTCGACCTCCCCCACACACACATCCAACGCAACACAGACATAAACTGTGTAAACTTTCCTGACACTGTTACTGTTACGATATAAAGTTTCATGAACGTGGGTGATGAACGTGGGTGGTGGACGTGGGTGATGCACGTGGGTGGTGGACGTGGGTTATGAACGTGGGTGATTGACGTGAATGATGAACGTGGGTGATGAACGTGGGTGGTGGACGTGGGTTATGAACGTGGGTGGTGGACGTGGGTGATGAACGTGGGTGGTGGACGTGGGTGATGAACGTGGGTGATTGACGTGAATGATGAATGTGGGTGATGAACGTGGGTGATGGACGTGGGTGATCGACGTGAGCGATGAACGTGGGTGATGAACGTGGGTGATGGACGAGGGTGTTGAACGTAGGGGATGAACGTGGGTAATGAACGTGGGTGATGAACGTAGGTGATGAACGTGGGTGATGGACGTGGGTGATGAACGTAGGGGATGGACGTGGTTGATGAACGTGGGTAATGAACGTAGGTGACGAACGTGGGTGATGATGGTGCCATTAACCACTACGAAATATAGAGCTCCTCCCTACAATGGTGCCATTGACTACCATGAGAGTTAACAATTTCCTGTTTCTTCCTGCCAAGGTGAGCTGCGAGTCAGATTTTTTCTACCTGGTAGTCCCAGTTAGGGTCGATGGGGGACTTAGGGGGTGAGATAATGGGGTGAAGCAACGTTGGGGAGATGTGGAGAGAAAGAGAAGTGTGAAGGAGAAGTCTGGGGAAGAGGAGGGGAAAGAGGCTGATAGAAGCGATGCCTGAGAGACAAATACCACCTCAGTAATGTGGTAGGTTCTGTGGTGGGTTTTGTGGTAGATTCTGTGATGGGTTCTGTGGTAAGTTCTGTCGTGGGTTCTGACGTTGGTTCTGTTGTAGGTTCTGTGGTAGTTTATATGGTAGGTTCTGTTGTAGTTTTTGTGGTAGTTTCTGTGGTAGATTCTGTGGTAGGTTCTGTGGTAGATTCTGTGGTAGATTCTGTGGTAGGTTCTGTGATATTCAGTGATAGGTTCTGTCATCGGTCCTTTTCAATGTCTAACATCCAGGTACTTTCTCAACCTGATTTATTCGTTATATTATTTGGGAGTAATTCAGTGTGTGATAGAATACATAAGAATTATACATCAAATCTTTTCTCTTATTTTTGTTACCTCTGCCTGACTCATGCAGTGAGCATGTCTTTAGTCGAAGAATTACATACATGTGCAACATCTGGGTATCTTTATCTGTAGACGTTTCGCCCTCCAGTGGCTTTATCAATACAAGGACATAATGTGAAGAATGTAAAATTATATACAAAAGATGAGGTAATCAGTCCCTCAAGACTACGGTGCTCTTCACCAGCTTCAAGACTGAGGGACTCATTACCTCATCTTTTATATTTAATTCTCCATTCTTCACATTATGTCCTTGTAATGTATTGATAAAGCCACTGGTTGGCTTTATCAATACAAATAAAGATACTTAGATGTTGCACATGTGTCCAATTCTTCATGTTGTCAGTGTTGCATACCATTCATATGCAACATGTTAGTCATTGGGTCAAGTGCCTTCAGTGATGGACGTAGAATCAGTAATGATCAAGGGGTCAAGGTCAGTAAAATAACTTTAGTGCAGAAGCCCAGTTGTTCAATCTTATTTCTAACTCAATGAGAGGAGATGCAGCCCTGCCAGTAGGCCCCTGCTTAAATCCATTAGTGTATGTAATTTGTGATATATTCTTGCAGTTTAGCGAGAAATTTCTTCCTCGGATTTCTCACAATTGATGTAAGGATTTACTTGAAATTGATTTAAGGGATTACTAACGATGAGCTTCTTGGGAGAAACTTTAAGATATGATATTAAATGAATACAACTTCCACGGAGGGGCGATATACTCTTGTCCGTAGCGATACAGTTCGTAAGGGTAATACATTTTAGTATTATTGCATGTTTTCACAATCAATTAAGATTTGTGATTCTAGGTACTTACCAAGATTTATGGTGACTGGTTCATTTCTAAACATTTATCAACTACAGTGTCAATTTCAGTTATGCTTTCACTGATACTAGGAACACCAAGCTCCTTCCTCATATTAAGGACCTTGACAGTTTTAGGATAGCCAAGAATAATTCTGAGGGTTTTCGCAATGCATTAAATCCAAAGGCAGGAGAGATTTGTCTTTAGTTAATATTAATATAGGTGTAGCATAATCATAGTTCTAATGTAAACTGTGCACATCATTGTCACCATTTATCAACTGACATCATAGTTGGGGTTGTAGCTAGCAACACCTCTGAGAGCATTTATTCTGCCTTTGCGTTTTTTATTTAGTAATGGTACGTCTCCCACCCTACCTCGGTAGAAGACGGTATTGATATATATATATATATATATATATATATATATATATATATATATATATATATATATATATATATATATATATATATATATATATATATATATATATATATTCAACAAGTCGGCCGTCTCCCACCGAGGCAGGGTGACCCAAAAGAAAGAAAATCCCCAAAAGAAAATACTTTCATCATCATTCAACACTTTCACCACACTCATACATAATCACTGTCTTTGCAGAGGAGCTCAGATACGACAGCTGAGAAAAGTCCCTCCCAGCTGTCACTATCTCAGACCCCTCCTTTAAAGTGCAGGCATTGTACTTCCCATTTCCAGGACTCAAGTCCAACTAAATCAATTAACTGGTTTCCCTGAATCCCTTCACAAAATGTTACCCTGCTCACACTCCAACAGATCGTCATGTCCCAAAACCATTCGTCTCCATTCACTCCTATCTAACACGCTCACACATGCTTGCTGGAAGTCCAAGCCCTCGCCCACAAAACCTCCTTTACCCCTTCCCTCCAACCTTTTCTAGGACGACCCCTACCCCGCCTTCCTTCCCTACAGATTTATACGCTCTCCAAGTCATTCTACTTTGATCCATTCTCTCTAAATGACCAAACCACCTCAACAACCCCTCTTCAGGCCTCTGACAAATACTTTTAGTAACTCCACACCTTCTCCTAATTTCCACATTCCGAATTTTCTGCATAATATTTACACCACACATTGCCCTTAGACAGGACATCTCCACTGCCTCCAGCCTCCTCCTCGCTGCAGCATTTGCAACCCATGCTTCACACCCATATAAGAGTGTTGGTACCACTATACTTTCGTACATTCCCTTCTTTGCCTCCATGGATAACGTTTTTAGTCTCCACAGATACCTCAATGCACCACTCACCTTTTTTCCTTCATCAATTCTATGGTTAACCTCATCCTTCATAAACCCATCCGCTGACACGTCAACTCCCAAATATCTGAAAACATTTACTTCTTCCATAATCCCTCTCTCCAATGTGATATCCAATTTTTCTTTATTTAAATCGTTTGATACCCTCATCACCTTACTCTTATCTATATATATATATATATATATATAATATATATATATAATATATATATATATATATATATATATATATATATATATATATATATATATATATATATATATATATATATATATATATATATATATATATGAGAGAGAAGAATAAGACACCAAATAAATGTGACTGATCCACCGCCTTCAACAGTGTCTTATCAGGCGCCCAACTGCCGTAAAATCTGTAGTGTGGAGATGGTAAGAAAAGCTGGAGTGGCTCGTATTGCCTTATAGGATTTAATGGCATATTGGTGTGTCATGTGCCCTCAGTGAGTACCTCACTGATGCTGCCTCCCTCACCTCACCTGCTTCACCTTACGTCTGCTTCTACTGTTTCTCTTCTTCTGTCTTTCATCATTGGCTTTATTAATATTATTAATAATTACTAATTTTATTCATCTTATTTTATTCATTTTAATAGTAATTATTATTTTCATTGGGAAGCATTAAAACCGTAGAGAGTCTTGATGTTATTGTATCACATTCTTTGTCATGTGATGATCTGATCAGTGACACTGTTGGTAGTATGGCTGTGAATGTGTCGCTACAGACGCTGCTGTCTGCCAACACGGATGTCAGTGCGGTAGCTGCTGTGTGTCTGCCAACACGGATGTCAGTGCGGAAGCTGTCGACCGCCGGTTTACCAATCTCATTGATGTTTCTAGGTATTTCACTTTAAAAATATCGTAGATTGCTGCATCCAGACTCACACGATTGGTCTAATTAACCCTTTTGACTGAAAAAAAACCTTGGTCGATTATCAGAGAGATCGTTCGGAGGTCGAGGTCAAGGTCATGTCGGGTGTGTGACCTTCCCCTCTCCTCCGCGAAGGTCGCATTCATGCTCGTAAATCCTCAAATGAGAATACCACAGGAACGAGGGTTGTAATAAACGGCTTAAGTAACCTGCTTTGCCAGACCTCCTACCGAGGAAAACAGACTGACTTGTACCTTATATTTTGGATACAAATCTAAACAAAGTTCTACCACAGAAATATATGATAGTATTTTTTACATGATAAAACACACACAATTAGTTATTCCAAAACAGGCGACTGAGTACACGGCTTCAGTGCAAAAATATTAGAACCTGTTTACTAGCCTGTCTTGTCTACTTGCTTTTCTGCCATTGTGTCTACCTGTCTGTGTACATGCTTATCTTGATGTCCATCTGTCTACCTGTCTGTCTCTGCTTTCCTACCAATCTGTCTGCCTGACCAGCTATTTAAAAAAATGAAGTGTTGTCTAATCTTTGTATAATATATAGTTGGTGATAGTTTTTCTCGTTTTTTCTCGTTCAGGATAATTTTGGAGAGGGAAAGAAAGAGAGAAAGAGAGAGAGAAAGAGAGAGAGAAAGAGAGAGAGAGAGAGAGAGAGAGAGAGGGAGGCTCTTTTCCTCATTTGCTTACACAAAGTAAACTACTCATTGTAAACCATTGTATGTGTGTGTGTGTGTAGCACGATATCATCGGCTGGTGGCGGCGTCGGTGGTGATGCATGCAGTTATGCAACGTGTGTGTGTGTGTGTGTGTGTGTGTGTGTGTGTGTGTGTGTGTGTGTGTGTGTACGTGTGTACGTGTAGCCTTTTGCCCGAGTGGTGACCGGACGATGTTAGCGGCAGGTGACGGCCACGGTGGTGATGTATGCAGTATACAACTATTTCCCATGTAACTGTATACACCTTGCATACACCTATATTTGTGGATTAAGCCTCTGTTATTGAATAAAATGTAGGTTGATTTTTTTTTTTTTTTTTTTTTTGCCGTGTCTTGCCAAACAATCTCTGGGGAGAAAATGATATCACCTGGTATTCAGTGTAGAATTTTCACTGTTGTTGTAATGTTATAAGAGATTTCTGTAAAAGATTGTGCTCTTAAATCAGTTTCACCCGGAAGTTGTATTGGGTCGTGATGTTTCAAACGGAAGTTGTATTGGAGTCGTGATGCTTCAACCGGAAGTTGTATTGGGTCGTGATGCTTCAACCGGAAGTTGTATTGGGTCGTGATGCTTCAACCGGAAGTTGTATTGGGTCGTGATGCTTCAACCGGAAGTTGTATTGATGTTCAACCGGAGTTGTGGTCGTGATGCTTCAACCGGAAGTTGTATTGGGTCTGAGTTTTAACCGGAAGTTGTATTGGGTCGTGATGTTTCAACCGGAAGTTGTATTGGGTCGTGATGTTTCAACCGGAAGTTGTATTGGGTCTTGAAGTTTCAACCGGAAGTTGTATTGGGTCGTGATGCTTCAACCGGAAGTTGTATTGGGTCGTGATGTTTCAACCGGAAGTTGTATTGGGTCGTGAAGTTTCAACCGGAAGTTGTATTGGGTCGTGAAGTTTCGACCGGAAGTTGTATTGTTGGTGATGTTCAACCGGAAGTTGTATTTAAGGGTCGTGATGCTTTCAACGGAAGTTGTATTGGATCGTGAGTTTCAACCGAAAGTTGTATTGGTCGTGAAGTTTCAACCGGAAGTTGTATTGAGTCGTGATACTTCAACCGGAAGTTGTATTGGGTCGTGATGTTTGAACAGGAAGTTGTATTGTGTGGTGATGTTTCAACCGGTAGTATTGAATCATGCTGTTTCAACCGGAAGTTGTATTGGATCACGCTGTTTCAACCGGAAGTTGTATTGGATCACGCTGTTTCAACCGGAAGTTGTACTATTATATCATAATGTTTTAACCGGAAATAGTATTAATATTTGTTAAAAACTTGTAAGTTGCATTAAACTTTATTTCTTCCGGATGTTGTGTTAAATCATGCTGTTTCAACCGGAAGTTGCATTATATCATGCTGTTTCAACTGGAAGTTGCATTATATCATGCTGTTTCAACCGGAAGTTGCATTATATCATGCTGTTTCAACCATCAGTGGCTAAATCATGCGACAGTAACAGTATCTGCAACAGTTGTTGCAGGAAAATCAACATAGTAGTAATAATAATGGTATTAGTAATAGTAATAAAGTATGACGCTCTAGTGGGAGTCTCGTTGGGGAGACTGTCGTAGTGCGAGTCTCGTTGTAGAGACTATCGTGTTAGGAGTCTCGTTGAGAGAGTCTCGTTAGAAGACTATCGTATAATGTGAAAGACTTCGTAGTGCGAGCCCGTTAGAAAGCTATCGAGTAAATCGTTAAGACATCGACAAGTCTCGTTAGAAAGACTATCGTAGTGCGAGTCTCGTTGGGGAGACTATCGTAATTTAAAATTTTCTGTCAGTTCCTCTCAATGGGGAGATTGAACTTGAATCAAACGTGAATTTCCTTCCATTTCCCCAGGCTTCGTATGACACATACGGGCTTACAGCTTACCCTAAGTGTAATAATATTTCTGCAACCTTAGGGATCATACAGCGCTTGAGAACATCTGGGATATTCGGGTTTTATCCGAGGAAGAGGATGGGAGCTTCAGTTCCTCCCATCACTGGGTTTCGATCAAGCATCATCCTTCAAGTGCGAGATTGACGAAGATACTGTACCGTATTTCACGATACCTTCTGAGTTATTCAGCGGTAGAGGCTCGTTAGTCCGTCATGTAGTCGGGGATTGGTCTCACCAGTCGGTCTCTTCATCAAAATAGGTTAGTAATTTTTTTTATCCATCGTATTAGCAGAGGCGCTCCTTGAACCTCGCAATATCAATATATATAATAACAATTTAATGCGATAAATTGACTCTTTGATTAGTGTTATAATATTCAGGAAATATGACTAAATTAACTATGCAAAGAAGGTCATTCCACTTCTGAATACACATTCCATGGGAACTGTAGGTATGTTAAACTTAATGTTTATTGACAACCGAGAACGTGGTTTCTCAGAGATACCATCATTCCACCAACTAAAAAAAATATTTGAAAGTGTATATACTTTTGATGGGTTGTACAACTGTCATTACTGCTGCGTTGTACCTGTACCACCACCGAATAGGTAAAACTGGTCATTTAGCAAGAACTCATTTAAAATTAAGTCCTTTCTAAAATTTTCTCTTATACCTTTAAAGATATATATATTTTTCATTTATGTTAATATAAAAATTAATAATATACCAAAAGAACCTTAGAAAACTTACCTAAACACCTAACTTTATAACAATCAATCCAACTAAGTTTACAATAATTTAATAATAAACCAACACAATGATATATATTTTTTTCGTTAGGTTCTGAATTATTTTTGCGGAATTACTGCATACACAAATTATCGCTTGCCTTATTCGGTAAGAAGAGCTTTGCTATTTAAGCCAAAATCGCAAGTTTTACCTATTTCGCACGACATATATACACGCATGCATACATAAACACGTTTATATCATACATGATATGTTCGTATGTTTATGTAAATATCCTGAAATTATAAATTACAAAAGAACATATATTTACCTTGCTCCAGATACGCGTGATAAATCCAAGAATATTGTAGTTTACGCGAGACACTGACACAGTCCCTAAGAACCAGTCCTAACACCTCGTTAATCTAAGGAATCGCAAGGCCACCGTCAGTTAGGCGCTCCTCCGATCCTGTGTTAGCTGCTGCGAGGCGTGTGTCTACCGTGCTGGCTGGCTCCAACACTACTGTCAGGCCCTCGCTCCCACCACCACCACTCGCTCTCATAACCTCACCTCCTCGTTTCCTCTTTTTTATAGAGCTATGTTCCACAGTTCACTCCCAAGGAATAGAGAAGGATAGGGAGAGGGGCAAGTGTCGAAAGATTAGCTTGGTCGCTCGATATAATAATAATAATAATAATAATAATAATAATAATAATAATAATAATAATAATAATAATAATAATAATAATAATAATAATATATTATTATTATTATTATTATTATTATTATTATTATTATTATTAACGATCACTGGCGTAAGGACAGAAGGTGACATAGCCCAGTTCATCTAAAGGTAGAAATAATTTTATGACTCGAATGAATGTTAAAATTATTCTAAGTTCGTTAGTTATTCTATGTATGGTGAGAAGTCAAGGTGAGACGCTTGTGATCTGGTGGAGGCTTCTGGGTTTTGTAGGGAAGAGTGAGGAAAAGGTATGGAGAGAGTGAGGGAGAGTATGTAAAGGGTGGAGAGGTTTGCTGGGTATGCGGAGCAGCAGTAGACACCCACGCAACCCACGACCTTGACACACAAACGTTTGTGTGTTAGTGTATATATGCTCACCTAATTGTGGGTGCAGGGATCAAGTCATAGATCGTGGCCCCGAGTCTTCACTGGTCGCTACTAGGTCCACTATGGCTGCTCCATGAACTTTATCATACCTCTTCTTAAAGCTATGTATTGATCTTGCCTCCACTACATCACTCTCCAGACTGTTCCACTTCCAGACAACTCTATGACTGAAAAAGTACTTCCTAACATCCCTGACTCTTCTGAGTTTTCAACTTTGAGTTGTGACCCTTTGTTTCTGTGTGCTATCTCTGAAACATTCTGTCCAATTCCTCTCGGTATTTTGTGTTGATATCAAGTGTCCCCTATCCCTCCTGTCCTCCAGTGTTGTCAGGCTGAGTTCCCTCAACCTCTCTTCGTAGGACAAACTCCCTCAGCTCCGGGACTATTCTTGTTGCTAACTTTTCTCTTAATTTCTTGACGTGCTTGACCAGGTGTGGGTTCCATAAAGGTCCTGCATACTGCAATATGAGCCTGACGTACACGGTGTACAGTCTTGAACGATTCTTTACTAAAATGTCGAAACGCTATTCTTAGGTTTGCCAGGCGCCCATATGCTGCAGCAGTTATTTATTTTAGGGTACATTACTAATTTTTTAATGATAAATATTTTTCATTTAATATCACTACTAAGCACATAACATTTCCACATTACACTAATAATTCTCACAGGTGCTGGTGTTTTCTTAGATCATTAACCAATGTCATTACAGCAGGACCGGAGTTTTCTAAACCTTTTTTGGAGGCTACTCACACATTTTCTAAAACACAGGTACCCTACTTTTTGCTGTAAGGCTACTTTCGAAACCAATTAACCTAGGAGCATCTACTATTATTACTAACCTCTAACTTGGGAACTTACTTTCAAGACCTATTTTAACCAGAGACAAAGGGATCAAAGACCTATGGTAGTGTACAAATTAATTGGGACAGGAGTAAATTTTTGATATTATCTCATGTCTTAGTCTCCGGCTTAATTAATTTAGTTTGGGTTTTTTTCTTCCCAAAAGAGTTTGCTACCGACTTCTGGCAACCATCCAGCTGTAGTGTTACCTTGCGACTCCGTCAGTGCTACAACAGCTGTTCTGTAAGGCTATTCTTGCAAGCATGCTCTTTAAATGAATGTTGTTTCGCCCCTTCAGTTCATGATAGATTTTACACCTAGGAAGCGTGTAAGTATTGTAACTTTAGAAAATATGCTGATTTGAGTATCAGACACATCACCGAAAATTTGAGAATAACAAAGTCAACTGTTGGTCGGATTGTGAGCTGACGACACTGGTGATTGTGGAGCGCTGCGTCGAGGAAGATGTGAAGATGACACAAGACAACACCTCAGATGAGTAGGGTATCATAAGAAATAGTGTGAAGGATCTCAAGAAAACCAGCAAAGATCTACAGAGAGATTTGGCTTCAGCTGCGTAAATGTTGATTCTTCAACTGTTTGACGAAGGCTCCTCGAAGTTGGCACAACTGCCAGAAAGCCGGTAAACAATATTGGCTGCTGCTATGAAGAAAGAACTGCTGCAGTGGGACTCGATGAATGAAGAAACGATATATTTTCAGATGAGGCGCATTTTGAAGTACAGTATATGGGTACAGATCAATGGTAGTGAGACGGAGCAAAGACAAACCTCTTCGGAATGGACACATTCAGCAAGCGCCAAAACACCCACCTAAGATGTCTTGGGGTAGTTTTACTGCTAAAGACCCTGGACGGCTTGTTATTGTTGAGGCAACGATGAACAGTGACAAATACAAGGGAATCGTGGCAACGCATTTGTTTCCCATTGTAGATAGAGACTTTCCTGATGGAGACAGCATTTTCCAGCAGGATCTTGTTCCATGCCACACTTCCAGAAAAATGTTGACATTCTTCGAAGAGAGTGGAATAAGTGTTCTAAATTAGCCTGGAAACTTTCGACCTCAGCCCCAATTGAGTATCTATGGGCAATAACCATACTCAGGATCGCGAAACAGAACTGTTCGGCTGTACAGAAGCTAATTGATGCTGTTATTAGGACCTGGTACCACGACGTAGAACTTGCCAAAATGTGTTCAACATTGGTTGATTCTATTCCAAAGCGTGTAGCGGTGCTTATAAAAAAATGTAGTCATATCTCTTATTAAATAAATTGCCATGTATTTTTCAAATAAATATTAATTTTCCAAATAAATGTATTATTTCATCACTGTCCCAACTAATATACACACTATAAAGGTAATTTAAAGAATTCATAAATATTTTTTTTCATATGGAAAATCCATAGCAAAAGCAACATCTAACTAGCGTCGGGCCACTAATTAAATGAACACACACTGATGACAGTAAAGAAATAAATGAAACAAACGAGATGCAGAGCCAATAATAGTTCTCTTCAGAACCGGGAAATCTCCAGAGAATTGTCACTGTTTTTATTAATTAAGTGAAGCATCTGAACTATTGGGAACGCTTGAAGTCCCTTGAGCTGTAGTTGTTAAAGCGTAGTTAACAAAGATGCATCATAATCTACACCTTAAAAGTTACGGAGGGATTGGGTCTAAATCTACATAGTGAAATCACTCCATGTGAAAGTAAGAGGCTTGACAGACGGTGCAAAATACCTCCAGTGAAAAGCTTACACTAAGAGAAAACTCTAAGTGTAAGCGGACTAAGATCCTTCAGTATCTTCCCTTTGTGTACAAGTGGGATTCAGTGTCTTCCTTCGTGTCAAGGGTTAGGCCAAAGGGGCTTCAGTGTCTTCCTTCGTGCAGTTTCATGTCTCCTTGACAAGGGGCTTCAGTGTCTTCCCTTCGTGTACAAGGGGCTTCAATGTCTTTTTCCATCAGTATGTACAAGGGGCTTCAGTGTGTCGTCTTCAGTATCTTCTTCTGTACGCAGGCTGTGTCAGGCTTCAGTATCTTCCCTTCGTGTACAAGGGGCTTCAGTGTCTTCCCTTCGTGTACAAGGGGCTTCAGTATCTTCCCTTCGTGTACAAGGGGAGATTAGCAACAAACCCCTGGCTATCTTCAAGAGGGAACTCCATAAGTTGCTCAAGGTCAGTTCCTGATCGAGCAGACTTTGATGCTTATGCTGGATTGCGTGCGACTGGCATCAACAACCTGGTCGCTTAGGCCAGCAATCGGATGGTCTGGTCCGAAGGGGAAGGGGGTTGACTCATGAAATACTCCAGAGAAACCTAGGGCCCTACTTTCAAGGCTTCTGATCTGAGATCTGCTCTGAACTGAGGACTTATTTCAAGACCTCTGTAACGGCTTTCAAACATAATGACCAGGGACCTGCTTTGACCTGGGACTTACTTTCACTTGGGAAACTACTTTCAAGACGTATTCTGACCTGGATACCTTTGACCTGGGGACCCACTTTGAGGATTTACTCTGATCTAAGGACTTCTCAAGACCCACTCTGACCTGGAGACCTATGTTTAGATCTTATTCTCATCTGAGAGCCATGGAGACATGAAAAATTATTGCTGGGTCATGAACACTAACTAACGGGAGATACTGGCTGTTGGGTGTGGTCACCACCGCTGCATTCTGCCTAAACCCACAACACTGCTGTCTGTCTGTCTGTCTGTCTGTCTCTCTCTCTCTCTCTCTCTCTGGTTAGATTAATTGCGTTTAAATCTTATCGACTACACAAGGGTCATCAAGGCTTCATGCAACGTATTCGCCACCAGTCAAGAATACTATAATCCCTAAAATAGGGATTAAATTATGTATATATACACTGAGAAACATGTATCTATATACCTCTCTGTGTATATATATTCTTACTTAAATGCTTCTCTGAATATATATGTCGTGCCGAATAGGTAAAACTTGCGATTTTGGCTTAAACAGCAACACTCTTCTTGCTGAATAAAGCAAGCGAAAATTTGTGCATGCAAAAATCTCGCAAAAAATCATTCTGAACCTAACGAAAAAAAATATATTTAATTGTGTTTGTTTATTACTAAATTATTGGAAACTTATCTAAAATATATTTAGTTGGATTAGGCTAAATTAAATTGGGCTTGTTATAATAAGGTTAGGTAAGTTTTCTAAGGTTCTTTTGGTACAAAATTATTAATTTTTACATTAACATAAATGAAAAAAATACATCTTTAAACGTATAAGAGAAAATAGAAAGGACTTAATTTTAAATGAGATCTTGTTAATTGACCAGTTTTTACCTATTCGGCACGACATATATATATATATATAAAGGTAGAAAGTTAAAAGTGAACATAGATAAGAGTAAGGTGATGAGGGTATCAAACGATTTAAATAAAGAAAAATTGGATATCACATTGGAGAGAGGGATTATGGAAGAAGTAAATGTTTTCAGATATTTGGGAGTTGATGTGTCAGCAGATGGGTTTATGAAGGATGAGGTTAACCATAGAATTGATGAAGAAAAAAAGGTGAGTGGTGCATTGAGGTATCTGTGGAGACAAAAAACGTTATCCATGGAGGCAAAGAAGGGAATGTACGAAAGTATAGTGGTACCAACACTCTT
Source organism: Cherax destructor (assembly GCA_009830355.1). Classification (NCBI taxonomy): domain Eukaryota; kingdom Metazoa; phylum Arthropoda; class Malacostraca; order Decapoda; family Parastacidae; genus Cherax; species Cherax destructor. Next base: position 120,020 of record WNWK01001148.1, on the reverse strand, counting down.
ATATGGGTGTGAAGCATGGGTTGCAAATGCTGCAGCGAGGAGGAGGCTGGAGGCAGTGGAGATGTCCTGTCTAAGGGCAATGTGTGGTGTAAATATTATGCAGAAAATTCGGAATGTGGAAATTAGGAGAAGGTGTGGAGTTACTAAAAGTATTTGTCAGAGGCCTGAAGAGGGGTTGTTGAGGTGGTTTGGTCATTTAGAGAGAATGGATCAAAGTAGAATGACTTGGAGAGCGTATAAATCTGTAGGGGAAGGAAGGCGGGTAGGGGTCGTCCTAGAAAGGTTGGAGGAAGGGGTAAAGGAGGTTTTGTGGGCGAGGGGCTTGGACTTCCAGCAAGCATGTGAGCGTGTTAGATAGGAGTGAATGGAGACGAATGGTTTTGGGACATGACGATCTGTTGGAGTGTGAGCAGGGTAACATTGTGTGAAGGGATTCAGGAAACCAGTTAATTGATTTAGTTGGACTTGAGTCCTGGAAATGGGAAGTACAATGCCTGCACTTTAAAGGAGGGGTCTGAGATAGTGACAGCTGGGAGGGACTTTTCTCAGCTGTCGTATCTGAGCTCCTCTGCAAAGACAGTGATTATGTATGAGTGTGGTGAAAGTGTTGAATGATGATGAAAGTTTTTTTGGGGGATTTTCTTTCTTTTTGGGTCACCCTGCCTCGGTGGGAGACAGCCGACTTGTTAAAAAAAAAAAATATATATATATATATATATATATATATATATATATATATATATATATATATATATATATATATATACACTTAGCCTAAATATGGGAATAATTTACATTAAGAGAAGCATTTAAGAAAGTATATAGAGACAAAGGAGAGCATGATGTTGGCACCGACCTTCACTACCTCAGAGAGAGCGTAACTCACAAGAACACTGGGCCAAACTAACACAAGAAACTACATCCGTAAATCAAACTAACAAAAAGCGGATAATGGATGGATTAGTAACACTCTTAAGACGGAAGCTCTAAACTCGCAAGGGTCATAGTCACTTTAAATTTAAAAGGGCTATGTTGTTTAGACCTGATAATGTTAATTTTGATGTGAACTGATTTTTCGTTATACGTATAATGACCATGGGGACTTGTCGGTTTAACGCTGTCTTTGATTATAATAATAATAATAATAATCATGATAATTTTATTTACTCATGTGCAATTCCCAATCAAATCCAACCCCTTTCACTCATGAATTTATCCAACCTAAATTTAAAACTACCCAAGGTCCTTGCTTCAATAACCCTACTAGGCAGACTGTTCCACTCATCAACTACCCTATTTCCAAACCAATACTTTCCTATATCCTTTCTAAATCTAAACTTATCTAACTTGAATCCATTATTGCGGGTTCTCTCTTGGAGAGATACCCTCAAGACCTTATTTATATCCCCTTTGTTAATACCCATTTTCCACTTGTATACCTCGATCATGTCTCCCCTCATTCTTCGTCTTACAAGTGAATGTAATTTAAGGGTCTTCAATCTTTCTTCGTAAGGAAGATTTCTAATGCTATGTATTAATTTAGTCATTCTACGCTGAATGTTTTCTAACGAATTTATGTCCATTCTGTAATATGGAGACCAGAACTGAGCTGCGTAATCTAGGTGAGGCCTTACTAATGATGTATAAAGCTGTAATATAACTTCTGGACTTCTGTTGCTAACACTTCTTGATATAAATCCCAGTAATCTATTTGCCTTATTACGTACGCTTAGGCATTGCTGTCTTGGTTTAAGGTTGCTGCTTACCATCACCCCCAAGTCCTTCTCGCAATCTGTATGGCTAAGTTCTACGTTATTTAACTTATAAGTGCTTGGGTTATGGACACTCCCGAGCTTTAGAACTTTGCATTTATCTACATTGAACTGCATCTGCCATTTTTCTGACCAGGAATTGAGTTTGTCTAAATCCTTCTGTAGTTCACTGACATCTACGTCTGAATCGATTATCCTACCTATCTTCGTGTCATCAGCGAATTTGCTCATATCACTAGAAATTCCCTCGTCAAGGTCATTTATATATATTATAAACAACAACGGGCCCAAAACCGATCCCTGAGGAACGCCACTTGTTACAGATCCCCACTCCGATTTAACCCCATTTATGCACACCCTCTGCTTCCTATTGGTGAGCCATGACTCGATCCATGACAACACTTTTCCACCAATGCCATGAGCAGCCACTTTCTTTAACAGTCTCTGATGTGGTACTCTATCAAAAGCCTTACTAAAATCCAAATAAACAATATCGAATTCTTTATCATTATCAACTGCCTCAAAAGCCTTACTGAAAAAAGTTAATAAATTAGTTAGGCAGGAACGGCCCCTGGTGAATCCATGCTGAGTATCATTAATCAAATTATGCCTATCGAGATGGCTTTTTATGTTATCAGCTATAATCGACTCTAGTAATTTGCCTACAATTTGTTTGCCAGAACTAAGTCAAGCAGGTTATTTCCCCTTGTAGGTTCTGTCACAAACTGCTTCAAAAAACAATCTTGAACTACATCTAAGAAGTCGTTAGATTCTAAATTCCCAGTCAAAAAATTCCAATCAATTTGACTAAAGTTGAAGTCACCCAGAATAACTACGTTATCGTGCATTGTGGCCTTAACAATTTCCTCCCATAGTAGTCTCCCTTGGTCCCTATCTAAGTTTGGGGGACGGTATATTACACCTAAAATCAATTTTTCATGCCCCTCTGAAAATTCTATCCAGACAGACTCTGTATGTGTTATTTCAGACTTTATTCCCTTTTTTATGCAACAGTTCAAGCGATCTCGGACATACAGTGCCACTCCACCCCCCTTCCCGAAACTTCTGTCTACTTGGAACAATTTAAAACCCTGTATATGACATTCAGCAGGCATGTCCCTATTTTTCGTATTGAACCACGTCTCAGTTATGGCAAATACATCAATGTTACCTGCACTTGCAACTAATCTCAAATCGTCCATCTTATTCCTAGCACTACGACTATTTGTATAATACACTTTTAAAGACCCTCCTTTCTCTTTACCCTTCCTGCTCCATTCTGTTTTACCACTATACATATTACTGTCCTTGTTATTGTTAAGATTTTTTATATCAAAGCCTAGATCTATATTTCGACATTCAGTATTTTCCATTTCTAAACCCATACCTCTAACTAATCCTAGTTTAAAGTCCTAACAACACCCTCAACTGAGCTAGCAAGAAAATCCACACCTGCCCTGGATAAGTGAACCCCATCCCTGGCATACATGTCATTTCGGCCATAGAAGTGGTCCCAGTTGCAAATGAATGGTACTGCATTATCCTTACAGTGTTTGTCCAGCCAGCAATTGACACCAATTGCCCTGGACAGCCAGGGCGTCAGTGTGTTGTTTGTGAGTGTTGTGTTAGTGTGATGTTTGTGAGTGTTGTGTCAGTGTGTTGTTTGTGAGTGTTGTGTTAGTGTGATGTTTGTGAGTGTTGTGTCATTGTGTTGTTTGTGAGTGTTGCGTCAGTGTGATGTTTGTGAGTGTTGCGTCAGTGTGTTGTTTGTGAGTGTTGTGTTAGTGTGTTGTTTGTGAGTGTTGTGTCAGTGTGATGTTTGTGAGTGTTGTGTCAGTGTGATGTTTGTGAGTGTTGTGTTAGTGTGATGTTTGTGAGTGTTGTGTTAGTGTGATGTTTGTGAGTGTTGCGTCAGTGTGATGTTTGTGAGTGTTGCGTCAGTGTGATGTTTGTGAGTGTTGTGTCAGTGTGATGTTTGTGAGTGTTGCGTCAGTGTGATGTTTGTGAGTGTTGTGTTAGTGTGTTGTTTGTGAGTGTTGTGTTAGTGTGTTGTTTGTGAGTGTTGTGTTAGTGTGATGTTTGTGGGTGTTGCGTCAGTGTGATGTTTGTGAGTGTTGCGTCAGTGTGATATTTGTGAGTGTTGTGTTAGTGTATTGTTTGTGAGTGTTGTGTCAGTGTGTTGCGTCAGTGTGTTGTTTGTGAGTGTTGTGTTAGTGTTTTGTTTGTGAGTATTGTGTTAGTGTGTTGTTTGTGAGTTGTGTCAGTGTGATGTTTGTGAGTATTGTGTTAGTGTGTTGTTTGTGAGTGTTGTGTCAGTGTGTTGTTTGTGAGTGTTGTGTCAGTGTGATGTTTGTGAGTGTTGTGTCAGTGTGATGTTTGTGAGTGTTGTGTCAGTGTGATGTTTGTGAGTGTTGCGTCAGTGTGATGTTTGTGAGTGTTGCGTCAGTGTGTTGTTTGTGAGTGTTGTGTCAGTGTGATGTTTATGAGTGTTGCGTCAGTGTGATGTTTGTGAGTGTTGTGTCAGTGTGATGTTTGTGAGTGTTGTGTCAGTGTGATGTTTGTGAGTGTTGCGTCAGTGTGTTGTTTGTGAGTGTTGTGTCAGTGTGATGTTTATGAGTGTTGTGTCAGTGTGTTGTTTGTGAGTGTTGTGTCAGTGTGATGTTTGTGAGTGTTGCGTCAGTGTGATGTTTGTGAGTGTTGCGTCAGTGTGTTGTTTGTGAGTGTTGTGTCAGTGTGATGTTTGTGAGTGTTGCGTCAGTGTGATGTTTGTGAGTGTTGTGTCAGTGTGATGTTTGTGAGTGTTGTGTCAGTGTGTTGTTTGTGAGTGTTGTGTTAGTGTGATGTTTGTGAGTGTTGTGTCAGTGTGATGTTTGTGAGTGTTGTGTCAGTGTATTGTTTGTGAGTGTTGTGTCAGTGTGTTGCGTCAGTGTGTTGTTTGTGAGTGTTGTGTTAGTGTTTTGTTTGTGAGTATTGTGTTAGTATGTTGTTTGTGAGTGTTGTGTCAGTGTGATGTTTGTGAGTGTTGTGTTAGTGTGATGTTTGTGAGTGTTGCGTCAGTGTGATGTTTGTGAGTGTTGCGTCAGTGTGATGTTTGTGAGTATTGTGTTAGTGTGATGTTTGTGAGTGTTGTGTCATTGTGATGTTTGTGAGTGTTGTGTCAGTGTGTTGCGTCAGTGTGTTGTTTGTGAGTGTTGTGTTAGTGTTTTGTTTGTGAGTATTGTGTTAGTGTGTTGTTTGTGAGTGTTGTGTCAGTGTTATGTTTGTGAGTGTTGTGTTAGTGTGATGTTTGTGAGTGTTGCGTCAGTGTGATGTTTGTGAGTGTTGCGTCAGTGTGATGTTTGTGAGTGTTGTGTTAGTGAGATGTTTGTGAGTGTTGTGTTAGTGAGATGTTTGTGAGTGTTGTGTCAGTGTGATGTTTGTGAGTGTTGCGTCAGTGTGTTGTTTGTGAGTGTTGTGTTAGTGTGTTGTTTGTGAGTATTGTGTTAGTGTGTTGTTTGTGAGTGTTGTGTCAGTGTGATGTTTGTGAGTGCTGTGTTAGTGTGATGTTTGTGAGTGTTGCGTCAGTGTGATGTTTGTGAGTGTTGTGTCAGTGTAATGTTTGTGAGTGTTGTGTCAGTGTGTTGTTTGTGAGTGTTGTGTCAGCGTGTTGTTTGTGAGTGTTGTGTTAGTGTGTTGTTTGTGAGTGTTGTGTTAGTGTGTTGTTTGTGAGTGTTGTGTTAGTGTGTTGTTTGTGAGTGTTTTGTTAGTGTAATGTTTGTGAGTGTTGTGTCAGTGTGATGTTTAAAAATGTTGTGTTAGTGTGATGTTTGTGAGTGTTGTGTTAGTGTGATGTTTGTGTGTTGCTCCACGGTGGCCGTGGCACCACGGTGACCGTGGTGCCACGGCCACCACCCACCAGTCCTGGACACGCCCTGCCGCTCACACCAAATATCAATTATAACCTATGCCACTGCAGCTGCTCTCATTGTCACCTGCCCACACGCTGCCACTTCAGTGCCTATCAGAGCCATCACAGCACCTTGAAGGGCTGGACATGCCAGAAGACTGGCTTCAGTTAATAAAAGCGAGATTTATCCCTCCACAGTACGGTCAAAGTAATCTGTAAACATCACACCTGGTACTATACTATTCTCTCCAGTCACCAGCGTCAATAAAACCAGTAGCCACATCCAAAAACCATTATTTTTATGATAATCACATCATAACTTTTTGCTATATGCATGGAGAAGTTTTTAAACCATTAATGCCTTACAATGCCTGTGGAATGGGAGGTAATCAATATTGATCCATTGATCCTTGATCCATTCTTCAGGCGTTGCCCTAAAACGCCTGATTAATGGAAGGTAATCGTTATTGATCCGAGGAAGTATGGCTCCAAACCCTTATGTCGTTCAGTTTCATGAAGAAATTCCCTTCAAGGGAGGAGGGTGGGGGCTGGATTTGTGGTAAATAGTATGATGATACGAACCTATTGTGGAAAATGACTCCTGTGTACAGCACTGATACACTCTTCTTCCTCCAGCACCTTGAGTGCAACATTTCCTTGATACACTGGTCTTCCTCCAGCACCTTGAGTGCAACATTTCCTTGATACACTGGCCTTCCTCCTGCACCTTGAGTGCAACATTTCCTTGATACACTGGTCTTCCTCCAGCACCTTGAGTGCAACATTTCCTTGATACACTGGTCTTCCTCCAGCACCTTGAGTGCAACATTTCCTTGATACACTGTTCCTCCAGCACCTTGAGTGCAACATTTCCTTGATACACTGGTCTTCCTCCAGCACCTTGAGTGCAACATTTCCTTGATACACTGGTCTTCCTCCAGCACCTTAAGTGCAACATTTCCTTGATACACTGTTCCTCCAGCACCTTGAGTGCAACATTTCCTTGATACACTGGTCTTCCTCCAGCACCTTGAGTGCAACATTTCCTTGATACACTGGTCTTCCTCCAGCACCTTAAGTGCAACATTTCCTTGATACACTGGCCTTCCTCCAGCACCTTGAGTGCAACATTTCCTTGATACACTGGTCTTCCTCCAGCACCTTGAGTGCAACATTTCCTTGATACACTGGTCTTCCTCCAGCACCTTGAGTGCAACATTTCCTTGATACACTGGTCTTCCTCCAGCACCTTGAGTGCAACATTTCCTTGATACACTGGTCTTCCTCCAGCACCTTGAGTGCAACATTTCCTTGATACACTGGTCTTCCTCCAGCACCTTGAGTGCAACATTTCCTTGATACACTGGTCTTCTTCCAGCACCTTGAGTGCAACATTTCCTTGATACACTGGTCTTCCCCGTAGATGGCGCCGGGGTAACTATACTAAAGCTAAAAATATCTACAATCTAAACATTGTTATTTTTACTTTGCTTTTAGAACATGAAAATCAACTTTTTTTTGTATTTCATAAGATGAGGGATTCCTCAAGGGAAGTTTTTTGATGCCGGTGAGGGGCTCTTGATGCAAGAAATTGGGTTTGTCCTTTCCTTGGATTGATTCTGACGGCCTCTTAATTTTCCATGCGTTGTATGACCCCTCAAGGCCCTGACCAACATCCATGTCACCCACCACCCAGGGGGACTTCCCTGGCCAACATCCCTGTCACCTACCACCAAGGGGAACTCCCCTGACCAACACCAGTGTCACCCACCACCAAGGGGGACTCCCCTGACCAGCATCCGTGTCACCCACCACTAACATTGAACTCCCCTGACCAACACCTGTGTCACCCACAAAGGGAGAACTCCCTGGACCAACACCCGTGTCGTCCACCAAGGGAGAATTCCCTGGACCAACACCCGTGTCTCCCACCAAGGGAGAACTCCCTGGACCAACACCCGTGTCTCCCACCGAGGGAGAATTCCCTGGACAAATACTCGTGTCACCCACCAAGGGAGAATTCCCTGGACCAACACCCGTGTCACCCACCAAGGGAGAATTCCCTGACCAACACCCGTGTCACCCACCAAGGGAGAACTCCCTGGACCAACACCCGTGTCACCCACCAAGGGAGAATTCCCTAGACCAACACCCGTGTCACCCACCAAGGGAGAATTCCCTAGACCAACACCCGTGTCACCCACCAAGGGAGAACTCCCTGGACCAACACTCGTGTCAGCTTCTTGTTTACACAGAACACACTTGTGTAGGTGATGCATTATTGTAGTCGGAGGGAAGCGCTAACCCGTATGGGTCGTACAGCACCTAAGGAATGTAGGTAATCAGATTCGATATTATTATTCTCCAGGGGAAGTTGCTTTGGTACTATTGAAAGTCCTTGGCTCAAGAAACTGTACCTAATCCTCCTTTCCTCGAATGAATCTGATTCCTACATTCCCAGTGTCACCATCAGGAACTCCCTGCCACACATGTGCACACCACAAGTGGATTCGTGTAAACAGAGAACTGACACAGTGTCCAGGGAGTTCTCCACCATGTACACAGGTTGATCAGAATTCTCCCGGTAGACAGGATGATCTGGAATGTCCCCAGGAGTCCGGAAGTGTCCAGGTTCCACCAAGGAGAACTCCCTGGACCAACACCCGTGTCACCCACCAAGGGAGAACTCCCTGGACCAACACTCGTGTCAGCTTCTTGTTTACTCAGAACACACTTGTGTAGGTGATGCATTATTGTAGTCGGAGGGAAGCGCTAACCCGTATGGGTCGTACAGCACCTAGGGAATGTAGGTAATCAGATTCGATTCGAGGAAAAGGAGGATTAGGTACAGTTTCTTGAGCCAAGAGACTTTCAATAGTACCAAAGCAACTTCCCCAGGAGAATAATAATATCATGGGGGAGGGCTAAACCCGTAGAAGATGGAAGGTATTCAGGCTCATTTCAAGAAACTGGAGCATAGATCCAGATCAACAGCCCCCCTCACCAGCGTCAATATTATTATATTCAAAAGAAGCGCTAAACCACAAGGGCCATACAGCGTCACCAGTGTCAAGGAACCTTCCTTAGAGGGAAAATAATAATACATTTAAGAATAAATATAATTTTGGTTTGTTCCTAAAATAGAAAAACCGAGAAATATAGGTAAGACCCACGAGGACTCAGCCTCGGAAAAATAGGAAAAGAGATTTCGAGAAAAACCCAAGATTGATGTAGTGATTACATTGACTCCCTCACCAGGTATACTCTAGGCTGAGGGACGGATTACCTCAGACTACTCCTGATCTTCAGCCATTCTTCTCTGTTTGGCGAAACGTTTCCACAAGATACCTAAGTGTTGCACAAGTGTTTGATTCATTATTCTGACCCACGGAAGGTCAGGTCAGGTTAATTTCTTGAATCCAGAGCCCTTCACCGTAGTCAAGGAACCTCCCTTGAGGGGCATGAGTACCAACAGTCAAGTTGAAATAAAGAACAGAAAGGAACAATACCGTGACTGGAATAATACCGTGACTGGAACAATACCGTGACTGGAACAATACACAAATAACCCGCACATAGGAGAGAGAAACTTACGACGACGTTTCGCTCCGATTTGTACCACTTACGAAGTCACACTGAAGTGTTATCTGGAACACCTGAGATGAACACCATTATTATTATAATCAAAAGAAGCGCTAAACCAGATGAACACCAACCCATGGGAAATTAACACAGAGAAGCGCTTGAACCGCCTGGGTCATATAGCGGCTAAGAAATGGGAGGTTATCTGATTTAATGTAGGGAAACGGAGGAGGGTGGCTCCGGTTCTTTGGATCAAGAGCCTCTTCATTGGCATTAAGGCACCCACTTCGATAGATATGTCATCGTAAAATCAACAACTTGAGCATTATAATTATTATTGTTATAATCATAACTAAGCGCTACACCCACAAGGGTTATACAGAGCTGTGATAAAGCAGTAGTGGATCCTCCAGCTCCCACGAGGGAGCACTAAACCCGTAGGGGGTCATAGCGTATCTGGAGAATTTGAAGAATTAGACAAATGTGCAACATCTGGGTATCTTTATTTGTAGACGTTTCGCCCTCCAGTGTCTTTATCAATACAAGGACATAATGTGAAGAATGTAGAATTGTATACAAAAATGAGGTAATCAGTCCCTCAACCTTGAAGTTGGTGACTTATTATAATCATAACTAAAGCGTTAAACCACGAGGGTCTCAAGTTGGTGAAGAGCACCGTACTGTGAAAAACATTTTATTTTGTTTATATAACCTAACAGAATTTTTCGGCTGGTCCAGGTTAATATTTTATTTGGTATAATTTTTACCAAAACACAATCCAAAATATAGTTTTCTCCGTTGCACAACCCACCTAATTAAACAATTTACGTAAATTATCTTATTTTGCCTATTGTTACTTAAACAATTTACTTTAACTTTCTTTCCCCGTGGAATAAACAGCATGATTATAATATAAAATATTAATACATTTCTGTCCCTGTAAAAAAATACAAATTATGACCTATTTCCGTTAAGGGAGAGAGGAAATTCCTGACCTTCTCAGCATAATTGAAACCTCAAGTTTCCTACTGTATGGTTAAACCCTCATGGCCTTCAAAATCGAGTATGATTATGATGATGATTATCAAGGTAAGAGCTAAACCTGAAACGATCTCGACAGCTAGTTGCATTTCGGTAAGCCCAGCCACCTCTACCTCAGTGCTAGCTAAAGGAATAGTGCAGTGTTGATAAAATGTGAGAAAGAAGTTTTATCTTTTGTATGTGGTTGCAAGGGTAGAGTTCTATCTCCTGGCTGCTGCTCCTCCTCAACCTGCTGCATTTGTACAGGTGCACTATTTGCATGCACACTTTTGCGTATATATGAATGTGAGTATACATATGTACACTTGTGTATGAACGTATATGTATGCGTTACATGTGTATATATTATGTGCATGTACATACACATGTATTGTGCATCTATATACATATGCGTATATATGTACGTATGTATACATGTACATATTTGCGCGCTTGTATGCGCTTATGTATACATACACACGTGTACATACGCACATGTGTGAATACCACAAACAACAGTCCCTGGACAATACTGGGGGGTGATTCCCGTGGGGTTAACTTGAGGCAAAAAAATCAACATTCAGCGTGTAAATAATTTTTTTCATGGAAATATTTGTTGTCCCGAGTATATCACAGAAACAAACAGTGATCTTAGTGCCAGGCAACGTACTCTACCAAGCAGTGAACTTAGTGCCAGGCAACGTACTCTACCAAGCAGTGATCTTAATGCCAGGCAACGTACTCTACCAAGCAGTGATCTTAGTGCCAGGCAACGTACTCTACCAAGCAGTGATCTTAGTGCCAGGCAACGTACTCTACCAAGCAGTGATCTTAGTGCCAGGCAACGTACTCTACCAAGCAGTGATCTTAGTGCCAGGCAACGTACTCTACCAAGCAGTGATCTTAGTGCCAGGCAACGTACTCTACCAAGCAGTGATCTTAGTGCCAGGCAACGTACTCTACCAAGCAGTGATCTTAGTGCCAGGCAACGTACTCTACCAAGCAGTGATCTTAGTGCCAGGCAACGTACTCTACCAAGCAGTGATCTTAGTGCCAGGCAACGTACTCTACCAAGCAGTGATCTTAGTGCCAGGCAACGTACTCTACCAAGCAGTGATCTTAGTGCCAGGAACGTACTCTACCAAGCAGTGATCTTAGTGCCAGGCAACGTACTCTACCAAGCAGTGATCTTAGTGCCAGCAACGTACTCTACCAAGCAGTGATCTTAGTGCCAGGCAACGTACTCTACCAAGCAGTGATCTTAGTGCCAGGCAACGTACTCTACCAAGCAGTGATCTTAGTGCCAGGCAACGTACTCTACCAAGCAGTGATCTTAGTGCCAGGCAACGTACTCTACCAAGCAGTGATCTTAGTGCCAGGCAACGTACTCTACCAAGCAGTGATCTTAGTGCCAGCAACGTACTCTACCAAGCAGTGATCTTAGTGCCAGGCAACGTACTCTACCAAGCAGTGATCTTAGTGCCAGGCAACGTACTCTACCAAGCAGTGATCTTAGTGCCAGGCAACGTACTCTACCAAGCAGTGATCTTAGTGCCAGGCAACGTACTCTACCAAGCAGTGATCTTAGTGCCAGGCAACGTACTCTACCAAACAGTGATCTTAGTGCCAGGCAACGTACTCTACCAAGCAGTGAGCTTAGTGCCAGGCAACGTACTCTACCAAGCAGTGATCTTAGTGCCAGGCAACGTACTCTACCAAGCAGTGATCTTAGTGCCAGGCAACGTACTCTACCAAACAAGTGATCTTAGTGCCAGGCAACGTACTCTACCATCAACATATTAACCAGTGAATTTTTTTTTCCAATTTTGTTTACAATTTTTAGGTTTAAGATATTATAATCAAAAGAAGCGCTAAATCACAAGGGTCATACAGATAGGTTTAAGATAGATAACAATTAATATCGCCTGAACGTGTAAAGAAATTGGGTGAAAATTACATGGTGTAACTTTGTAGTGATTTAAATCATCATGGGGGAACGCTAAACCCATCATCCCCCCCACAGCGCCTGTGGATGGGGATGATGGAAGGCATTTAAACTCGATTCAGGGAACTGGAGCACAGATCCAATTCCCTAGATTAAGAACCCTTCACCAGCATCAAGGAACCTCCCTAGAGGGTTAAGTGGGTTTAATATTTTTCCTTGATAATTTAATTTCTTAGTGGTTTACAATATACTTAAAAATTGTTTTAATAAAATAGCAAAGGCTTAAACGTCCACTAAAATAACTTAGCCCCCTTACTAAAACACACTAAGGTGGAAAGTTTGAAGCCGATCAAACGAGGCATTCTTCAGTTATTTCACGAAATCCAGCGATACCAGATTTTTTTAACTGGTTATTGACAGTTATAATAGAAAATGAAGCGCTAAACCTACAACGGTCATACAGCGATTTATTGCCAAATTGGCATCTACAGATTGTAAATTCAGTGTCTGGTCCATCTAGTCAAATGCATCACCGTTAATTGTTTGATGATAGGAAGTTTTCTTTAATTACTGAATGGAAATTAGTATTACAGTTTCCGACTGGCTTCAAACCTTCAGTCTGATAACTTGATGAGGCAGCGTCTGACCGGCGTCAACCTTAGTGTTAGCTTAATTAGTATTATAATCAAAACAAAGTGCTAAACCCACCAGGGTCATATAGCGGTGCCTACCTTAATATAAGATAGTGATCTGTGTGAAATACAAAATACTTCTTCAGTTTGGCCTTAAACTTTTAATTATTATAATTATATAATGATAGCTAAGCGCTAAACCCATAAAGATCATACAGCGCTGCTTGAACCTTCAAAACTTTTCTTGCTGGAGAGCTTAAATTTGTGTTGGGCTGTGTGTCCTAATTTGTCAATCTTAAAGAAATTGGAATATTAGTTTCCATGTGATAATTTGTGAATGTTTCTTGCTTTTCACTTATAATCCTCAACGCTATTTAGCCGAGTTAAAAAAATTATTCGGCGCTGTGCACTCTCACGTGTATTGAGGTACAGGGGACTGGGGTTATGCAATACGGGGATTCCTTTCTAGGGTCGTGGAGCGAACGAAATATACCCAGTTTTGATAATTGAACGGAATAAGAACTTCACACAAAACTATCAGATCTGCAGTTAAACGTTTTGACTTTCTGCACCGTCGTCAAATTAGTAGGTTGTGAGAGAAAGAAATCGAAGAATTGTAAGGACGTTCAAAAATCACTTAAAAGTCTTCCTCATTGTTGATCCTCTTATTATTATATTTAGGGCAAGAGCTACGTCCATTGGGGTCATCAGGTTCGATCCAAGGAAGATGACGGGTCCAATTTCTTTAAGAGCCCTTCGCCGGTATCAAGATACCTTCACCGGCAATCAAGATACCTTTACCGGCATCAAGATACCTTTACCGGCATCAAAATACCTTTACTTGCATCAAGAGACCTTCACCGGCATCAAGGTGCCGCCCTTAAGAGAAAAATTGAGCCTGATAAACTTTATTCATTTAATATTTTTTATTACCGGACTGTACGTTTCAAATCTTGCTAAGATACGCACACATGTTCATTACAACATTTGCTGTAGATTTATTTATTTCTCAAAGTTTCTACAGTGGCGCTGAAGTTGACCATGATCGATCACCTGTGTTATTATGTACGTCAGTGTGCAACCTCCCTTACTCCCACTTTCCCCTCTCCCTCAACTCCTCCCCCACAAGCTCTATCCCTCCCTCACACTGGAAAAATAAACACATAAGCAGTATAATGTGATCCTTTATTGACAACGTTTCGCCCACACAGTGGGCTTATCGAGTCACAAACAGATCTGTTTGTGACTCGATAAAGCCACTGCGTGGGCGAAACGGTCATTATAAGGATCCATTATCTGCTTATTGTTTATTTATAGTGGAAACAAAAGCTGTCATGTAAAAATAGGGCAGCAGCACATTGCTGAATTAAAAATTGTGAGCGGCTGACTGCTAGAAGACGTATGGAAATTATTATAACTTGGGAAACACTAGATCCGAAGAGTCGTACAGCGTCTGAAGAATACGAGGCAATCATGTTGGATCCAAGGAAGGGGAGGACAAGTACAATTCCCTGGATCAAGAGCCCCTCACCATCACTGAAGATATAAAAGTAGAATATGAAAATTTGAGAATGAGAAATACCAAAAAAAAAAAAAAATCCGTGTAATAGCATGCGAGGAAGGACAAATACTGGATGCTGTTACGCAAACAAAAAAAAATCTTGAACACCCTCAGGTAAATCTATTAACAACATTGTTTCTCATCCTGACTGGCCGGACGACCCCCTGTATCCGGGTCTTTGATCGCTACCGACCACATCATCCCTACTCGGGTAGACATTAGCTGAACTCTGGACCAGTTTTGGTTTTTCTTTTCTTTTGCACAGTACGTCACCTCAAGTGGTATATTACGCTGCTGGTATGGCAGCTTTCCTCTGTGTATCATCCAGATTTTTTTCTCTGACTTATATTAATTGCTGTTTTGATCAGGGGGAGAGCGCTCAGCTCGTAGGGATTATAGTCTGGGAAATAGGAGACGTTCATGTTCGATCCAAGGGCATAGGACAATCGCTAAATAAGTCATTAAACAACCACGCCAGTAGTTTAGTGACATACCTAACACTGGTGAGCCAGTAGTTTGATACCTGGCACTGGTATGACTGATTATTAAATGATCGATACCTGGCACTGGTAAGACAGTGGCTGTATGAGTGATACCTGATACTGGTAAGACATTGGTTGTATAATGACTGATACCTGGCACTGTTAAGACAGTGGTTGTATAACAACACATCCAGCACTGGTAAGCCAGCAATTGTTTACTCTTCGAACAGGTCATCGTATCACGAAAACACATCTCAGAAGATATTAAGCCATTCTGGAAAAATACCAGACGTCAGTGTGCAACCTCCCTTACTCCCACTTCCGACTCCGCTCCCACTTTCCCATCTCCCTCAACTCCTCCCCCACAAGCTCTATCCCTCCCTCACACTGGAAAAATAAACACATAAACAGTATAATGTGATCCTTTATTGCAGTGACTCCACTCCATCTTCAAGGAAGACTTCCACGGCTTTCCTACTCCAGAGCAGCTCAGCACCATCAAGTCCCTGCTGTACCCTCTTCCAGTCACCCTTATGCAGTCCTCACCTCTGACGTTCTACCTCTTCACCTTCACCCATTGTTCCTACTTCGTCTTTCTCCACTTCTCTGTTTCTTCTCCTACATAGCCTTTCCTGGCTGAGCTTTTATCTTTTCATCTGAAACCTCGAAGGCCCAAAACTTCTCCAGTCACCAAACTCCCTTACAACCTGTTGCTCCTCCATGCTTAATTAACTTTCTCCCTCCCTCTGTCTTTTCCCTGGCCTCCTACGTCTGTCACACTTGTGGATGGACATCCACCCCCACTTACAGCTGCTGCTTCCCTTGTCTCTTCTGTCCTAAAATTTTGACAGCCACCAATGTGTCTTCTGACTCTAGCGTCAAGATTCCTACTTCTACCTTGTCTTCAGAAACTCGTGAGGTTATATAGGCTTTTGTGGCATGCTAAAAGGAAGTTTCATTTTATTCGGCGTATGCCACACACCTATATAGGCATGCCTCTTGACCAGCGAACCAGGTACTAAGGGTATAATGAAGAGGGGCCCCATCGTTATGTTATTACCTTGGTTCAACCAGCCAATCACAAGGAACCCCGCCAAAGTTGTGAAGCGATGTGATACACTTGTAAATCATCCTCGGCAGACTCACCTTCACGTCTGGTCACTACGGTTCTCACTATATCTCTTGCTTGCATTTGCCCTATTGTACTTAAGCTATATATACTGTACATAGGCTATATATATTTATATTGTAAATACCAGATTTTATTTGGTGAAGAAAATACAATCATTTACTTTATCTGCTGCCTTTTTGTTCGTTCCTAAGGGGTTATCGTGCTACAGCCAGGTGTGCAGGCCAGTAGTCTACACCTGTGTTCGTAATAGCTTTTATTGAAGAAACAAAACCTGCGATGGACACCGACTGTCTTTTTCACCCACCACAACCCCCCTACACTTGTTGACCAATATCTTTCTTTTTGAACTACACACACAGCTGGTAGTGCTGCTGTTGTCATACAGAGTGATGGCTCTCTTAAAGAAATTGGAGCACGCATCAATAACTGGGCTTCTACCCTTCAGACAGAACTGTTTGCCATACTCCTTGCACTCAAATGCGTCCATGTATCTAAGGTTAACTCTCTAATTGTAACTGATTCTCTGTCATCCATAAATGCTCTCAACTCATCAAGTATAACTTGTAGCATGCTCGTGTCAGAAGCCAGGCACAGGTATGGTAGGATTCTGGATAGTAGAGTCAGAGTGCACATGCTGTGGATTCCATCTCACATTGGTCTTCAGATGCATGATAGAACTGATAAATTGGCTAAGTTTTATGCTTTCAAAGAGGGGATAGATTACAATCTTGGCTTGTCAGTTAGCAGTTTGAGAACAATAATACGAAAAGAACTTCAACTGAATTTTATTGACTTAAGACTCAGGGAGTTTGACACCAGTCAGTCCATCTATCATCATTCTATCATGCAGGAGGAGCCCATGTCTATGGTGCATGCAACAAAATAAGCAGACTCTGGATGTCACTACCGCTCCGCCTCCGGCTGGGTTACAAGTATCTTTGGCAGGTTAAATCACCACCACCAGATGTAGACCAAACAAGATGTAAACTTTGCCAGTTGGATTATTGTCACACCCTGCGTCATTATGTACTGGAGTGATAAAATTAATGAATTCAGAGACTACTCATTCAGAAATGTTCAAGATATGTCAAAGTATTTTATCCACAGTGGTATATTACAGACCATTCTGGAAAAATACCCTGACTTTGCTCCCTGTAAATAAAGCATTGACACGTGTGTGTGTGTGTGTGTGTATGTACATGTGTGTATGTGTATGTGTGTATGTATATACATGTATGCGTGTGTATGTGTATATATGTATGTGTATATGTATATGTGTGTGTGTGTGACCCAACAATTAAAATTTGCACCAATAACTCATTACAGTTGTGGCTGGGTGTAGACTAATAGATTGCTCATTGATTTATAATTTGTTCATGAGTGCAACCATGAACAGACGTAAGAAATTTACTTACATGATTCATTACTTTGTAACTAGTGAATTAATTACCATTGTACCTTGTTCAGCTATCAAAACTTTGGGCCCAGTCTCTGGACCTATATATACTCTCTGTAATCTGCAAATACCTTTGTAACTTGTCATGATTGTGACCATCTGAGTTCATTACCTTTGTAACTTGCTCAGCTATCAAACTTTGAGGTCCAGTCCCTGGACCCATTATGTACCTCTGTAATCTTTTGACTACCGCCCACAGGATGGGTATGGGGTGCATAATAAAGATATCAAACTAACCTTACCTCCGTCCCTCCATTTATTGAGTGATTTTTAATGCTAATCATTTTCTCTAGGAAGGGTCTCACTGACACTGCTGGGGACCAATTAAGAGATTTCTGACTTTTCCTCCTCCATGTTGTAAACAGAGACACGCTTACTCGTATAGAACCTAGCACCCATTCTTTTCCCGTATAGATCTCAAATGCTCTCCTACAGCGTGGGACTGTGATTGGTCTGTTGTACATTGATCTTCATGACAGCGATCATTTCCCTCTATTCTTACGCCCGAACTTTCGTCGCTCCCGTTGGCAGTTTGAGCTGGCAGATTGGGCTCTGTATTCACGCCATACTTCTGTTTTTTTGTTGTTTCTCTGCCTGTGTGCTGTTCAGACGATTTATAACTTTTTATCACCTGTTCTTACTGCAACATCGTTTGCCATCACCCGAACCTCGGGTCGGAAACAGGTTCCCTGGTGGTCTGACTGTGCTCGTTCTGTAGGTAGGTACTAGATTCGCCCTTATAATCGCCTGGCCAGGCCCGGGCCTTTTCCAAGAGGTGGCCCGGCCTTGGCTCCCTTTCGTGGGAGTGTCTCAGACCAATGTCTGCCATGGGAGGAGATACAAGTTCCTTCTCATCTTCTAGGACCAGCTGTCCCCAGGCCTAGCCCCATTCCCCACCCCCTTGGGGCTAGGAGAGAGAAGCTAGGCACCTTGGGCTGCCACAACCCCTGCCCACACTGGGCATAGTAGCAGACGATGTCAGGAGGTGCAAAAGGCAGCAAGCACTACAGGATTCTTTTGGAACCACACCCCAGTTTTGGGCATTAAGCCCGAGCACTGGGGATGCTCAAGAATGCCTCTTGTTGCGTGTTGCTGCTGTTACTACTTCACTTGTCCGTTGCACTGTGTGCTCATGCTGTGCTATTGAAGCAGCTCATCGTGGAACCGCTACCTTTACAACAGAACCACCAACAGGTTTCTGTTTTTTGAACAGGCGAGGTCATTTTTCCATCGTGTTATATGCGTAGTAAAACTCTTATATTCAAGCTTGCGTGTCCACTGTTAATTCCACCACTTTGTGTGTAGTCTGGAAAAGGTATGCAAGTTGACTTGCAAGTGCTCTTCAGACCTTACTCACGTTCTTACGGTTGCTGGCACTAGCATTGCAGACCCTGTTGAGGTTGCCACAGCAATTGGGCATCACCTTGTCAGTGTATCCTAAGGGCTCCATCTCTCGTCATTTCTTTCCTCAAAACACGAGGGTAAGTCAGCCTCTTGGATTTTACTACTCACATTGATGAGCCTTATAACATGTTCTCCATGCTCCACGAACTTGCCTCAACGCTCTCCATGTCAACGGATATTAGCTGGGTCTAATGACATTCATGTTTGTATTCAACATTTGCATCCTACAGAGCCCGTCGTCCTCTGACTCCTATTCGATTTTGTTTTGTACCAAGGGATTCTCCCTCTTCAATAGAAAGCCGCCATTATTATTATTATTATAATCAAAAAGAAGCGCTAAACCACAGGGGTAGAAAGCCGCCGTTGTTCTCCCTTATCGCAAACCAGATGCTTCAGGCCATGACTCCTCATTACTGACTAAGTACTCCTACTAGTGGACTTTTTAAAGTTGTTAGAATGCTTTGTTAATAAATGTTGAGTACAATACTTGGAATCCCATAATTCTCTCTTCCCTCGTCAATTTGGTTTTCGTTGGGGCTGTTCTACCATTAACTCCTTTATCCGCTTGAGTACCTTTGTTAGTAATGCCTTTGCTAATAATCACCCTGTTATTTGTCTTTTTTTTTTTATCTCGATACCACTTGGCGTTACATCATCTTGGCCCACGCCCATTCCTCGGGGCTTATAGGCAATCTGCCGCTTTTCCTTAGGGATTTCTTGTCAGGAGCACTTTTGTGTCTGGGTTAATAATAGCTTTTCCCCTGACTTCACCCAGGCTGAAGGCGTTCTTCAAGGCTGTTTTCTTAATATGACCCTCTTCCTGCTTGCTATTAATGACCTTACCTCTGTTCTCCCTTCCAATATTTGGGCGTCTCTGTCGACAATTTTTATATTGCTTTTGTAGACGCCGACTGTCACCTTGTAGCAGCCTCTCCAAAATGTTATTGGTCATGTTTCCTACTAAGCCACCTCTCGTAGGTTAAAATTTTCTGTTGCTAGAACACATCAGCTTACTTTCACAAGACGTCCTGTTGTCCCTCAGACTGTTCTATAAATGTATGGTTCTTGTATTCCTGAACGGGATACAGTTTGTTCACAACGAATTGTTTTGTCTAATCTCGTTTAGGTTTCTGGCCATCTTCCCACCGGTGTCGTGTTTGGGAGACTACACACTCCTGTCTCTGTATTGGTCACGCACACCCGACTCACAGACATCGTGTAAAAACTCCCGGCACTGCTCTGTCGAGTTAGTTCACCTTATCTTAATAGATTGTCCAGCCTATCAGCGGGAACGCAGAATTCACTTCCGTCTTCTCCGCCGCCACAACACACTGACCTCCTAGCTGCAAGTCCCACCTTTGATGCAGACTTTTTAACAAACTACAATAACTTATTGCACCAACCTCTATTTTAATTTTCCCCTTGCACTCTTCCCTACCCCCGACTAACCCTACCTCCGCCCACCCCCTGCCCTTCATTCCCTCATTACCTTTGCACATTCCTTCTTCTGGAGCGTTGTATGACCCTTTCGTGTTTAGCGCTTCATTCGCGTACTGTAAACAACTCTTCGCTAATTAATTATGTCTTCATTCAACCATGCCCTGCTGAAATTGTATAATTCATACCAGATGTAATCTACATTACCATTTCATTACGATGGTAACTAGGTTAAATTTTTAAGTAATTCATTACCACTAACTTAGCTGCCATTGGGGCCCTAGTCCCTGGACCCATTATGTACCTTTAATATTTTGACTACCGCCCACAGTATAGATATGAATTACATAAAGCTATTAAAGTAATCAGCCCTGAGGAATGAACTAGTAGCAACCAGAGTCGTGCATGGCAGCAGGCTGGCCTTCGCAGACTCTGGATCAGACGCCTCAGCGTTCCTCTGGTGGAATAAATCGCACCAAACTCCGTAATTATATACATTAAATTCAGTGTAGGTTCAATTTACTCCGAATGTCTTATGAGCAGCAGCAGCAGCACGCTCTTCAGACATTTACTGTATTAATATAATAATGGGGAAGCGTTAAATCCGTCACACCGTGTCTGGAGAATAGAAGGTAATCAGGCTCCAAGGAAAGGCAACTCAAATTCCTCTTGTATATAGTCCTTTCAGAGCATCCCTCCTCCCTCCCTTGAAGTGGAATTACAGTGCAGATAGGGACTGGAAGACCAGTTTTTCTTGTAGTGGGGGCAGGGAGGGGCCGGTACAAGGATAAGGAGCTCAAGTTGTATACAACGCCACCCATTTCTCGTCGACAAGGTGACGTCACAACAGCGGGTAATTATAGTGGTGGAACAAGCGTGCACCTACATGGCAAGATTTTCCCGGATGCACACATCAAGTAGATGAGCAAGACGCATGCAACAGTTGGGTATTATTTCCGAAAATTTTCGCCTATACTGTAGGCTTCTTCAGTAATACATCGTTCATTATTATGGATCATATTGTTAATGGTATACAGTACTGATAACGTGATGAATACTACATTTTCAACACTTATTGTCAGCAATAGATGCCCAAGTGTTGCAAACTCCGTTCATCAAGACTATGGAGCCGAACATAAGAAAGAAGGAACACTGCAGCAGGCCTGTTAGCCCATATTAGGCAAGTCCTTCACAATCCATCCCACTTAACAGAATATTTGCTCAACCCAATTTTCAATGCTACCCAAGAAATAAGCTTTGATAATTCTGTTTACTCATGTGCAAGTCCCACTCAAATCCAGCCTCTCTCACTCATGAATTTATCCAACCTAAATTTGAATTATTATTATTATTATTATTATTATTATTATAATCAAGGGGAAGCGCTAAACCCGTAGGATTATGCAGCGCCTGTGGGGGGATGTGGAAGGTATTCAGACTTAATTCAAGGAACTGGAGCACAGATCCAATTCCCTAGATCAAGAGCCCCTCACCGCGTCAAGGAACCTCCCTTGAGGGGTCCTAAATTTGAAACTACCCTACTATGCACACTGTTCCACTCATCAACTACCCTATTTCCAAACCAATACTTTCAAATCTAAACTTATCTAAGTTAAATCCATTATTGCGGGTATATCCCTTTTGTTAATACCCATTTTCCACTTGTATACCTCGATCATGTCTCCCCTCATTCTTCGTCTTACAAGTGAATGTAATTTTAGGATCTTCAATCTTTCTTTATACGGAAGATTTCTAATGCTATGTATTAATTTAGTCATTCTACGCTGAATGTTTTCTAACGAATTAATATCCATTCAGTAATATGAATGAACTGATCTGAACAGATCTGAACAGAACTGATCTGCTTAATCTAGGTGAGGCCTTACTAATGATGTATAAAGCTGTAATATAACCGCTGGACTTCTGTTGCTTATACTTCTTGATATAAATCCCAGTATTCTGTTTGCCTTATTACGTACACTTAGGCATTGCTGTCTTGGTTTAAGGTTGCTGCTTACCATAATCATTCTCCTTGTCAGTAAGATGCCCAGAGTTATTTTTAAAGGGACCTATCTTATCTCTAACTTTTGTTCTATAAACATGGACAAAATTTTGGGGTTAGTTTTTGAATCCCTAGCAACTTTAATTTCATAGTCCCGTTTAGCTTTTCTTATCCCCTTTTTAACGTCCCTCTTAATGTCAGTATACTGATTTATTATTATTATTATTATTATTATTATTATTATTATAAAAAAGAAGCGCTAAACCACAGGGGTCATACAGCGCAGATACTGATTTATAAGATGACCCTCACCTCTTTTTATGCTCCTATAAATTCCTTTCTTCTGCCCTGAAAGATATTTGAGCCTATTATTCATCCATTTTGGGTCGTTTCTACTTGATCTAATTTCTTTTTACCGGATAAATGTTCTTTGGGCAGCCTGTATAGTGTTAAGAAAGCTGTCATATTGATAGCTGTCTTCGTTACCCCAGTCCACAGATAAGTATTCCCTAAGCCCATTGTAATCTGCTAAGCGAAAATCTGGGACCATTACTGAATTATCGGCTGAGGGACTAACCACATTAAAAATCACTTCAAGGGACTAATTACATTACCTCTCCACTACTTTGTTCTCTCCATATATTAAAACAACTCAATGAAATAAAGACACATGTGCAACATCTGGGTATCTTTATTGTAAACGTTTCGCCATCCAGTGGCTTTATCAATACAAATTCTAGGACATTATATGAAGACAGTAGAACTATATACAAAAGATGAGGTAATCAGTCCCTCAGCCTTGGAGTGGTGTGAACAGCACCGAAGTCGTTGAATTTCTGGAGCAGAGGTTGTTGTTGTTGTATGTTCGCCGGTACATCCGTCAGGTGGAAAGGGACGTGTAGCAGACGAGGGCATAGTCACTGGATGGCGAAACGTTTGCAATAAAGATACCCAGATGTTGCACATGTGTCTATTTCATATTGTCCGTATTGTATACCATTCTTGTACAAAACAACTCAATATTGGACTGAAGAAAACGAGTGTAGGAGAAAAGTTACGGAAATTATGATCCCCAAGATTTTGTTCGGATTTTTAACCCCGGAGGGTTAACGACCCAGGATAACCCAAGAAAGACAGCGAGTCATCGAGGGACTGTTATTTCCAGTAGGGTCCTCAATCTTGTCCCCCAGGATGCGACCCACACCAGTCGACTAACACTCAGGTGAACAGGACAACAGGAAACGCTTCGAATGTTTCCACCCCGCCGGGAATCGAACCCGGACCCTCAGCGTGTAGAGAGAGATCTTTGCCTCCCAGGCCATGGGGCCCCGTGGTGACACCTATGCTGCAGAACGCTATTACACATTAAAGTTGGACTACAGAGTCTCAGACTGGATACACAGACACACAGCTGGATGGTCAAGCATAAATAAAATTCAAATCAATGCAATTATAATAAAAAACAAGTGCTAAACCTACAAGGGTCATACAGCGCCGCCGGGCAGGGAAGGATGCAGGGGTAATGGGTAGCAAGAGGGAGAGTGATGATAATTAGGTCATGGAGCACATCGGGGCAGTGGATAGTGCAGGGGTAGAGGGTAGCAAGAGATTGAGGTAGAAAGGGCCGTGAGGAGTGCTAGAGGCATCATCATCAGAGTTTGTGCAGTAAATCAGTTGCTGTCAAAAAGTCAATGGAAATTGAGTCTGGGTTAAAGGAGGATCCATCAGCAAGAAGGGAAGGTAAAGTAAGGCAGTAGAGCGGTGACGACGTTGGAGGTAAATTCTGCGTGCACGTTGATAGTGGGGGCAGTCCAACAGAATGTGGCTAACAGAAACTGGAACCTGACAATTCTCACAGAGTGGAACAGGGAGCCTCTCCATGAGATACCCATGACTAAGACGAGTGTGGCCGATGCGAAGACGGGAGAGAGTAGTCTCCCAACCTCGACACTGATAAGAAGACGGCCAGAAACCTATACTCGGTTTAATAGAATGTAGTTTATTATAGAGCAGATCAGACCAACGTTGTTGCCAACGGGTGTGAAGGTGGGTAGCAATTACAGCAAAATAATCTGTGAATGGAACACCTCTATGAAACTGGGGGGGTCATGTACTGCTGACCGCGCAGCAGTGTCTGCCTGTTCACTGCTCTGTATGTCAAAATGACCGGGGACCCAACAAAAAAACTATCTTTGTGCTTGCTAGAGATATGGCGTAACCAAAGTTGGATACGAAGAACCAGGGGATGAGGTGTATCAAATTTTCGTATAGCCTATAAAGCACTAAGGGAGTCTGAAACAACCACAAATGGTGACACAGGCATAAATGAAATACGGATCAGTGCTACAAGAATGGCATACAATTCACCCATAAAAATGCTATCCGGGGATAATAAATGCCCTCTCAGACGCTGTTCAGAAACACCGCTGCGAATCCGACGCCTTCAGAAGACTAGGAACCATCGGTGTACACTGCGATGGCATGAGAATGAGGATGAAGAGAAAAGGGACGGAGTAAACAGGGGCGACGAACAAATAATGACTATTTACTAATATCAGTGACTATCCTATATATGGAAGGATTGCGGAGGTCATGAGAGCGAACATAACAGCGAAGGCAATGAGCATCATTGTGATCGGATAAGGATGAAATATTCGCCTCTGCATAGAGGCTCTCAACCGGTGAAGAGCAAAAAGCACCGAGGCATAAAAAAACGTAATCCCTGGTGATGGATGGGATTAAGGCTAGAGAGTGTTGCAGGAGAGGCTGCTGAATATATCTGGTCGCTATAATCGAGTTTCGATAAAATTAGGGCTGAATGTTACGATCAGCCCCCAGGAAAGATGAGCGAGGGTTTTAAGGAGGTTCAGCTGGCTATGACAAGTTGCCTTCAGAGAGGTAATGTGAGGTTTCAAGTAGAACTGTCAAACAGAAGGCCTAGAAACCTGACTATCACGTTCTGGGATACGCGAGCCATATAGGTACAATGAATGATCAGAGACGACAGAACGTCTAGTGAAAATAATTTGGTGAGTTTTAGTGACCCCCGGAACTCATTCCAGGTATACTCCAGGTATACTAGAAAATTTAAACCCACGAGTGGTGGCCCAATTGGAAACACGGTTGACCTCATGCTGGAGATGGACCAGGTGATTCTGCTCCTTTAACGGCCTGGTGATGGACCAGGTGCTTCGGCTCCCTCAGTGCCCTGGTGATGGACCAGGTGCCTTCGGCTCCCTCAGTGCCCTGGTGATGGACCAGGTGCTTCGGCTCCCTCAGTGCCCTGGTGATGGACCAGGTGATTCTGCTCCTTCAGTGCCCTGGTGATGGACCAGGTGATTCTGCTCCTTCAGTGCCCTGGTGATGGACCAGGTGCTTCGGCTCCCTCAGTGCCCTGGTGATGGACCAGGTGCTTCGGCTCCCTCAGTGCCCTGGTGATGGACCAGGTGATTCTGCTCCTTCAGTGCCCTGGTGATGGACCAGTTGATTCTGCTCCTTCAATGCCCTGGTGATGGACCAGGTACTTGGCTCATTCAGTGCCCTGGTGATGGACCAGGTGCTTTGGCTCCCCAGTGCCCTGGTGATGGACCAGGTGCTTAGGCCATTCAGTGCCCTGGTGATGGACCAGGTGCTTGGGGTCCCTCAGTGCCCTGGTGATGGACCAGGTGCTTAGGCTCATTCAGTGCCCTGGTGATGGACCAGGTGCTTAGGCTCATTCAGTACCCTGGTGATGGATCATGTGCTTCGGCTCTTTCAGTGCCCTAGTGATGGATCAGGTACTTCAGCTCCTTTGATGCTCTTGTGGTGGACTAGGTGCTTCAGCTCCTTCAGTACCCTATTTTAGTGCCTGATTATCAAAGCATATTCCTTGGATGGAGTAGATGGGTTGGGAGGAGTTTTTGTTTGTGGGATTGGTTTTGGGTTTTAGGGGATCTACCTAGTGTGGACCAGTTGGCTTGCTGCAGTGTTCCTTATTTCTGTGTTGTTGTGAGTGAGAAGGGTTGATTTAAGCAGGACTTGCACAATGGTCGGGGGAAGGAGGGGTGTTGTCGGTGCTTGTTGCTTGGATGGTGATGGGGATGGGATGGACAAATATTTTTATTGGTGGATTGCTTTTGACATGGACTTGCCAAGTATGGGCCAGTAGGCCTGTTGCAGTGTTCCTCCTTTCTTATGTTCTTATGTTCTTAGGTGACAGTCAGCGCCTTCACAAGCTATAGCAGACATCAGCATAAAGCGATGACCACATATTGGATGGAAGAACAGAGGCCAGATCATTTATAGCAAGGAGAAAAAGTGTTGTGTTCAGAACACCCCTGGGGGACACCTTCAGCCTGGATAAAGTCCGGGGAAAGCATATAATTAACCCGAACACGGAAATGTTTTTCAGTTAAGAAGTTCTTAAGGAAAAATGGTAGATTGCCTCAGAGGCCTAAGGAGTGGGCCTGGGCCAAGATATTATACCTCCAAGTAGTGTCATATGCCTTCTCAAGGTCAAAAATGATGGCGATAACTGAGTAGTTATTGACAAAGGCATTACGGACATACGTATGTAAGCATAGTAAGGGGTCAATGGTAGAACGGCCCTTACGAAAGCCATATTGACTAGTGGAGAGACTGTAGTGTGTCTAAATACCACACCAAACGCCTATTTACCTTGCAAACTGCACTGGTAAGAGCAATGGGACGATAGTGGGAGGCATTATGTCCCGTAGTACCCGGTTTGTGAAAAGGGAGAACAATGGCAGATTTCCACAGCTGGGGAAGAACTCCTTGTGACCAAATAAGATTAAAGAGTCATAAGAGGACTGCTGTCAGGCCCATCTGCCGATGATCGGCAAGTTGAGTGTGTTGCCTCCAGTTCCAGAAGTGTAAAAGGCACATTATAAGATTTCTTCTGGAAAAATAACACAAAGCAGTTAACTTGCATCCTGTATGACAATGGCTGCCCACGCAGGCTTTATGAGTCCGCAGATCTGTCTGTGACTCGATTAAAGACCACTCGTGGCAAACGATTGTCAATAAAGGATCCTGTCAGCCTCTGCCATGAGTTTATTTCTCCATTGTTCGTATTTATACCATTTATTTCAAGATTCTTCTCTAATAGAGGAAAAGTTTAAGGGCTCTAACTCTCTGGCAGACTTTGAGGAACAAAACGAGGGGCATAGATGATTACCAATTTCGGTGGCAACGTCAAGAGGGTTTGCAATATCAACACCGGCAACCCGAAGAACAGGAGCCGGGTCGGGAGAGTATTTACAACTCAGTTTCCGTACTTTTTTCCAGACTGCACTCAGAGGAAGCAGAGGCGATGGTGGAAACAATCCCTCCAGCATGTGCATTTAGCTTCTGCTTAAAATCAAGGAGTGTCTGTGGTTCTATTGTACCGGTACCTGCCCCACGCAGCGCGTTTCAAACGTAGTGCCCGAGCACAAGCAGACCACCACCAAGGCACGCACTTCTGAGAATGCTTCCCCGAGGTTTGGGGTATAGAATGTGAAGCTGCGGTTGAGGCTGAGGTCGAGAAGAGGTGTAAAATCTCATCAATGGAGGACGAGGAGCGTGTAAAGGTCCCAATTCGCCCGATCAAATTGCCAGCGTGGGCTACGAGGTGGTGGTGAATACGAAGGAGAAGTAAGGATGATTGGAAAATGATCGCTGTCATGCAAGTCCGGGAGGACAGACCAGGTGAAGTCTAGTACAGTTGAGAAAGAGCAGACCGAGAGATCGATGCAAGAGAGAATGTGTACGAGGATCAAAATGGGTGGGAGTACCTGTATTTAAAACATGGAGGGGGAGAGTAGCGAGAAAAGCCTCCAACTGAATGCCGCGGGAGTCACAGTGAGACACCCCCGAGGAAATGGTGGGCATTAAAATCGCCAAGTAACAGAAGTGGTGGCGGTAAGGAAGAAACCATAACATACAAATCTGGGGAAAAGATAAGGTCGAGAGTGAGAGGGATACAAAGAACAGACTGTATACCACTTATGGGCAATTTCTGTTAGTGGGATGGATTGTGAAGACCTGCCTAGCATGGGCCAATGCCTCTGCAGTGTTCCTCTTTCTTATGTTTTATTTCTATAGCCGAAGGAAGATACAAAGACAGACTGTATACCCTTATTCAAGTGGATCGGGCTGCATTAATCGAGTTAACAAGCTGACGATTGAATACTGTTGCATGTAGAGTGACTTTATTAGGTTCCATCCGGAAGGTCCGTATTTAAATCATAGCAATGGGATGGATAACGAGCTGTTGATAAGGACCTGCCTTTATGGGCCAGTAGGCCTTCTGCAGTGTCCTCCATTCTTATTTCTTATGTTCTTAATTTTGGGTTCTTGTAAACACACAAACAGGAAAACTGGGAGAGCAACACCTGGAGCTCACCCTGGTTACCTCTGAGGCATCGATATTCCACTGTAAATAAGCCATGATTTGCGAAGAGAAAGATACAAGAAATCTGAAGGTAGAGGGATCTACAGACTAGTAGGGTTAGAAGAGTCCACATGTAGAGGTAGCGGCAAACTTTTAAGCAGCGAAGGATTGGGACGCTGCGAAGAAAGTTGTTGTGTAGACGGAGAAAAGTGAAGAGGAGGAACCAGAGGTGGATTGGTGTCCATCAATGGTCTAGTCTCTTCAAGAGATTCTGAGATAGCTTCAAGTGTTTCAGAGGACAAGGACGTTGTATGTGGTACAATATTGGAGATGGAAGAAGGAGGGTGAGTAAAGATCGGGGAGACGATGATCTATCAAAGTAGGGGACGACGAAAGGGTAGAGGGAACTAGAGAAGAAGCTTGGAGGGGACAAGGAAGGAAGCGACCTGGGACGGGGCAGAAGAGGAAGAAACTTGGGAGGGGTCAGGGAAAGAAGGCACTGTACGAGGAGGATGAACTTCCACACTCGTAACAGAGCCAGTTAGAAGTGAAGAACCGGGTATAGAGACTGGGAAGGAAAAATGAGCAGGTTGCAGAAGGGAAGGAGTGAAAGGAGATTTTAACAATGGGGATGTTTTGGACTTCGGAGAAGGAGAGGGGCTATGGGGAACAGGTTTTGTACGAGGTCTTGTAGACACAAACTTGTGAGTGAAAAGAGGAAGAGGTGAGAACAATACTATGGTCTGAAAGATAGGCAGTTGAGGAAGTCGATCGTAGAGTAAAAAAATTTAGTCCATTGAGTATTTTGAAAGCGTGTAAAGGGAGTGCGCGACGTGCAGGTCTTTTCTGAGTAGAATGAAAAGGAAGCGAAGTAGTATCATCAGGTAATGGTCTTGGGCTTTTAGGTGTGGGACCAGAGTTGGTCCGACGTGGGACGGCGGGCAATCCGAAAGGGAAGCGCTTAACTCAGGGTCGTACAGTGCCTAGACAATAGGCAGGTAGCTGCAATTTCTTGTATCAACAGCCCTTAAAAATTAAGGCACCTGTACATTGAAGGGGTCTTATACCTAACAAAAGTAACGAGAGCGCAAATGTTCTTACAAATCTTTTAATTTGTGCTGAATGACCAATACAGATTTAGTACACTTATGTACCTCGTTCTGATCACGACTGATACAGCACCGACATCAAATGAGGTCCCTTCATGCTGGTGAAATGCTCTTTAACCACTAAATTAAGACTCCCATTCTCTGGGCACAGTATAATCCCTACGGCTGAGAGATTCCCCATCAATACAATATGACAGTCCCGTTAAGGAGCGGCTAGAGGAAGGTAGGATATGCTGGTGTACAGACCACCACCACCTTGGCTACCAGACAAGACAAGGTTCCTCAAGCACGATCCACTTAATGTGCGGAATCAAGTTTATTCTGTGACGTAAATGATTTTAGGACCTGATACTTTACGAGTTAAACACGCTGAGTTACCTTGAAGACGGCGGTGTTCTTTCTCCATGCCTCTTTGAAGACACTGAACACTAAACCCGTAGGAATTATACAGAACCTGAGAGAATGAGAGCCATTCAGATTCGATCCAGAGAAGGGAAGGACAGGTCCAGTTATGGGGGATCAAGAGCGCCTCACCGGCATCAAGGAACCTCCTTCGAGAGGGGTACTTCCTCTACTGGTATCTTTCAGATGTTTGAACTAGCAGTGAAAAACATTAGCAGTCTTGAATTTATTACATGAACAAAAGGTTATACATTTCCCAAAGTCAAGAATTCTTAGAACATGAACACTCAAGAGGTGAAATTTATAACATAGTACATAGAACTGACTAACTTTGCATACTTTAAAACAAATAGCACTAAGCCTATCTGACGAAAATTCTGCAATTATGAATTATAATAAGTCACACAATTATGCGAATAATTAATAACTAGTTCTTTTAACTAAATTAGCATAAGCATAATCATACTCGGCACTGCAAGTTAATGTCCTGCCGCCACCGCCCTTCCTCCCGGCTTCCCCCCCACCACCACTCCACACAAACTCTGCAAGCAGTGCCGAATGTCTTTCGGGGACCACCCTTTCAGCAATCTGGAGGATAGCTCGCCCAGAACCATATCAGCAAGGATCAGCAAAACCGCCTGTTTGGACTGGAGCACCATATGCACTAGCATCATTCACCTAGTAATGAGCAAGGGCAAACTGGCAAGAAAGTAGTTACGCACCACCAGTCACCACTCCTGCAACAGAGGGTGACCAGCTAGTACTTTTATCGCCAGAGATACTGACAGTTACCCAATGTCGCACCAGGTTATCCACCTGATAGTCCACCTGCCTATGCAATCTGTCTGGTGCAGACCACCTAAACACCATCTGATACGAGCACAAAATTAACAGATGGTAACCCCTTTCATAATCCCTGGAGCAAAATTTAACAAATGCCGGGGGGGGGGGGGGGAATGATATTTAAGAAATAAGGGGCGGGGTTTCTGGGTTCTTAAGTCATGTCAAGCCTCTCAAACCTCTCTAAGATGTTAAGGTGACCCAATATCGGCGGAGACTGTGGTAGAAGCGTCTAAGGCAAGAGGCGCTGACCACCCACCATACGAGTCTCAGTCTCGTGTTAGCAGCAGTCGCCTTGTCAGTAACCAAAAACCTTATTCTGAGAAGAAACAACCTGCTCAACACCACACATCAAAAAGGGGTAGGAAATAAAAATCCAGGGCCAGCAGCAACAACCTGGTGATGCTAAGTTGTTGCCCCAGAACCAAGAAAGGTTTAGACACGTGATATGGAAGAGACCTGAAGTGCAGGAAGAAAGATGGCTAGCCCAGAGCGAGACTTCGTAAAACTGCCTGTTTTATGTTGGGTGCGTCAGATTTGCTAGCAGTCTGCTAGAAATTGGGGAAAAAAATAGTAAAACACTAGTTGAGTACCTTAAGTCTCCACCACCCCTGAAACCACTAATGATCAGTAATATTTCTGCCGTCAGACATCCACCAGATTAAACACTATATACCACCAGGTCGTTCACTAAGTTAACCTGAAAGTTCAATTCACGTTTGGTAGTGTGAACCACCTGAGTACTTAGAGAACATATTATAGTGGCGTTTACTGACCATTGACCCCGTACGTCACTCAGCCACAAGAAATACGGAAGACAAGAGATAAAATTAAAAGCAGCAAACTCTTAATATCGTGCAGTTAAAATAGCCAGCATCAATTAAAAGCCTCATCACAATCACATCATTGACAGTAACTCCTAAAATTCCCGTGATGCCTCAAGGTAATTCCAGCTTCACAAGCAGCATGCTTTATCAGTTTAAGCTGCTGAAGGCAAGCCACCACGCTAAGGTGATCCAACACGGGAGAAGAGTTGTGTTTCATGAGACTTGAGCAAACACTGGGACTATTAGAAAAAGTTTCGACCCTAGGACTTTAATCACTAACACATTGATAACAGTATATGTAGGCAAAAAGTGGGGTGTGAGGGAGTGACAGTAAGCTGGAAAATACAAGCAAGACTTATTTGAGATGAGGTCAATTAGACAATGAGGTCACGTGATTCCTGTGTTAGGTTGGGCTCTGCCTGTCGAGTATAATGTAAATTATGTTTAGTGTTCACTCGCGTCTCTTTAAACAAATTTGTAGTTATCAATTGCCAAGATCCCCGCTCCCCCCCCAGTTTACACTACCTGGAGCACAACTGGATGGTTCCCCCAGGATCAACCGAGCACAATTTAATAAAATATTTTAGAAGTACGAAGTAGCAGCAACAGTTTGCTATTGATTTGATAAAGATATTTACACCTAAAATCACCACTCCTGAATCTGCAAGGACCTCCAGTGATACTTTTGCCATAGACAGCCACTAATGGACCAGGTGGTCTAATCCTTTTCGAGGGTTGCGGACCTCTGCACTACAAATGGAGTTCAAACGCCTTCCATAGTCCCCACCTCCCCCCGGGGAAAATTTGACAGGGGAAGGAGAATCTCCGCTTTAAAAAAAAAAATTGGGTTGTGGGGTGCCGGGTTCTTTGCTTAAACCGCTGAACCCACATCATATTAGTGACCCAGCGTCGAGGGTAGTGAACTGCGGATACATTGCATCGGCAAGTCCGTAGTGCTTAACTAAGTTCTTACCAGTGATTGGTTAACCACGGTACGGGTCGTCTTACAGTGTCAGACATCTCCATGACACTTTACCACCCTGGATTACCTGGCTACAAGGCAAGTGTAGTTCAAACAAGTTTTACTCCGTCGACACACGCTCAAGTGTCAAA
Organism: Cherax destructor; assembly: GCA_009830355.1. Lineage (NCBI taxonomy): Eukaryota > Metazoa > Arthropoda > Malacostraca > Decapoda > Parastacidae > Cherax > Cherax destructor. Next base: position 87,045 of record WNWK01001148.1, on the reverse strand, counting down.
TTCCCAATATCTGCTTTTATTGTATTTAATATTTTATACAATATCAATGTACTGTATTAATCATTCATATTTAATTTTAATTCCTTACAGAACTGGAAAGTATTAGTAAAATGCAGTATTGGATTTTATAGTTTATAGAAAATAAGGTTAACTAATAAATATTACAAATTGTTAAAAACAAATTGCTACACAAGTAGCCCTATCTATTTTATTGTACAATATTCCATAAATCTGTTTATAACAATAAATGTGTAAACCAATTACACTGACTCGTGTATGTACAGTGAGCACTGAGAGGCTATCACTCAGCCGTAGCCGGGTAATTAAAATACATCTATGTACAATATTTAAAGTTAACGTTGCCGATTCAGTGGCGGCAGAACCACTGAAATAATATAATCATAACTAAGAGCTAAACCTCTAAGGGTTAACCACGAAACAAGATAGAACTAATGCCGTTAACAGCCACAACATCCCTGAGGTTGAATAGAGAGAGCAGCCACCTTCTGTGTCAAGATATTCCAGTACATTAATACACATCTAGACATTCAAACTTACGTAACCATTTTATAACTAGAAACATTCATCAGTAATCTAAAGTCAACTTTCTTCGCTAACGAGGTTGAATTTAATTCAGGAGAGACTTCGCTCTATTCAGTTGAGAGAAATAAGCTTTGCAGAGGCATTTATCAAACCAAGTAATCATAACTACAAAAAACTCTGAGATCATGAACCGGGCCATGGGGGGGCGTTGACCCCTGGAACACCCTCCAGGTATAACCATGACAGTGCACCTTAATGTGTTTTAACTTATTATAAAATCCACACCCAATTGTTTTTCCATCCATCACCACGGATTTAGGGAATTTACTAAACGATCCTTCACGGACGGATTATTGAAGAGTTCTTGTTCTACTTGAGCTACTCTCCTCTTATCAAACCTTATTGCCTTTCATTCCCAGGCACTGCAACATACTGACCACTTTCTCCATAAGTTTTAAACACCCTATGACGAGTGCCACGGTGAGGAAAGCTGCAACATTAAACACTTAACCGACAAAAATATAAATGCAAAAACGAGTAACAAGAATAATTTCCAACAACTTTAAAAACACTTAAGAGAAACAGCAGCAGTAAACAGGAACCTTGCGCCTACTGACGTCCTCTTACCAATAAACTAACCTTGGGTCAAATTTATATTTATATACATGTTTTTGCGTGTATTAACCTAGCGTAATTTGCGGACGTTGAGGTCAAATTCTTGGACATCTCATCCTGTTAGCTGGCATGTAAACGCTTGGGATGGGGGTGTTGGTAGTGCACGCAAAAGCAAATTAGCCAGAAATACTTTTCAGGTTCACAATGCCATCGTCGCGTGCCATATTAATCATCTTTTGTGCATACATTCATAGAATTAACCCTAAAACAAATAATCCAGGCCTTAGAAAAGTTGTCTACATGAAATAATCCTTGCCTTCACCTCTTATACATTATGATAAACACTAAGTGTGGGAGAGGCTACCGTGTTACGTTTTCTACCTACTTGTGCAATCTACATAATTGAAAATGGCTAAGTTTTATTCTCAGCCGCCATAACATAAGTTGAGTCACTAGCAAGGCAGAGGTGAAAGAGAGAGTCCGAGGCACATCGCGTAATGGAGAACCACCTGAACAAGAAACTTGTCACTAAACTTTGGTAAACATCTTTAAATACCTAATTTTAATGTTGAATTGTAGCTCATTCAGTTGGTCCTCTAACAATTAGAAGCTTACAACCAGTAACCTCAAACTTTTAGAACCCACGATTTAATAATAAAGGGGGTATTTTGAGACTAGCCAGAGCTGGTAATCCACGCACACTTCTGTAGTGCATTTGATCAGTGTTTGGATGAGGTATTTCAACACTTCCCAGGAAATTTGTTGTAAAATTAGCCCTCTACACCCCTAGGTGGTGATCGCCTGAAGAATGATCATTCTGTGGCTGCCTGTTTCCGTCTGGTGTCGCTGGAGGGATGGGCCCAGAGTTGAAGTGGTGGTGGGTAGTGGCAGGAGAAATGGACTCGAGGAAGGGCGCCATGTAGCGGCTCATGAGAGTAGAACACACTGCAGCTTGCCTCCGCTCCTCTGACGTGTACAGCTCACACAGCCTGTAGCAAGGATACACCAGAAACACAACGTCATTAATCTGGTTCTCTTTTTTACCACTTGTTAACTGAACCATGCATCATAAATTATTCATGGGGAAGCATTAAACCCACAAGTAGCATACAATGCTTCTAGAAAACATTAAGAGCATTATACATCTCCTAAGAAGTACTTGAAGTGCTAGCCTATTTTCCTGTCTCCAAACTTTCATTTGTAACTTGAGAACGCCTTATCCAATCTGCATAAACTTTTCATCGCTGAAATTAACTATACAGGGTAAGTTTTCAATTATAGGCATGTGCAGGTGCCCTAGGACATAAATGGCCCGTTCCCAAATTTCGTTCCGTGCTATAAAACCTTTTATCTGATCTGCTTTCAAACTTTCAACACTGGTCCATTAGACTGAAGACGAGTCGAGATTGTTGTAGGTATAGACTAATTTAATTTTGTAAATATAATCAGACTAAGCGCTAAACCCGGTTAATTTTGAAGAGGTAGAAATATTTGCCCTGAAATTTGAACTGCTTAAATCCATAATTCATGCATCTTGCTTGAAAGTTATCCTATAAATTTAACATGTTGGGACACAGATTTGCTAATATAGACAAACTGGAATGAGAGTTCCATGCGACGACTGAGAAGCCTCTCCTTGCCAGCTTCAGGTTTTAAGGCTGGTGCGTTCCCAGGTGAAGGTTCTCGTTAGTGAGCTGCGCAAGTCCCAACTTTCCAGTTATAACAAATTGTGATATTTATTTCCATTCAATAACTATAGAATGCCTTTTGACCGACCTCAAACTTTAGATGAAAATGTATTTCATGAAAAACGATGATACCAGATAACTTTAGTTTAGTCTGCAAATTTACTAATACTAAAAGTTTCTAATGGGACTGCTAAAACTGGTGGTCTTTAAGTTTTCAATATTACTAGTCTTAAATAGGATATTTATTTTAATCGACTTCGTAACTTAATTTGCTTTTGATATTAACATTTTGGAGAATCTTTCATACTCTTCGTGGCTATCAAACAGACCAAACTGTTTAAAATTACCAGTAAATTTTTACACAATCTTTAGCAACTTTGCCTATCTCATCCATATGTGTCGCATTGCATAGGAAATACCGGGAGGTTTAACATTCCCCAAGTGAGGGCAGGAAAGACTGTCCGTGTTATGGCTAGCAGTGTAGACTTTTCCCATATCTTAACTTTAATTGTGCATTTTTTTTCTACAGCGAGGTCTGTGTTAATTCCTTCCACTTAACTGACCCCGACTGTACGCTGAGCGTTTCTGAACCTCTTTGATGGCCAACATCCACTGCTTGTTAACCAGTGAATGGTGATCCCTTAGGTTATGAACTGTGAACAATCCAGCAGTGCTCTCAGATCATGTTCCAAGAGACTACAGCGCTGCATGACCCTTTCGGGTTTAACAATTTGGTTATCCAACTGACAGAAAAATGCTAGCCTCCACCTCCAGGAAAAACACTAGTGAGGTGGTCATTATCCTCCTCTGCACTTAGTATACAATCAAAATTGATCCTTGGTCTAGGCTTAAAGTCACCAGTCCGTAGACTCAAACTTCCACCGCAGAGAATAAACCAGAGTGAAGAATCCCGCTGACTCCAGGAGTCAATCATCACTATGCAAGTGCGGAAAACATACCATCTTTAAGTCCAGATATACAGAAAAGGAACAAATTATGCTCGAGAAGGCATTCTTAAGAACACTGATAGGTCAGTCCCTTCGTTCAGGATGCTTACATCCAAAGGAATCTAAGGACTCCAAACTAACATTTTGGTTCTGCATAGAGCAACCCATATTCACACCGTATTGGGAGTTAATCACCCAGGAGAAGGAATGGGCAGAGTAGCTCCCATACGAGGTCAGTAAGAGCAATTTAAAGCCCAATTTGGCGAGATGTACAAGGAGCATCGTCGGGTAGTCCTACAACCTCACCCTGATCGTCACAGCCTGCAGGTAATCTGACAGCAAGACGGACCAAGATTCCTACGCCCTCTGGCATCGTCCAGGAGGGAGGGGGCACAGGGGTGTAAGAAGCAAACCAGGGAGAACTGTTGTCCCAAGTGGTTTCGTAAACATAGAAACAGGCCATAGTCTCGATAGATGACACTGTCTTCAATACTAGGCTTAATACTCCGACAGTACCATGACAAAGGACTATAGTCTCCTTCCTGATAACTAGTATAGAGGAGAGGCTACTAAACATCCCGCTTTACCTTTGCAGCCTGGACCTTTATCGTAGATTCAGCCGGCCAAGTGTAAAGTTATTAACAGGCCCAAAAGGGTAGAGGGGGACAGGTCCTTATGTGAGCAGTTTACCTGGAGAGAATTCCAGGGGTCAACGCCCCCTGCGGCCCGGTCTGTGACCAGGCAGTGTTAAAAAAACGCCACTTTCGAGGCCTGAGAACCAGACCTCTTTGGTCGGCTGACTGATGACTTTAGAGGTACTGTCTGACTTTCCCCTTCCGAACTGAACATCGTGACTAGACAGGATCGGCTCTCCATGATTTCTGCGAATGGTCTCACTTTTCCCATTCGTAGCACCTGTGGATTACTCAGACTCCCATGGCTAGAAGCAGATTGGTGCTCCTGGGTATGCTTAGAGTTCTTTAGTTTTGAGTCTGGTCCTTCCCATTATCAAAACACATAAGCAACCTTCGCTGTGGCGGCCAATATGGCCCCCAGGGGGGCGGCGGACCACAGGCCCAGTTATCATCTGTCCACCAACTGAAGTCAAGTTACCCTGACCAGGCACCCCAGAGATGGTCCTAGCAGGAGGCGGTAGTGGAAGCCCCTTCACGGGAATAGACAATGACCTTTAAGATGCTCCCTCTCCCTGAGTTTCCACCAGGCAGCATCCTCTGACAGATGCACCTCAATGGGTGCTCTCAGGAGAGCTACTAACCTCCAGGCAACCCGGAGATGGCAACATACGGACAGGATGGATCAGTGGTCGCCTGGACATTTGGTTGGGCCACCGGTAAGGTACCCAAAGGCTGAACAGGAAGTGTTCCCTGAGAAAGGAAGAAAGATTTTTCCAGCGAGGACCCCTATTTCCCAAAGCAACTGGGCTCCTGATTATATTCTGCTTTAATGCCCTACAATCCTATGAGGAATGGAAAAATACTGCCACTGCAGGGCAGTCAGTGCACAGCATAATGCTAAAAAAAGGCGGAGGCAAAATTGCAGCTATACAGACCAAAACCAATCTTAATCCTCCATTAAACAAGGCAAAACCAGCAATGAAAATTTGGGTCAATCATTAAGACATTTAATACAGGAAAATTATGACTCGTTGCTCGTTAACAATGAACATCTTTTCCTGAGTAAAGTACACTAGAACTGATGGTTTGAAGCTGATCCTAAGAGCCATTCTTCAGCTGTCGCAATGATACCAATGACACCACTCCCGTTTTAATTGGGAAATTTGTACCTGCACATGAAGCCCAGTCCCTGAACCCATTATGTTCCTCCGGTCGACTATCCCACAGGACGGGTATAGGATGCATAATTAATAGTTTAAAAATATAGTGAGCCTAATTTTTTAAATACATCTGCATTTAAAGTTGGAAGCTAATCGAGACTACAGTACTTTGATCAGAAAAAAAAAATGGTACTTACAGTCCTAATTATCCTTCCTTGAAGACGCATCAGCTTAGAAAATTAGAAGTCTATTAGAGGAGTTTCCAAATTACCACAAATTTTAGAAAAAATTATATACAGCTTTATGGAATAATTTCCTTCCAGAGTAAACCCCATTTCAAATTTTATTGTACTCAACCAAGCTGGATCGACCTGCGAAGCTCCATGAGGGTTATTCAGCATTGTAGTAAACTGTATTAACTAATGTGAATCTTCCAATGTAGGAATAATCTACCAGAAGCCTCAGACTAGAACACCAGATTTACAAAAATACAAAAGTTAAGTATTTACAGCACGCTTCTAAAATTTCCTGAAACTGAGTAAAAACCAGTAATCCAGTCATAGTGAGAAAAATTTTAAGTTTCCGTTTCACACTTAGGACTGGAGTACCTCTTAGTGGCTGTCTCAGTCTACAACTTGCTGCATGGCAACTTACAGTGAGTGTATGGTGCGTGAGATGGATGGGCTGGGGACTATACCCAGAGCCAGGGAGAGTGCCGCTGCTGCTTGCATACTGGGCAGGAACTGGCTGACCTCGTAACTGCTGAGACAGGTCTCCATTACGTACCTAGACACGCTCACCACCCGCCTGAGGAACAAAGTGGACAAGTCAGTGGACAGGTCAATGAATTTGCACTAGTATAATTGAAATGCAACTAAGTTCAGCTGCTCGTTCGCCAAGCATGATTTTTGCCCATAAAGGAGAGAGAGAACAGTTACAATTACTACGCAAAACTACTGATCTTGAAGCTAGAACAATGTTAAATACGAACTACAATGCACAAGGTGACCCCATTTTGGGCTCTCATCATTGGGAACCAACAGCGTTAAGCAATATCAAGTTGCGAGACATTACCATAAATAAAACTGCTAAAACAATATAATGTTAAGGCATTTGACGTCAGGATTGAAGCAGTATCATACCAGGCCAAGACTACTTCCAAACTTAACTCACCTATCCATCATGCCTGTCTGTGCCGCCTTCAGCGCCAGGTGGTCGAGGAAATACCAGCTGGTGGGGGCGTATAACGCAAACCTGTAGATGGTCAAAAACCTCAACATAGCTCATGTCATCGCTGAAGATTTTTTTAAGCAATCACACCACCACTACCGGCTTCAGTTTTTCCTTCACTACCATATTAAACATTTTCAGTCACTGCCCGCACACCACGGATTTCAACTATTACAAAACCATTATGCGTACATCAATACTGCTGCAACAGCGGAACATTTTAAACTTACTCGAGTTTGGACAGGATGAGGACTTCCATGCGCCGGAAGTGGTGATGGCGGTACACTCCGCCGCAGATGGAAACCAGCTCATTGATCCCAGGTACAACACTTTCTTCCTGAAACCAGTATATATACCGGGCACATTACATACGTTAGGTAACACGCGGCTGAAGGAAGTAATTTAAATTATAAACAGATGCACTTCTCAATGTAGGTAAACAGGTACCTAAGAAATGCAGAGGACCCATCAAATAACATTTTAAAATTCGCTAATGTGGCTACTAGCATTTCCTAATATCCTTCCAGGTCTACGACAGAATAATTAAACCAGTTTGTGCCAGATACATTTTACAAATACTAATGACAGTTTCTACTGCATAGATCACGCAGCATTTGACCAGAAAATAGCCGTAAAGAAGTAACCATAATCCTCCTAGCAAACCAGCTTGGCTGGGTGTTAAGAAGCAGCGAAGTCGCGGTTCATCCTAGTCATGTATCAGTAATTCTTACTATAAAATAACATTACAAAATGCATTCTTTAAATGAGACGCAGTATCGACAGCTGTAAGTTCATTTCCCTAGTTCCAGCTTCCTCTCAGCTGGATACAAGGATTCGGGGCACTTTTTTATGGAGAACACTAGTACGAGGCCATTCAGCAGGCAGAGACTTATCTTACTTCTCAGACCTATTAGGGGAAATCACCAGCAGAAATGACAAGCGAGGTAACGCCTGCTTCCAGGATAGGCACTACTACAGGCAAGCAGACAATTTATATTAGAGGATTTCCAAGTGATCAGGATATACGCTATTGTATTCTAGCATAAACAATTCAGATTTTAAATACAAACTGATTCAGTGAAGTCATAAATCTCAACTATTTTATTAACTACAGAGACGGCAGGCAAGACACCAGAAACTCAGGATCTTTGAATCATCACTTACCTGTATATCCAACAGTCTCAACCAGAACAACTGCTTCTACAACACAGCTGAACCTGTTGCCAGGAAACTTCATCGTTATCCTACATAACAGGCCTACTGGCCCATGCCAGGAGGATCCTTCTCAAATCCAATCTTCTCAGTCATCAACTTAACATTCCTCACTTGACCCTTCGTCACCACGCTCATATATACGCACGTCCTTTCCCCAAGTAGATGTATGTGACTTTAGAAGGTCCATTGCGTGGGCGAAACGTTGTCAATAAAGGATCACATACTGCATTTGTCTCCTTCCCTGATAGTGGACATTGTTCTAAAACAAAGAAAACCTAATGTTGGCCAGTAGGTCACCTGAATTATCTCACCAACGTCAACCTCAAGAATTGTACGAGTACTGATTAAAGACTTCCTACATTTAGTTATCACACTTACCAGCAATAATTTGTCAGTGCAAGAGCTCATGCTGAGAAGAAATAACCTGCCCATCACTACTTGGAAATTAAAATTCCAGCAATCTCATTGCAATAATACACTCCCCCACTAGAATATCTACACTAAGCGATGTGAAATCAGGGCCAACGTCAGTAACAGCAGCCGGTTCCCCAGCCGAGTCTTGAGCAGTCTAGCGCAGTCACTAATTATGTTTGCGCAGTGATCTTCTGGAGTGGCTTCCGCAGGTTGGTGCATCGATAGAAAAGTTATTTATTTATTTCTCTGTAAAGATTACAATGTGTGGTTTACATGGAAGAGAGCAAAGAATGGAAAAGGAAACTCTGAATTTAAAAACCACTGCCAGTCACTAGTCCTCCATACCAACATATTTAACAAGTACCAACTATCCCATGAACCACCCTCTTGTAGATGAATGGTTCAGAGAACCGACAAGTTATAAATTAGACACATATGCAACACTTGGGTATCTTTATTGAGGAAACGTTTCGCCACACAGTGGCTTCATCAGTCCAATACAAAGTACAAAGGTGTAAGGAGAGGAGGAGTTTGAGGTTATCAGTCCCTCGGCCTGGAGTCGATGTGTTCAGTCCATCAATCTTGTTAGAAGTGTAGCACAAGGCCGTAGAGGTGGCTTATATGCTGTAATCAGGTGAGGTGAACCATTCATCTACACCCTGTCTGACACAGCAACAGCTTGGGATCTTGATACAAACGAATTCTTCTACACTTGTCCAACCTTTGGACGAAGACCTACTTAGAATAGTGGATGGTACTACTATGACCCCCCCGCCTCCTCCTGCTTCACCTCACCTGATTACAGCATATAAGCCACCTCTACGGCCTTGTGCTACACTTCTAACAAGATTGATCGACTGAACACATCGACTCCAGGCCGAGGGACTGATAACCTCAAACTCCTCCTCTCTTTACACCTTTGTACTTTGTATTGGACTGATGAAGCCACTGTGGCGAAAAGTTTCCTCAATAAAGATACCCAAGTGTTGCATATGTGTCTAATTTATAACCACCCTCTTACCATACCTGGGGAACAACCTAATGATGGCAAGCCAAATCAAGTGGTGAAGAGGTTGCTGGCTTCGTTAAGCTGTTCAAACCACACCACGCTAAAGTGACCCAGCGTTGGGTCACATTACACCAAATACTTTTATGTAACGTCAGTATTTAAAATCCGTAATTTTTTTTTAATTAACTGGAAGAGCTATTTAATAAAGCTAATCAGACCGACACGTTAGTCAGTGACACAATGGTACAACGTGCCAGCCGCACCAACAGTGGACGTCTGACGTACCTACCATCTTTCCTGCAATGTAGAGCGTTGCCACAACCAGCAGCTGGAAACAGTCTTGGGCCAAGGGAGTCACTGCCAGAAAGCGGTCGACCAGGTTGACGGCCACGAACACTGTCTCTGGGCCAAACTTGAGCTGATTGTTGACCTTGATAAGCCAGTGGACCAATGTGCACCGCATGTTTTCTGTAACCTAGTACAGTACTTCCATTAATAGGGTAACAGAAAGGCTACCTTTATTACACTAAGAATGTAATATACATCCGAGATTAGACAAAACTCATCAAATCCGTGACAAATTTGTTGCTGTGTAATTATAAATTATTAGCTAAAAGTAACATTTAATGAAACAGTTTGCATAATAGCCCAGGATTAGTCTATAATCCGCTATCAACTCCTGACCTCCCAATAGTAGTTACTAGATCAGTAGTTATAGCAAGATTCATCATCCACATCAGCTGCGGAGCTGATGTGGATGTTAAAATAATTGACTACAGACTTTATAATCAGCTAAGAGCCACCACTGGCCATTCAACGAAAACTGACACCACTGATAAAACTAATACTCAAACTCAACTCTGCATCATACAGGAGGTAGGGGAAGGGGGAGGTCTGAACATCAGCACATCACAGTCTGAAGAGAAGGTAAACCTTCCGAACACTGTGCTAAAAATCTCCACCAGGGAACATCCGTCTTGACCATCAAACCTAACTCGGCAAGTCTTAGCAATATCCGCTGTGAGGACACCTGGGGTGCAAGAGCGCCATTCAACTAAAAGTTTGGTGAACTAACTTCGGGAGTCACTGACACTTATCTGCTCCAGACAAAATTATGCAGTTAGCTCCTGTGTAGCAGCAGCCAAGATTCTGCAACTGCTGGGTACACCGAGGAATTTTGCTAAGTCTCTTAACCTGTTTCCCAAAAAGTTCTTTACGAGAGGAGAAAACTCACTATTGGAGGAAAAAATCAAAGTGGGTGCTGAGCTCTACTAGTAGTAGTCCCCCGCCCAAGGCAGCCCCTCTCGCAAGAAAGATCCCCTTCAAACCCCAAAACCGCGTTCAGTGCAATGGTGCTTTTGTACAGTTTCAAACTGATTTTAAACCGTTAATGAAATTATTTTACGCTTCATATCTAATTTTTTGTTTCGTTTTTGCGATCTCTGAATTTAATCTGTCTTGTAGAAGAAAGGCCATCCCGAGTGTTAACTCCTACTTAATAATGCTGGAACTAAATCTGAAGCTGGTTTAGCTACTTAATGTTTGACTTTCCTCACATTCTTACTGAAGTCTCCCGACTCTGGGGGGGATGGAAAGATTACCTTATATACAAAACTACAAAATGTCAGGAAAAGGAATCAACTTTTGTTTCCAAAGTACTTCAGAAAAGGGTAGTAGCACACTGAAGTGCTCAATTTCTTTTAATAAAAGAGCTAGTTAAAGTGACCTGTCGACGTTAAAAGGCCTAATCCATGTGGATAAAGGGGGGGGGGGAGCCGTCCAAAAACATTTAAGGACAGCTTTCAAGTGTGTAGGTGTGGCTCCACTTCCATAGGAAGTCACGCAGTGCATCCCAGTTATATACTGAAACAATTTTCACCATAAAAATGATTAAGTCTTGTTTCTTCTAATCTACGAACCTGCGCGGCCGTACAAACTAGTACCGCACACTAAACAGACTACGTACATGCTCACCGATTGTGACTTCTCTTCTTATTTGGGTAGTTTATCTTTGCATGTTAATCATGTTACTATTTAACCATGGGCTATGTAAACTAAAAACTAGCGCTAAGTAGCTTGTGTACTTATAACACTTCCCTACACTGTGTGCACAATACAAATGCCACACACGGGTTGTAAAATTATAGGAAAATTTGATGGTAACATGGATTATAGAAGAGACTTATGTTTACCTAGTCTTTCCAAATGGTACTTGAAAATTTTAAAACTATTATGGGCTTGAGAGCCTGGAGTCCTGATACTAAGACTTCTTAAACTAAGTAATAATAGCCCTGCAGTACATTCCAAGCCTTTTACATAGCCTATTTTATTCAGTGCTTCCTTCGTGCATTGGCTTTTATTGACCTATACTCTGGCTGGTGGCTCTTCTAATACAATGCCCCTCGAGCAAGCACTTTCCTCACTCGCTATCTGAATTCATATCGCTGGACAAAGATGACATTAGATCTTTGTGTCCCTCATGTCTAGGAACATCCACTTAATGCCACAGTTTTATCCATCTCATTAGTGTCTAGTAAGCTTTATAGAACTATTGCCACAGATTTGAACATAGCATAAAAGTAATAAATCTTAAGAACATTTCAAGTTAAGTGCAGAGTACCAGAATTCAGCATGAAGCACATCTTTCATAGAACTTGACTCACCTGCGGTTGGTCTGCCATACACTGGAACGTGTGATACCGACTTTCAATGGCCTTATTAATGGTGAATATGTCGTCTGCGTACTGGATCCCCAGAACAGTCTCCAGGGACGAGAGAGTAGTAACGCTAGAGTCCAAGGGCCCATCTTCACTGAAGTCTTGATCTAGGACAGAGTCCGCCCCGAGGGATGAGCGTCGGGAATTACTGTCGTAGTCTAGTTCATCCTGAAGGTAATTGTGTTAGTACCAATCTGATGGCTGGGTCTAGGGTAGATGAGCAAGTAGAGGGAGTATGGGTTACTAGAGAAGTGCTCAACAGGCTTGAGGCCCGTAAGAAAGACCGTGAGGAGGGTAAAAAGACGAAGAAATAAGGCAAGAAATTATTATAAGCATTAAGCGCTAAACCCACAAGGGTCATACAGCGCTGAAGGCAAGAAATACAGGGAGGAGAAGAGGAAGTGGGTAACAGCTGCAGTAAACAAAGAATGGAAGTGGTTTAAGTAATTCATCTAAAGAAAGCAAAGGTATACTTTAGAAATTAATGGAGAAAAAGTGCAGAAAATCAAATGGGGGAGGGGGAGGTTAAAGACTAAAGAATATCGGCAAGTGAACAAGAGTCAGTTTGACAATTGAAAAGTTTGATTTAAAGTCAACTTGAGGTTACCGAAAGGTGTTGGAACAGTAATCCTCACAGCAGCATTCCAACAAAGTTTGTATTTGACCTAAGAAAAGCTAAAACTTTTATATTAAGGGATGGGCAACTCAAGTCTTCAACAAGAGGTCATACGACACCTGGGGTATGGGAGGTAGTCAGGTTTGATCCACGGAAGGGAACAATATCGCCAATGCTTTAGAGCACAAACTTTTAAGGATTACTACTGAACTTAATACCACTCAACGTGCTAAAAAACTATGATTTATGGGAGAGACTGGAAAAAGACTACTTTTGTGGCCCTGAAGAAGCCACTCGTGGCGAAGAGTTTCCTCTAAATATCCTGAACTGTACACAAACTTCTTTCCCACATCTTGTCGGCATCAATATACCATTTTTAATGAGACGAACTTTGAAATTATATGCAACAAGATTACAGTAAACAGGTGATATCAATATGCAGAGTAACCACTGAAAAAGTGAAATTCCAAGCACATTCGTGATTTCTAACATTATCAAGGAACTATAAAAGATAAACATGAAGACAGACGAGACTAAACCTGATAACAGGTAGATAGTCAAGGATCCGTAAAAGTTTATATTCTATAAAAACATTAAGAATTTAATTCTAATGAATTTTAAATTCTTCCCAAATTTTATTATAAATGAATCAAATTTGTATAACCCAAAAGCAATAGTCATTTTCAAAACTATTTTATGATATTTGACAAATATCATAAAATAGGTACAACTTTCTCAGCCTCTTGAAAACCAATTGGATGGTTAAAATCTTTCGCATAAATAAACAAGACACTAGAATATTTTCCTCTTCAATATATTTTTTTTTTTAATCTTAGTTCAAAACTTATCAGTTTGACCGTAATAAACTCACATTTTACAAGGCATCTTGTAGACAGCCGTCACCATTTCTGGGCGAAGTTTTTTTTTTAGTGTATAAAGATTTTTATAAATAATTACCAGAATATTACCTTGCTAAGCTTTCTAAATCATATGAATCTGGTTTTATTCATGTTGCCTTGAATGTGCAATTTTATCTTAACTAAAAAAAGTTTTGAAATTAGTCCATCTGATGGTTATTTTATTCATGTGAAGAACTAAATGTACAAAAGAAATGGATTGGAAGGTCAGTTTTAGCTGTAAACTCATTACTGTGCTCAAACACCTGCCCCTCTGCTTCACACCCATCGAGCTGTGCCTATCAGCCCGCCTGGCACTCATACCCAATCTTTCCTGTCTTAAATTATCACCACGATCAACACTGCTAAACAACGTACATACAACCTTTACACGTGATGACTTAACATTACACTAACCTGGAGCTCTTCTCTACCAATATTCGATTGTTAACTCACGGGGGAAGCGCTAAATCTGTATGATCATACATCGCTAATCAACAAAATGGCGAAATTTTAACGCAACACTAATGCCTCTTACGCCTCTTATACCTGTGTAATTTGAATACATTACAGTGTTAATGGGAAGTTTGTTAGAGTCACAGCACGAGGAAATTGGAATCATAAACATTATTTCACCGGTAGACTAAGGATTTAAAAAAAAATGAGATTTAAGCATTTACTGCATGTACAATGCACAGTTAATATACCTTGGCAGTCATAATCAACTAAACTAATTATGGCTGTATCTTTGGTACAAGGAGAGAGGAGTATATGGAGAGAGAGTGTTAAGAGAGTGGTGAAGCAATGTAAAAAGAGCAAATGAGAGGGTGGGTGAGATGTTATCAACAAATTTTGTTGAAAATAAGAAAAAGTTTTGGAGTGAGATTAATAAGTTGAGAAAGCCTAGGGAAAGAATGGATTTGTCAGTTAAAAATAGGAGAGGAGATTTATTAAATGGAGAGTTAGAGGTATCGGGAAGATGGAGGGAATATTTTGAAGAATTGTTAAATGTTGATGAAGATAGGTTAGCTGTGATTTCGTGTATAGGGCAAGGAGGAATAACATCTTATAGAGTGAGGAAGAACCAGTTGTGAGTGTGGGGGAAGTTCGTGAGGCAGTGAGTAGAATGAAAGGGGGTAAAGCAGCTGGAATTGATGGGATAAAGATAGAAATGTTAAAGGCAGGTGGGGATATAGTTTTGGAGTGGTTAGCGTTTTTATTTAATAAATGTATGGAAGAGGGTAAGGTACCTAGGGATTGGCAGAGAGCATGCATAGTTCCTTTGCAAAGGGACAAAAGTGTAAAAATTATAGGGAAATAAGTTTGTTGAGTATACCTGGTAAAGTATATGGTAGAGTTATTATTGAAAGAATTAAGAGT
This sequence comes from Cherax destructor, assembly GCA_009830355.1. Lineage (NCBI taxonomy): Eukaryota > Metazoa > Arthropoda > Malacostraca > Decapoda > Parastacidae > Cherax > Cherax destructor. The sequence continues at coordinate 71,980 of WNWK01001148.1, read as the reverse complement.
AAGACGGAGAGCAGGATAGCAGATGAACAAGGAGGCTTTAGGAAGGGTAGGGGGTATGTAGACCAAGTGTTTGCAGTGAAACATAGGTGAACAATATTTAGATAAGGGTAAAGAGGTGTGTGGCATTTATGGATGGATAGGGGGACAATGTGGCAGATGTTGCAAATGTATGGAATAGGAGGTAGGCTATTGAAAGCGGTAAAATGTTTTTACGAGGATAGTGAGGCTCAGGTTAGAGTATGTAGGCGAGAGGGAGATTCCCTAGTAAAAGTAGGCCTTAAACGGGGATGTGTGATGTCACCATAGCTGTTCAATATATTTATAGATGGAGTTGTAAGAGAAGTGAATGCTCGGGTGTTGGCAAGAGGTGTGGGGTTAAAAGATAAAGAACAACACAGTGAGAGTTGTCACAGTTGCACTTTGCTGATGACACTGCTTTTGGGGGATTCTGAAGAGAAGTTGCAGAGGTTGGTGGATGAGTTTGGTAGGGTATGTAAAAGAAGGAAATTAAAAGTGAATACGTATAGGAAAGAGTAAGGTGATGAGGATAAAAAAATATAGATAACAGAAGATTGGATATCAGATTGGAAGGAGAGTATGGAGGTGGTGAATGTGTTCAGATATTTGGGAGTGGATGTGCCAGCAGATGGGTCTATGAAGGATGAGGTGAATCATAGAATAAACGAGGGGAAAAAGTGAGTGGTGCACTGAGGAGCTTGTGGAGACAGAACTTCATCCATGAAACCAAAGAGGGGAATGTATGAGAGTACAGTTATACCAACACCTCGTATGGGTGTGAGACTTGGGTTGTGAATGTTGCAACAAGAACGCTGGAGGCAGTGGAGATGTCATGTCTGAGGGCAATGTGTGGTGTGAATATAATGCAGAGAATCCATAGTTTGAAGATTAGGAGGATGTGTGGGATTACCAAAACTATTATCCAGAGGGCTGAGGGGTTATTGAGATGGTTTTGGACATAAGAGAGGATGGAACAAAATAGAATGACTTCGAGAGTGTATAAATTTGTAGTGGAGGGAAGGCGGGGTAGGGGTCGGCCTAGGAAAGGTTGGAGGGAGGGGGGGGTAAACGAGGTTTTGTGTGCGGGGGCTTGGACTTCCAGCAAGCGTGCGTGAGCGTGTTAAGATAGGAGCGAATGGAGACGAATGGTTTTTAGGACTTTACGTGGTGTTGGATTGTAAGCAAGGTAACATTTGTGAAGGGTTTCAGGGAAACCGGCAGGCCGAACTTGATTCATGGAGATGGGAAGTACAGTGCCGGCACTCTGAAGGAGGGGTGTTAATATTGCAGTTTTGTGTAGTGTAAGCACGCCTATGGCAAGACAGTGATGGAGTGAGTGATGAGTTTTTCTTTGTCGGGCCACCCTGCCTTGGTGGGGAAATGGCCTATGTGTTAATAAAAAAAAATTGGTATTGTCCTGCAAGCGTCCTACCTCTGGCATTCGAAAAAAAATTAACTCAATTTGGTTTTAAACTATTTTATTAATGGAAGTTCTTAATCCGTGATGGTCAACGCTTTCAACAGTTTCAAGCCGTTATTTTGTATATGCATTAAACTTATCACATGTATACAAAAAAACAGGCGACACCAAGATAGGGAGGGGCTGAAGTCCCCCTTCCCCCGAAAAGTTCAACAGCCCTTGAAAGCCCCTTCCAAATAACGCTGCTTCAAGACAAGTCCTACAGCCTCATCTTCCATACCTTGCCCCCACCCACCACCTCCTCTTCCTACATAAAACTTCTAGAACCGCCCCTACAAAAAAAAAAAAAAAAAATTACGTTGTTCCCTGAAATGAAAAATAAACTTTATACAAAACACTTCCAGTACAAACACCCGCAGTCTGGTCTTCCTTCAGTACTAACCAAGGCGTCCTGCGCGAGTGTGTCATCACGAATTACATCAGCGTCTACACTGTACTCTACGTTCATAAGACTATCCATGGCAGCTGAGGTGCTCAGAGCCTGCCCCAACACCTCACCACTGACACTGTTCACCAACTGACACTGCCTCTGCTTCACAAGGGTGTTCAAAACAGCGTTGTGAAGCCGCTTCGCCCAGTTCGCCTTCTTCCGAGTCTTAGCAAGTATTGAAACTTCATCGAGAATATATATACACCGAGAGCTGTATGTATCTCTCAGGTATTATATATATATATATATATATATATATACACACTAAGAATTTACTTTAATCCTAATTTCAAGGGATTAAACTATTCTTGATTAGTGGTGAATAGGCTGTATACAGCCTTAATGACCCCTCATATAATCGATAGGCTTTAAACCCCATTGACCTACCATTAATCAACTCATCCTCACAGGATGTTTGGTTAAATGTATGTTAATGTATGAGCTAATGTATATGTTAATGTTTAATAATTTATTGTATAATTTAATAAGTTAACTGTTTGAAACTCTGAGCGTAATATTGACTATGTAAAATGTATTGTATGGATCACTCACTAGTGTACACCTAGGTACGTCTGTGTACAGCAACACCTAAATGCAACATTTATGTACAATATTTACAATGCCTGTGTATCACACATTTTATCACCTATGTGCAACACCTATGTACAACTCCTGTGTAACACCTATGTAACATGTATCACACCTATGTAACACCGATTTACTAAATTTATGATTGTATCATTTTTACAAATAAAGATTTCCACGCGTAACAATATTTTGGTAAATATTTTACACACTTATCCCTTAATTCTAAAAAAAAAATACCTGATTTTTAGAATTTAATCACTGGTATATTTTACATATAGCTTAAATCTTACGGGTTTAGCGCTTTCCCGTGACGGAACACTATTATTTAAATTACATATTTTTTAACACTTCGGTCGTCTACCACCAAGGAAGGGTGACCCCCAAAAAAAGAAGAAACTTTCACCGTCATTCATTCAATCACCGTCTTGCTAGAAATGGGCCAAAAATACAATTCGGATGACCCTCAAAGCTGTAACATCCCCACCCTTTCTTCAGAATGGAGGCACTGAACTTCTCACCACCAGGACTTCATCACCCCCCACCCACCCTTCCTTCAGAGTGCAGGTACTGTACTTCCCACACCAGGACCACAACACACCCCACCCTTCCTTCAAAGGGCAGGCACTGTACTTCCCACCACCAGGACCACCTCCCCTACCCTTCCTTCAGAGTACAGGCACTGTACTTCCCACCATCAGGACCACAACATCCCACACCCTTCCTTCAGAGTGCAGGCACTGTACTTCCCACCACCAGGACCACCTCCCCTACCCTTCCTTCAGAGTACAGGCACTGTACTTCCCACCATCAGGACCACAACATCCCACACCCTTCCTTCAGAGTGCAGGCACTGTACTTCCCACCACCAGGACCACCTCCCCTACCCTTCCTTCAGAGTACAGGCACTGTACTTCCCACCATCAGGACCACAACATCCCACACCCTTCCTTCAGAGTGCAGGCACTGTACTTCCCACTACCAGAACCACAACACCTTCCCCCCCATTCTCCCTTCAGAGTGCAGGCAGCAGCAATAGAAGGGAGAACGAGAGAGAGAGAGAGAGGAGAGAGAGAGAGAGAGAGAGAGAGAGAGAGAGAGCACACAGCAGACACGTCACCAGCATCTTCAGGAGCCCCACAACAAGTCAAATATTCAAGTCGTGTTTACCGATAATTCCGTCAATGTCAGTTGTTTGCCGGCTCGTCGGTGTGCGCTCCACTTCCCGCCAGAATCTCGCCGGATGTCCACTTTCCCGCCACGAGTCAGATTTTGGCGCCATAATCGCCCTCCCGCGTCCGAAAGCTTGACCTTGTTTGTGTGTTTCTTATCCTCAGTAACGACTTGTTTTGCTCTATGGAAAGCTTTGAGAAGGATTAGGGATTCCGTGTCCTTATGATGTTCACCAAGTGCTAAGGAAAATAGTTTATTTGATCCATTTTTTCCCTTGATGCTTGCATTTCGTGAAGGACTACGAGAGAATGCCAAGAATCCGAACATGTGACATAAAGCTATTATTTTGCCTGACCAACTTCGTAAGGCTAATCTGAAAGGTTTACTCCATTGATAGATTATGACAGAATTTTTCCTTCTACGAAGAGCGATTGCCTTCTTAATGTTGCTACTGTCGTATAATCACTCTGATCTGCAGTGCTGAATGTAAATCTGTTGGTTTAAAATAGTCTCCGTCAGTCTTGCTCAATCAACGTCAGTTTCTTACGTTATTGCAAGACACCGAATGATAGAGGAAACATGGCGGTGCGAGGAGGAAAGTTCCGAGCGAAGACCTGTTAAGGCGGAAAGGCCGACAATCCAAGATGGCTGTGGACGAACTTGCTGGCGCGGAAAAGTGAGCACCGCCCAATTACCCGGACTGACCGATTGTTTTCATTGTTATTCGTTTACCGACTAGCACGTCAACTGGGCAGGGAATTTTAGCCCTGTCACATGAAGATACGTGTATGTGTGCGTTTCTTGAAGGGAAAGAGATGTATATGTGGCGCGTTACTTTTGAAAAGAGAGAGACGTCACAGAGAACCTTTGGCATTGATTCTAACTTGTTACTGAGTGGGAGGAGAGTGGTGTTGATTCGTATTTACTCTTCATTTTCAGTCACCGACATCCAATATTTGGATTTGCCAAGCGGGCAGAAGGAGACATTGGATTTAGTGTGAGAACGCAGGGTGTGGTGAAACTGGGGAGCTGGAGGAGGGACGGGGAGATGGTGGGAAGAGGCGTAGAAGAAAGATTGGGAAAGGGGTGAAAGAGAGTGGTAGGGGTTAGGGCAGGGAGAGAAGATGGCAGAAGGGAAAATGGGAAGAAAAGGCCAAGAAGAAGGTTCTGCATATATTGACCAGAGATCACAGAAGAGAAGCGAGAAATGGAAAACATTGGAGGCACGGGATGAGAGACACGGAGAGTGGCGAGGGAAGATGAAGACCGGGAGGGAGGGAAGCGGTGGGTAGGGAGGGAGGGATGCGGTGGAGACAGGAATAAGAGGGTGGGGCAAGAGGAGGGGTCAATCTTGTCAACACGATGGGATACGACGAGGTATATATAAAGAAGAGACTAACTCCGCTGATTCCATTCAGGTCTTCCAGCAAGCTCTCGTCTCACATCGTTGTTACTACCACTGCTGAAGAGTGACTCATCCTAGGGACGACCACTGCTGAAGAGTGACTCATGGAGTCTCATCCTAGGGACGACCACTGCTGAAGAGTGACACATGGAGTCTCATCCTAGGAACGACCACTGCTGAAGAGTGACTCATGGAGTCTCATCCTAGGGACGACCACTGCTGAAGAGTGACTCATGGAGTCTCATCCTAGGGACGACCACTGCTGAAGAGTGACACATGGAGTCTCATCCTAGGGACGACCACTGCTGAAGAGTGACTCATGGAGTCTCATCCTAGGCACGACGACTGCTGAACAGTGACACCCACGACCTCTCATCCTAGGGACGACCACTGCTGAACAGTGACACCCACGACCTCTCATCCTAGGGACGACCACTGCTGAACAGTGACACCCACGACCTCTCATCCTAGGGACGACCACTGCTGAACAGTGACACCCACGACCTCTCATCCTAGGACAACCACTCTGAACAGTGACACCCAGACCTCTCATCCTAGGGACGACCACTGCTGAACAGTGACACCCACGACCTCTCATCCTAGGGACGACTACTCCTGAACAGTGACACAAACGGTGATAATACATTACAGTCTCGCTTATATAATGGAATGCCATTTAAAATCTGTTTTAAGAGCTTCGAGAGAGTTGTTCAAACTGAGAGCGTGAGGCTCTCTGGATCTCGTATTCTCTCCAGTATGACATCTCGCGGTGAGTAAGAGTGGTTTTAACATCGTTATTTTGAATGCCTGATGATGTTAAATATGCTATTATTAACATCTCTAACATTTCTTCACATGATAAAGATTTTGACTACTCACGAAACAGATAGAATTTCACGAGTCATTTTCATTATTATTATTATTATTATTATTATTATTATTATTATTATTGCTGTTACATGCCATTGTTGGTCATGGTAAGAGCGATACTTACAGAGTAATATTTGTTTATTACGACTATTACTAGGAGCATTATAAGCACTAGTCGTAGTAAAACTAGTAACGTCAGCAGCGATAATATTACTAGTAGAAATAGTTACTATAGTCGCACCAACAGCAGCAATACTAGCAGTAACAATAGTAGTTATACTAGTAGTTACACTAGTAGTTACACTAGTAGTTACAGTAGTAGTTACACTAGTGGTTACAGTAGTAGTTACACTAGTTACAGTAGTAGTTTCAGTAGTAGTTACACTAGTAGTTACAGTAGCAGTTACAGTAGTAGTTACACTAGTAGTTACACTAGTAGTTACAGTAGTAGTTACCGTAGTATTTACAGTAGTGGTTACAGTAGTAGTTACAGTAGTAATTACAGTAGTAGTTACAGTAGTAGTTACAGTAGTGGTTACAGTAGTGGTTAAAGTAGTAGTTACAGTAGTAGTTACAGTAGTGGTTACAGTAGTGGTTAAAGTAGTAGTTACAGTAGTAGTTACAGTAGTAGTTACAGTAGTGGTTGCAGTAGTGGTTACAGTAGTAGTTACAGTAGTAGTTACAGTAGTGGTTACAGTAGTAGTTACAGTAGTAGTTACAGTAGTGGTTACAGTAGTAGTTACAGTAGTGGTTACAGTAGTGGTTACAGTAGTAGTTACAGTAGTAGTTACAGTAGTGGTTACAGTAGTAGTTTATCGGAAAACAAATCAATTTTTTTCTACCTCTCCTTCAAGATCCTTCCATCCTTTTAGGACACCCCTGCCATGGGTTCAATCCCGTCCTTTTAGGACACCCTGCCATGGGTTCAATCCCGTCTTTTAGGACCCCCTGCCATGGGTTCGATGCCGTCCTTTTAGGACCCCCCTGCCATGGGTTCAATCCCGTCCTTTTAGGACCCCCTGCCATGGGTTCGATCTCGTCCTTTTAGGACCCCCTGCCATGGGTTCAATCCCGTCTTTTTAGGACCCCCTGCCATGGGTTCGATGCCGTTCTTTTAGGACCCCCTGCCATGGGTTCGATGCCGTCTTTCAGGACACCTGCCATGGGTTCGATGCCGTCCTTTAGGACACTCTGCCATGGGTTCGATCCGTCCTTTTAGACCCCCCTGCCATGGGTTCGATGCCGTCCTTTTAGGACCCCCCTGCCATGGGTTCGATGCCGTTCTTTTAGGACCCCCCTGCCATGGGTTCGATGCCGTCTTTTCAGGACCCCCTGCCATGGGTTCGATGCCGTCCTTTTAGGACACCCCTGCCATGGGTTCGATCCCGTCCTTTTAGGACCCCCTGCCATGGGTTCAATCCCGTCCTTTTAGGACCCCCCTGCCATGGGTTCGATGCCGTCCTTTTAGGACATCCCTGTCATGGGTTTGATCCCGTCCTTTTAGGACCCCCTGCCATGGGTTCGATGCCGTCCTTTTAGGACCCCCTGCCATGGGTTCGATGCCGTCCTTTTAGGACCCCCTGCCATGGGTTCGATCCCGTCCTTTTAGGACCCCCTGCCATGGGTTCAATCCCGTCCTTTTAGGTCCACCCTGCCATGGGTTCGATGCCGTCCTTTTAGGACCCCCCCTGCCATGGGTTCGATCCCGTCCTTTCAGGACCCCCTGGCATGGGTTCGAACTCCAACCGTTCTGTGATTTCATTTTATTAGTATTGCCTTTAATGGATATTCTGTGTTGTCTTATGTGCAGTTACTTGTGTTCAGTAACTGCACACACTTTGAATTCCTCATTAATGTGCTGTTTCACCTCTCTGGTTGTCCTCTGTGTTCTTTTTTGTTCTTCCTTTTTTTCTGGTGTTTGTATGCCTTAATCGTGAACTTTACGAGATTATTATAATTATTATTGTTAATAATACCAGTATTAGTAGTAGTAGTAATAGTAGTGGTGGTGGTAGTAGTCGTAGCCATATTTGAAATAGTAGTAGTAGTAATATGTGATTTTATTTCAGTAACAGTGTAATGCATTAAAACCGTGATGGTCATTCATCTGAAGGTCGACGCTCGATCCTCCATGTCCTAACCTCGATACATAAGAACATAAGAAAAAAGGAACACTGCAGCAGGTCTACTGACCCATGCAAGGCAGGTCCATCACTCACCTGCTTAGACCCGACCACCTGGAGTTAACCCTTTTCAGGTAAACTCCAGGTAGTCAGGTCACTTCCACTTAAGGAATTAGTACGGCATCTGACCTAGTAGCACAAGCTAGTCAGGTCCAACTCACACCCACCCACACCCACTCATGTATTTATCTAATCTATTTTTTAAACTACACATCGTCTTAGCTTCTATGACGGTACTCGGGAGTTTGTTCCACTCATCCACAACTCTATTACCAAACCAGTGCTTTCCTATATCCTTCCTGAATCTGAACTTTTCCAACTTGAAACCATTGCTGCGAGTCCTGTCTTGGCTGGATATTTTCAGCACGCTATTTACATCCCCTTTATTTATTCCTGTTTTCCATTTATACACCTCAATCATATCCCCCCTAATTCTACGCCTTTCTAGAGTGCAGATTCAGGGCCCTCAGTCTATCCTCATAGGGAAGATTTCTGATACATGGGATCAACTTTGTCATCCTCGTTTGTACGTTTTCCAGAGCATTTATATCCATTCTGTAATATGGTGACCAAAACTGTGCAGCATAATCTAAATGAGGCCTAACCAAATATATATAGAGTTGAAGAACAACCTGAGGACTTCTATTATTAATACTTCTTGATATGTAGCCAAGGATTCTGTTAGCTTTATTGCGAACACTTATGCACTGTTGTCTTGGCTTGAGATTACTACTAACCAGAACTCCTAAATCCTTCTCGCAATCACAAGTATTAAGATTGCATTATTCAGTTTATATGTGGCATGGTTATTGTCCTGTCCAACATTTGGAACTTTGCATTTGTCTACATTAAACTGCATCTGCCACTTCTCCGACCACTGCATCAGTCTATTCAAATCATCCTGGAGTGCTTTAATGTCCTCATTAGAATGAATTGGACGGCCTATTTTGGTGTCATCAGCAAATTTGCTTATGTTGCTATTTATTCCCTCATCTATGTCGTTTATGTAAATTGTAAACAACAGGGGGCCCAAAACTGACCCCTGTGGGACACCGCTTGAGACGTGCCCCCATTCTGATTTCTCCCCATTTATGCAAACTCTCTGCCGCCTATTTGTCAACCATGCCTCTACCCAGGAAAAAAATTTCTTCTCCTATTCCGTGTGCCTTACGTTTCCTCAATAGCCTCTGACGTGGGACTCTATCGAAAGCCTTACTGAAGTCCATATACAGACAGGATACCTACCTTCACTCACCTATTTTCCTCCCAGTAGTAATATTACCAGTTTAACACAAGTAACAGGTACGTTAAGATAAGATTTTGTTCGGATTTTTAACCCCGAAGGGTTAGCCACCCAGGATAACCCAAGAACGGTAGTGCATCATCCAGGGACTGTCTGTCTTATTTCCATTGGGGTCCTCAATCTTGTCCCCCAGGATGCCACCCACACCAGTCGACTAACACCTAGGTACCTACTTGCTAGATGAACAGGACAGCAAGTGTAAGGAAACGCGTCCAATGTTTCGTCCCCTGCCGGGAATCGAACCCGGACACTGAGCGTGTGAAGCAAGAGCTTTGCTAGCCAGGCCAATGGGCCCACGTTGATTGAAATAAAGTGTAGAGACATGCAAACTGAATGAATGATACACACACACACACACACACGTTCCATACATAGCTTTAAGAAGAGGTATGATAAAGCTCATGGCGCAGGGAGGATCAGGCAGAACTACAAAGGGATCTGGACAGGCTGCAAGCCTGGTCCAGCAATTGGCTCCTGGAGTTCAATCCCACCAAGTGCAAAGTCATGAAGATTAGGGAAGGACAAGAAGACCGCAGACGGAGTACAGTCTAGGGGGCCAGAGACTACAAACCTCAATCAAGGAAAAAGATCTTGGGGTGAGTATAACACCAGGCACATCTCCTGAGGCGCACATCAACCAAATAACTGCTGCAGCATATGGGCGCCTAGCAAACCTAAGAACAGCATTCCGACATCTTAATAAAGAATCGTTCAGGACTCTGTACACTGTGTACGTTAGGCCCATACTGGAGTATGCAGCACCAGTTTGGAACCCACACCTAGCCAAGCACGTAAAGAAGCTAGAGAAAGTGCAAAGGTTTGCAGCAAGACTAGTCCCAGAGCTAAGGGGTATGTCCTACGAGGAGAGGTTAAGGGAAATCGACCTGACGACACTGGAGGACAGGAGAGATAGGGAGGACATGATAACGACATATAAGATACTGAGAGGAATTGACAAGGTGGACAAAGACAGAATGTTCCAGAGATGGGACACAGCAACAACAAGGGGACACAGTTGGAAGTTGAAGACTCAGATGAATCACAGAGATGTTAGGAAGTACTTCTTCAGTCACAGAGTGGTCGGGAAGTGGAATAGTTTGGGAAGCGATGTAGTTGAGGCAGGTTCCATACATAGCTTTAAGAAGAGGTATGATAAAGCTCATGGAGCAGGGAGAGTGACCTCGGTAGTGGCCAGTGAAGAGGCGGGGCGAGGACCTGTGACTCGACCCCTGCAACCAGAACTAGGTGAGTACAACTAGGTGAGTACACACAAAACAGGCTTAGTGTCTCTTGACAAGTACCTTTGACAGATTGGTAACTAACTAATATTGGAACTAATACTGAATGGATGCATTGTTTCTCAGCGGTGAAGAAAAGATATGCAAGTTTTTAATGGGTTCAGTGTTTCGCTCTGTGTAGAGGTTTATCAAGTCATCATGAGCGCTTGGTCAAGCTCTGCAGAGCAAACATTACTTGTTAAAACTCTACAGAACGAAACATGACTCGATAAATTTCTTCATAGAGCGAAATGTTGTCTCAATAAAACTTTTTCTGAAAACGGTCCTTTTTTTCATGATTGTTATCAGCAGGTGGTCGCTATGGCGTGAACCAGCTGGGAGGTCACTACGCTAATGGGCGACCTTTGCCAGCTGTGACCCGCTGGCGTATACTCCACCTGGCGCTTCTGGGTTACCGCCCATGTGATATCTCCAGACACCTACTGGTCTCCATGGGTGCGTCTCCAAGATCCTGGCCAGGTTCTCTGAGACGGGGTCCATCCTGCCTGGAGCTATAGGTAAGACTGTGGTGGTAGTGGTGCTAATGACGGTGGTGATTGTGCTAGTGGTGTTGTTGGTGAGGATAATGGTGATAGCTCCCTCAACTTCTTGGGTTTGTGTGACTAGTCGATAGTCAAAGTTGAAGATTGAGACACTTATGCAACATATGGGAATGTTTACTAAGGAAACGTTTCGCCACACAGTCCAATACAAAGCAGAGAGGGGTAAGTAGAGGAGGAGTTTGAGGTAATCAGTCCCTCAGCCGATTACCTCAAACTCCTCCTCTCCTTACCCTTCTGCTTTGTATTGGACTGAAGAAGCCACTGTGTGGCGAAACGTTTCCTTAGTAAACATTCCCATATGTTGCATAAGTGTCTCAATCTTCAACGTGTCAGTTTTCAAACCATTTATCACGATAGTCCAAGTCGGACCGAAAGGTCGTCATAAGTTTCTCTCTCCTGTGTTTGAGTTATTTGTATAATGTGGTGTTGGTGGTTTAGAAGTGATAATGGTGTTATTTTAAGGTAATGGCTTGTAGGTAAATGCTAGCTGCTGTCATTGTCACATTAAGAAATGGTTATATCTTTGACCATAATTTTGAAGGAGGATGACCAAAAGCTCCAATGACATGTCATCATCTAAGACCCGCGTCAGGAGACACTTGTCCTGTTTCCTGACAAACGTTACCTAACCTAATCATTGTCACATTATATCTATTATTGTTATCATCATTTCTAATAGTTAATATAGGTCATTTTATTTTTGAGTTAAACTCTTCACACGAGAGTTTCAACAAACAACAGTAACAACAAAGGTGTCAGTACATGCATTGAGAAGAATAGCTCACGCTGCAGGGGCTGAAATAATTCACAAATAATCCACACTTAAGAGAGGAAACTTAGACGTTTCGGTCCAGGAGGGACCGAAACCTGACTTCATAATTATCTAGGGTGGACTGTAACGCCGCCTAAGTTTCCTCTTCTAAATGTAGGTTATTTGTTGTGTCAAAATTTAAGTTTCTTAGCATAATTTTAATTTTAAACTCATCTTGAAACACACTGATGCGACCACATTGCTTAATAATCACCTCGCATGTAAATTACAATGTCATGTTCACTCTTAATTTTAAAGTAATTACTCATTCCTCTTTCACTCTCTTTTGTGTGGGCGCTCATGCATAGGAGGCAGCAAGCCACGCGTCTCAACGCCTGGGGTGGTCGCCTGTATCAGGGAATACAAACGTCAGAACCCAGGCATGTTCGCCTGGGAAATCCGCTCAAGGTTGGCCAGGGATGGAGTCTGTCCCCACGCTCACCTTCCCTCTATATCCTCCATCAACCGGATCCTTAGAGCTACACACACGCAGACTGGTGGAGTAAGCGTTGATGGCGACGGAGACGGCCTTTGTATTTCTGGTCGTATCTCCAATATGTCTGCGTCGCCTCCAAAGGAGCCTGAAAACTTTGTATCGTGCCCAAGTGATCAGAGTGGTGCAGCCACTTCGAGTGTGAGTCCAGCTGCTGCTTCAACAAGCGCTTTTTCCCCTACATTCCCCAACTCACCAAAATGTAAGACGGATCAGCCAGTGAGGACCTGCATGATTAACAAATCTTGCAGTATAAATTTCGGTATTACCTTAGATAAAATGGACACTTCAACTATCCCCACCATTATCGCCACACCAGAGACTTTGAAATTTACTACCAACGCCACCAACGAATCAACCAATAGCTGCGAAGATGCAACTGGTGAGGCTGAAGAAGCTTCCAACAACGTTGGTGAAATCAGCGCAACACAAGAACTTTCTCACACACATAATACAAAAAGTAAAGATAGAAAATTAGACTTCAATTCCCAGAGGAAACGAGATCTTTCCAGTCAATATGTTCTACAACCTCACTTACCTACTTCGAATGGCCAAGATACTGGAGGCAGCAATAACGTCGCTGCTCCTGATTCTTGCGTACCTGCGAAGAGAATAAAGACCCTAAGTGGATTAGGATACCATTCTCCATACGGTGTACTCGGCTGGAAAAGTTCGGCAGAAAACTACAGCAGAATTTCAACAAACTTAGGGCCAATAAAAAATAACTCACTAAATTTCAGTGTACCAACCGTTATTCATAGTACTCGCCCTGTTCTTCATGGTATACAGGAAGCTGAGGCTGGGAATATTGGCTATAACGTCCGAGAACTTCAGCCAGCTCTTCTCTCTATCACATGGCCTCAGAATAACCTGGACCGTAGTTTCGTGATTCCCCAAACATTTTCACAGCCATTCCCCAGGCCTGACGTTACTAGCTACTCTAGTTTCTTACAACCAGCTCGTAATCTAAGTACAACTAATACAGGAAATTTGGGGATATTTTCGTCTTGTTTTGATGACTATTTTAACAAGTTTAATAAAGAGGTAAGCTCTTACAATGCATTTACAGTCAATCATCATCAGATTCCTCCATTTACCAAGAACTGGATCGGTGACTTTCATGACGGTGATGAATCCTTACAGAACACTTCACATTCTGGGACAATCTGTGAAAAAGAAGATCAAAGAGGCCAAGAGAGGCAAGAAAATTGCAAATGCATTTGGGGAAGCTCATGTTTTCCCATCACGAGCCCTCAAGTGGACTCCCAGCAACAAAATATTATTCATAAAGAAAGTTGTTTCTTCCACGTAGACATTCCCATGCCATACCGTAACACACTAGAACTCCCAAAACTAAAAACAACTTGTTAGACTCTGCGAGTAACAGAGGTAAAAAAAAATTCTTGAAATCCATACAGGGAGATAAGGATAGTGAGCAAAGTTTTTCGGGGCCTGGCCCATGCACTTCCAAAAGTAGTAAAGCTCCAAAATTGGATGATATTACAACGAGCTGTTCAACATCCGCGCCCTCCACTGTCCTCAGCGGAACCACGAAAGCTATTTGCATGCCGTCTTCTGGCACAAGTCACGGGGACGAGTCGAACCGTCTTAACTCTCCGAGTAGCGATCTTGGAAAATTTTATAATTTAAGTGCTGAAGACATGGAAAATAGTACTTTTCACAATAATTCACTAAGTTTTCATGAATTTCTAGATGATGCAATATCGTCTACTGTTACGGATAAAGCCGACAGAGAGTTCTCAATCTCTAAGTTATCCCTTCAATCTGCAGAATGTGAATGTCGTAAGAAAAGTACGACGAAAACATTACAGAGTTACAATATGTATGGATCCTGTCTACCTAACAACGTTCAATCTTTATCTATAAAAGTGAAACCGTTTATAGAATCGAATAAACAGACAGAATCGACTGACACCGAAACTCCAGTTGTTTCCAGAACCTTAACCTCTTCTATGGTGAGTACAGTTGACATAAACATTTCTGAAAGTGACTTTTACATCAATGAAAAACAATCACCGTCCGACTTGCTAGAGTCAAAAAGAGTTCCTCGCGAGATTAAGGCCGGCATTTTTCCCCAGGGAAAGGTAGTTCAAGATAAAATCAAAATTACAGACAAACCATCAAATTATGCAAATTTTAATAAAAGGTTAAAAGAAGACAAACCGGGAGACACGGAGGGAGCAGTTGATAACGATAGAGAGAAAGACGATGATATACTTGTTGATATTGTAAAGCTTATTAAAGATAATAAAGACTCTGACAATACTGGGAAATTAATAACAGTACCTGATCATGTATCAGAAAACCACAGGGAAGTTACTACAAAAATCAAAGAGAGTTTTTGTTGCTTCTCTCCAGCAGCATCACCAAGACAGAGAACCCCAGCTCCATCAACAACACTAGTTTCTTCACAGCAGTCTCCTCTACCTACGGATATAAACACTGTCAATCGACCGTTTACAAATAAAGGTTCTGGTGAAGACAAGACTGGTGGTGAGGAGGAAGACAAGACTCTACCCAGGAAGCCTCAGACGTTCATGATCAGGGATCTCTTAGCTCAGTGAGAATTAAATTCGGAAAAAAATACTGGAGAAACGGAGAAATAATAATATAGAATGACTCTGATAATGATGATTATGAAATAAAATTACACAGAGACGTAATTTTAGTATACTTTTAACATTGTTCTTACTTCGACTGAGTACAAATAATATCATATAGGATAGGAGATTATTATTTACAACCTGGTAAAATTAATTCTTTTGTGATTCGGAATCCCTTGCTTCACCGCCATTATTTATTATATTTATAGGGAAGTGCTGAATTCGTATGAGTTATAGAGCTCCTGGAAAAAATGGGAGGGAATTAGGTTTGATCAGAGGAAGAGAAGGGTAGCTTCACTTTCTTGGATCAGGAACCCATCGCCATAATCAAGGCAATCTCCTTAAGAGGCGCGTGAGTTTCCCGGTTTCCTAATATCATGTTTATTTTACCCCTATAATCTACCTTGTCCGTAATTACTATCGCATTTGCTTTGTCTGCTTTCGTAAGGTGAAGTCCAGGATCTTTCCTTACACGCCAACTTCAGCATTTTCTAGTAACACTTCCCGCCACACCTTGTGCGTCTTTGTTTTCTGTATACAATGCAATTCCTTATAACAATAACCTGGCAAGGTAATTTTCTTTCCATCCCTGACAGTTTTTCCTGCAGTGCAACCTGCCCCAACAGTTTCTCCTGCGAAAAGTAGTGTATGAATGGTAGTCTATATCTCTAGCTATTTACGTTCCATGATATGACAATGCTATTACAATAAGTGTGTGTGTTCACCTCTGCAGCAAGCTTATTTATAAATACCTATATTTGAAGTGCTAGGATCGTCGACTTGTCAGGGTTTCTTTTAAATGCCCTAAAATATTCCTGATAGATACTTAGAACCATATATACGTACATTTCCAACTGAATATCTTGTCCGGTGTCAGCAACTTCATGGACTCCGTCTTTTGGTTTAGTACCAGTATGAGGCCGTGGACATTTTTTTAATAATAATCTTTATTTCTACAAGTACGTGTACAAGGTATACAGGCTTAGCTGACATCAATGACATACTGCTATATGGAAAGCCCCTTGTTATGCAGAGCATTTCGGGCAAATTAGGTCAATTTTGTTCCAGGATTCGACTAACACCCAGGTACCTATTTTACTGATGGGTGAACATAGACAGCAAGTGTCGTATGGAAACACGTCCTAATGTTTTCCAGCCGTACTGGGAATCGACCCCCGGACCTCAGTGTATGAGCTAAGTGCGCTAGCAATCCGTTTTCGGACTGTGTCCCCTTGAGACCTTCCAGGTGGTCTCCTCCGTGGAGGAGCTACTTTACTTGATAATACCTGCACATACGTTAGCTAAACCTTATCCCGTAATTGGCTCTCACCAGATGGTCCTGGTGTAACAACTGAAGTGTTGTTTCTCCCCGCCCCTTTTTCATACTCTCCACTGAACACTTTGTGACCCCTTTATGCTTGACTGTCTGCATATAAGATTTTGCAAGAATTTACTTTGTTCTTAGGAAGGCTGCATTTATGTTGTACGTTGTTCTTAATGAGTGTACATTCTTCTCTGTAAGACGGACAATCCCGTTAAATGTGGTGATAGCCTGGCATAGGTCCTGGATATGCCCATCTGACCGACTGCGGTATGTGATAGGCTCGCGGCCACATCACCCATTGCGTCTCTAATGGTCATTGCTAAAAACGTACCAAAGTTCACTTTTTTGACAAACACAAACCGTATGTGATCCGGAAGGTCAAAAATTGCATCGCGAGTGTTGTGGTTATTGAGTTACAGTCGCTCGTTCACTCCTCTTAATGGGTTTAGCGCTTAGTTATGATAATAATAATAATCACCTCTCTTTTATAATTTTAATAATCCCCTCTTCCTGTCGTTCCTGTTGATGCAGGTCGTATCCAGTCCACCTTCAGAAACCTACCGAGCTACCTGTAGATGCAGGTGTACCGATCCTTTCAACAAGACCGTACGAGCATGGTGTTGGGAAGTAAACGGGGCAGATTCATCACATGACGTCAAAACTCAACAAAAAAGCTACATCCGTGATGGAACTTGTAAGGTCATCCTAAACGTCGTCTGACCCTCTTTCATACATTGATGTACAAAACTTTCCTGTGTGACGGAATATAACAGAGAAACGTACATTCATATAGAGTAGCATAAAAGCGCACTGATCATGTACCTCATTTGTTTTAATAAAAGAGTGAAGGCCTTGGCCATACAATGTTTAATAATAATAAAAGTAGTATTATGGCATTTATGGGGGAAGCGCTAAATCCGTATGGGTGGTATAGCGCCTGAAGGGAATGGGAGGCAATCAGATTTAGTTCAAGGGGAGTGTAGTTCCAATTCCCTGGATCTAAAGCACTCACAGCATAACTTCCATGAATTAACCGCTTGTTTTTATGTTTTAGATTATACTGTATTTCAAGAATGGCTCAACTTGTAAAAGTCCTTCAGAACAAACGAGTGGTGGAGGCTCCATCTGAGGTGGTGGCTGGTGTTTGATAAGTCAAGTTGTTGGTGATGGCGTTATGTTCTGGAGATCAACAGCCTATCAAAAAATATAAAGTATTATATTTACGAGGAAAGCGCTAAATTCGTAGTAAAGAAGTTTCATCAAAAGGAAGGGGATGGGGTAACTCCATTTCCACAAATCAAGAGGCCATCACCAGCATCAAGGCACCACCTTAGAGCCACACTGGTCAACTGTACTTGTAGTGTTCAAGAAAAGCGCTAAACCCGAAATTCACTCGTTCTTCATTATATTCAGGACAGCGCTATACCCAGAGGTCACATTATTAGGGGTGAGCATTAAACCCGTAGGGGACATGTAGTGCCTGGGGAATGAGCGTGCTTCAGGTTCAATGCAAGGATAGGATAAGTTCAGTTCCTTAAATCAAGAGCCCCTCATCAGCCTCAAGAGGCAGAGGTCATGCATTATTCACTTGAAGTGCTAAACTTGTAGGGGTCATACAGTGTATGGAGAGAGTGAGAGGCTGTCAGGTTCGATAAATCAGCGGGCAGTTCTAATTCAATGGATCAAGAACATCCCCTCACTGTCATCAAGGAACAATCCTTGAGGGTCGCACTTTTGTCATATAAAATTCATGGGAAACCGCTAAACCCATAGGAGGTTATTCAGCACTTATTATTATTATTATCAAAAGGAAGCACTAAACCTACCAGGGTCATACAGCGCTGCAGGGTAGGAATTGATGCAGGATCTAAGGTTAAATAAGGGTGGAGAGGACAATAGAGGTAAAGTTAGGAGGGGCTGTGAGGAGTGATAAAGGAAGGATTATCAAAGTTTGTGTAATAAATCAGTTGGTGTCAAAAAGTCGAAGGAGGAGTCTGTGTCAAAGGTGGGTCCGTCAGTAAGGAGGGAAAATAAAGTAAGGGTGTTAGAGCAGTGACGACGTCGGAGGAAAGTTCTGAGTGCTCGTTGATAGACAGGACAGTCCAATAGAATATGGGATATTGAAACAGGAAGTAGACAATTATTACAAAGTGGAACAGGACGCCTCTCCATGAGATACCCGTGTTAGACGAGTGTCTGATGCGAGAGTGTTGTCTCCCAACCTCAGTATCGATGACAAGAAAGCCAGAAACCCAAACTTGGTTTGATAGAATGTAATTCGTGCACCGCTCTTGAGAGCATGAAATGAAATATTTTGACCAACATGACATAGGAGCGCCTTGCCAATACTATGATGCGAAAGATAGGAGATGTCGGTTGTAGAGTAAAAAACTTAGTCCATTGTGTACTTTGAAACGTAGTGTGCAAGGGAAGCGATTGTCGTGCCGGTCTTTTCTGGGCAGAGTGAGAAGTAATAGAGGTGTCATTAGTTAATGGTCTTGGTCATTTAGATGTGGGACCGGAGTTGGTCAGACTTGAGATGGGCGGGCGATCCGAGAATCGTCGCACCGTAGAGAGAAGCTGGAAGCATGGTCAAAGAAGTGCCGAGGTCGGTTGTATCGAAGGAGTCAGTTGGAACCTTGTACCAGCAGAAGGTACAAGGGCATTAGGAAGGTCCGAAGAATGGTCAAATAACGAGATAGGGTCGGAACAGGGTGTGGTAGCAGAAAGGGGCCCAGGAGGAACTTGGTCATGAACTTGGGACTCCATGGTTATGTCACTTTTTTTTTTTTGAAACAAAAGAAAAAAGGGAATAAAAAAAAAGAATAAAAAAGGGGAGAACATGGAGGGATAGCTCCTAGGAGGAATGAAAGGGCCGTAAATCCCCCTCCGCGCCCAAGAGGACCTCAGCACCACGAGTAGTGCAGATGCAGTATGGAAC